>JZKD02S1673878.1:552603-589737 GCA_000966675.3 Picea glauca
CTAGTAAAGAGATGAAAATCTGAAGTTTAATTATTTTTTGGCAGTCTTGACAACTGACTGGTAATTACAATAGCAGAACATGAGCTTTGATGGATATTTGCTTTGAATGTCGAGCAATTGTTGGTGTTTGAACCAAGTTTTTAGCTTTTTTTTTCCTGGTTTTCGTGGCTGTATGAAAACTAGACACATGTAAATTATTATATTCGGTTGAATATATAGAGCAATTTTTTCTCGTGGAAAAAGTCTCAAAAGATTTGAAAGTATTTTAAACATATTCATCATTTAAAAAACAAATTTAAAAACTTTAAAATAATGTTTTTTTTCAATTTATTTTAAAGAAAATAAAATATTTCCAAATTATTTTGAATGATATACAGATTTTGGATGAGCAATTTACTCCATTGGGTGGGTGGGTGGTGTATAAGCATGTATATTTAAGAAGAAGGTTTGGAATTTTAAGTTTTTTTAATTCCTTTTTAAATTTTATCTAAATATATAAATGTTTTTTTTTATAAGCAAATTTATGGAAACTTAAAATACATAAACTATTTATGTTAGAAAACTAATAATAAATTTAGTAGTGATAAATGAAGAAGAATTATTTTCATTTGTCACCTTCTCCACTAGTTAAAATTTCATGAAATGCAAAATGTAAATGGAGAACACATCTACACTAATCAAAATTGAAATAAATGAGAAATATCATAACTTGTATCCTTTTGAATTTTGTTAGTTTGAAAGTAAAGATCAACAAACCAAAGTAGTTAGAAACTAGAAACTCATTGTTGAATAGTAAAGTTACAAAGAGTATGAGCACTCATTGTTGAATAGTAAAGTTACAAAGAGTATGAGCTTATGGGGATGATCAAAACCAAAACACTAATTCTAACTTGATTTAGTAATAACAAAGTTTCAAATTGGTTGCTTAATAGTTATAATACTTTCCTTTTTCTTTTTTTTTATAAATTGAAAAAACTAATTTGTATTCAGTCAAAAATTGTGGTTTTGGAAGTGCAAAATAAGCAAGGGTCTCTATCCATATAAACTACACCACTTCCCAAAATGAGATGGGGAGCAACTAATTAGAGAATGTCCTTTTGTTGCTTACATTCTTCTTTATTATAGAGATGCTTAGGTAAATCCAAACACATTGAGTACATAAGATTTGACAAAAATGATACATATTAGATCATATTTGTTTGCATGTAGGAGACGGTCTATGAATTGCCTCTCTACTACAAACTACTCCTAGTTAAGAGTGAATTTTAGATACATAAGGAAATGTCTCTTATTCCCTCATTTTCCCTTCACTTTCAATTGGATTTCCTTCCCCTAGTGAGCAGGGGGGTGTTTTATTTTTATTTTTAAGGACTAACCCTTTCTCATTTCCTTTACATTTTTCTTTCTCTTCTTTGGTCATTGCTTGGAGGATCTGTTGCTTGGACTCTTGTTTGGCTTGGGTAGTTTGAATATCTTGTTTTTCAGCATTAGGCAATTGGATATGATGTTCTTCCTCTTATGCCAAAGGGGGTTGTTGCACTACTTGGGGGTCTTTCATTCCTCTAAGGATCATTGCCTTTGTGGATTGGAGACTAACATTTTGAGGTTGGGAATCCCCTCTCTCCTTTGTTGTTACAAGGGGCTTTAAGATTCCTAGAGCATGAGATTGAACTAGAATAAATATTTGGTGTTTTTGTATTCCTTGATTATGCACATTGTCTCTTCTTATTATTCATCATTGGCCTAAATTGAGGTTGCTCCTCTTCATTGCTTTGTCCAAGTTCCCCTGAGACTAAGAGTGTCTCAGAGAAGGTGGAGGAGCACAATGTTGACAATGCTTTGCAAAATCCCCATATGCATGGTAGATATTACACTCAAAAGGTAGTTGTTCATAGTTTAGTTCTTGGAGGTAAGTCCTCCTATTGACCTCTCAGGGGTAACAACCTTCAGATGTCCTTGTTGTTAGAATATTGTGCTCGTTTAACCATAGACGATGTCACAACATTGTCACCCAACCATAGGCACAAAGCCACGCTCGAGCACTGTAACCATTGACAGATAGAATGATTTTGGAAGTAGCACTAGACCCAAAGGATAACCGAGAGAGAGAGAGAGCACCTTTATCCAAAGGTAGTGCACCAAGCAAAAAGTCCCAAACCACAGAATAAGACCAATACCCAACTGCAGTCGTCGCAATTGCACTCTTCCTCTAGACTTGCGCACCACTTTCTTGAGTGTGAGAGTGTTACCAAATGAGTTCAAGCACTTTCTATTTATACTGATCTGGCTAGGTGAACAGGTGTCTCTTCAAACAGGTCCGATGTGTCCTTTTCTGCATATAATACTTCAATATTACTTATTCTACTGAGCTGACTTGTCTTCCAGGGTTTTCACATATCTGTTTAGGTTTCTTCTTTCTTCTGGAATATTATATTCTAGTCAAAGGTTTATCCATGGAGGTTAATACCTCCCGCAATTACCAAAATATCAACACTCCCTCTTAGCTAGGGAGGTATTTAACCCTTATGGTCTTCATAGCCTTTCTCGTTGTGTCATGATCCTCTCATCATGGTTACGCAAACCATGTTATTGGTAGCATCAATACGTCACACATGGCTACACCCATGTGGACATGTCAATCTTGTCTAGGGGCCACAGCCCGCCAGAGAACACTAGAGCTACACCTCATAGTGTGTTTCACCATCATCTTCATGGGCTACACCCACATGACGTTCTCACCCATGGATACAACCATGTCGTGAGTATCATCATTATCCATCCATCTCACATGGCATGGGAAAGACCTACATGGTCTTGCAGACCGATAACATCACTAGAGATACACAGGCTATCTCATGATCATCCAGATCATATTACAAGCAACATCATCACAACCATATAGGTTCTCGACTATGCCACTAGCATACTAGACTGTCTCACTGGTGTAGCAACAAATCAACATACCAGACCATCTTAGTGGATTAGCCTATAGCTCGTCATAAAGCCTACAACTCGGCATGAAGCCTACAACTCGGAACAAGGCCTACGACTTGAAATGAAGCCTACAACTTAGCACAAGGCCTACAACTTGGCACAATGCCTACAACTCGACACAAAGGCCTATAACTCGACACAAATGCCTACAACTCGGCACAAAGTCCTACAACTCAGCACAAAGACCTACAACTCAGCATAAAGGCCTATAACTCGACGCAAAGTCCTACAACTCGGCACAAAGGCCTACATCTCGACACAAATGCCTACAACTCGGCATGAAGCCTACAAGATCCTTCTTTTTGAATTATGCCATCAACTCCATTTAACTAAGAGAACCCTCGAACCACACTTATGTTTGCTGCATGTTCCAATGCATCCAGCAAAGTGTCACGAAACCTTTCTTCTTCCTGATCACTGACTCCCTCTGAGTCCTTTCAAGTCTTTCTTTCATGTGGTAACCTTCCTGGAATACGTAGGATAACCTGCCTAAAAAGGAAACAACAAGAGCACAAGTATTTCCAATATAATATCATTTTATATCAGAGCATATCAATTTCATGGTAATACATTATAACATTACCAAGGTGTCCTTCCTGAGAAAAAGAACAAGAAATATCTCCTAGAGGAGATGTTAGTTCATATTACAATTAAGTAAAATAAGCGTTTATATTAATAGTACATGCTACTAAGTATTTATTTGTTCCTAGCATTAATAAAATCTAAAGGATTGCAATACTTAAGCAACAATAAAAATATCAAACCCGATATGCAAACCTGGAGTCTAGATATTGTTCCTCTTGAGTTGCTTTTCTTCTGAGACAAGTATTCTTTCCAAACTGGAGAGTGTGTTGCTCCTTTGAATGTATTAGATCTGAGATCTTTTTGACTCTACAATTGCTTCTTGGACAAAGCTCCCTTCTCTTTCCATAGATTCAGATCTGCAATAGTTGCTTTTTATTGTTTCTCCTACTCTATGTTCATGTGTTTGGAAGCTCCAAAAATCAAACTCTTCATCCTTTGACGCATGCTCTTCAATATGTGGTTCCATAATTTTTCCCTTTGTTCTTTGCAAGGATGATGTCAATCCTTGTCTTCCATGCTCTACCAAGAGACCATGCTTCTGTTGCAAAACTCTGATTTTATGGAGGAATTCATGAATTCCTTTTACTTTGACCTTGACCAGTCTTTTGACTTTGACCAGTCAAACCTTGACTTTGACCAGTCAAACCTTGACTTTGACCAGTCAAACTTTGACTTTGACCCAAAAATTCAACTTTGACGTTTTTTATGGTTGAGGGAACCAGGAGATGCGTTGGGTTAAGGCACACTAGTATAACCAAAAATTAGTCCCAATACTTCACAGAAACTTTCACTGCACCTAGTACTACAACTAGTGCTCGCACTACAACTGGTGTTGCAACTGGCATTGCAACTGGTGTTGCAACTTGCACTGTAACTGGAACTACAACTGGTGCTACAGCTGGCACTTCAACTGGTGCCGCAACTGGCACTATAACTAGCACTGCAACTAGTGTTGAAACTGGCACGAAGGAAATAGCACTGCAACTACAATTGTGCTACAACGAGCTTGACAAAGAGTTACGAATTTACCTTCTAGTGGTTAGATTGTTTCAAAGTTGGTGTGGGCCCATAACCTATTAGAATATTGTGCTCATTTAACCATAGACAATGTCACAGCATTTTCACCCAACCATAGGCACAAATCCACCCTCGAGAACTGTAACCTTTGATAGATAGAATGATTCTAGAAGCAGCACTAGACCCAAAGGATAACCAAGAGAGAGAGAGAGAGAGAGAGAGAGAGAGAACCTTTCTTCAAAGGTAGCACACCAAGCAGAAAGTCCCAAACCACAGACTACAATCAATACCTAGTTGCACTCTTCCTCTAGACTTACTCACCACTTTCTTGAGTGTGAGAGTGTTACCGAATGAACTCAAGTGCCTTCTATTTATACTAATATGGCCAGGTGAACATGTGTCTCTTCAAGAAGATTCGACATGTTCTTTTATTCATATAATACTTCAATAATACTTATTTTGCTGAGCCGACTTGTCTTCCAGGGTTTTCATGCATATTTTTAGGTTTTCTCTTGCTTCCTAAATATTCTATTCTAGTCAAAGGTTTATCCATGGGGGTTAATACCTCCTGTAGTTACCAAAACATCAACACTTGAAAGGGTGTCATGTTGTTGCTTTCATGAGGTGTCATGCTCATATTCATTAGATCTAGACAAACTTCCTATTATTCTCCATTGGCTACATGATTGTGCTAGCTCACCCATTTTTACGAGGAAAAACACTCTATGGCATGGGGTAAACCACAAAAAACGAAAATGACTGCATAAATCAACTCTAATCTCAAGTATGCTATATAAACAAACATGCTAACAAGACAAGATAAAGAGCCTACCTCGTTCGGGTGTTCGATGAAGTCCATCGTTGAGCACTTGACTCGAAGCTATATTTAATGATAAGAAGCTATCTATCCAACAAGTCACATCTCTCATTTTGGCAGAGGCAAGCCATCATGACATGACTCCACAGGTTTAGCCAACGATTAGGAGTCCCTTTCAATTCCCTTTAGATAGAGCGGTGGCCTGGTTCGACGGGGCCTCACAACAGGGGGGTGCACTTTGTGGAGCCGGGGGGAAAATTTCCCTAAACCCCCATTCGTGTATTAATTGGATGAGAAAAGAGTATTTCTATTAAAATGTGATCAACATAAGTGTATGAATGACAAATTTCTATGTCGGCATGTCTTGGAAACGAGAAACTAAGTCCCTTCCAATTGGGCCTCCACCACTTCAATCCTCCACCAAAGGCAAGCTCATATAAGAGAGACAATAAGGTTTTCCATCAAAGAGGGAAGAGCTTGGGGGTTGAACAATGTGTTCAGACTTAAAAGGACAAAGGGATGCAGACTCAATATGAAGTGAATAATTTCTCCAGAGTAACTTTTCTCTCCAAGTTGAATTTTTCTCCTCTCTTCCACAGCTTGGATATGGCCCATTTATATCCTTCAAATGAAACTGAAGGGCCGAGTCAGAACGTTTCCAATATATGTAAGGTCAAGGATCATGGATCTCGTGATGTGACATGGAAACCTAACACCATTTTTTAATTTTGGGCACAAAACTCGATGTACGCGAGTTGTAATGGTGCAACCTACATATACACATGTTGTATAGTTGTTAGGGCACGTATATGTGGAAAAATATGGTTTTTAGCTCTGGGAATTGCAAAAACGGACTTCAAGTTTGCATAGGGAAATGGAAAAGGCCTTCTGAGCAAGTTGCATGGGGTGAGGCAAATCTTTCTATAATAGATTCCCCCTAATGTGTGAGGTCAGAGGAGTATCTGTGATGGCTGAAATACATTATAATTCCTAGAAGTGGAGTAATGGAGACCCAGTTGGAAGATCTAGTTGTTCATAAGAATATTACAATCCATAATGAATTTGTACACATGGATGCCAATTTGGGTTACACTGCAGATCCATGTGGAAATACACCAAACAGTTGTTCATGGCCATGAATAGGAAATACAAAGGTAGATACATGCCATAGGCTTTCATAGTCACAAACAAGGTCCAGTGAAAACCAGTCTCAAAATCAATCTGAAGATATATCTATACAATGGAGTATAATCTGATCTCCCATGATTACTGAAGCCATATAGGTACTGGTCCAATGAATGATAGCAACAACTCAGGAAAGCTACGACTATGAACTGATGTCTTCAAGTCTTCTACACGATCTGCCAAAGGTGCAAGTCTACATCATGTGAATAAAGGAGTTGATTTCGAACACAATGAGACTTCATTTGATTATCGGTCATTAAGGTATACCGTTAACAAACGTGAGACAACCTACTGATAATGAAAGTAGGCATCCAGGCACCGAGTACATTCTTACAAGTGTGAATAAAGGAGTTGAGGTCAAACACTTAAAGAATCCATCGATCAAGAGACATTGATGTATTCCCAACTGTCAATGGCAAGATAACCTGCCACTGATGATTGCAAGCCTCTAGGTACTCATAGGACTCTAGGCCTCATTTCTATAATAGATGACCTGAATTCGATGGAAGGAGACCCACAGAAGGGAGAGCATTAAGGCATCTCTCATCATTCAGTACGAGGTACAAAGCAATAGCTTGATTATTTGGAGGAACTTGTACGAAGAACATGTTCATGAAACAATGACCCTGTGTGTCTTTCGCATGCATCAGATGCAAGAAGTGCATGAAAAATACCCTCTGAATAGAAATCATTAAGGAAAATTTTCGACAAAGGAGAGGAAACCACCAATAAGGATAATGGCATCTAAGACACTGCACGAATCCCAATGTGTGAATAGATTCATGTTTGTTGAACACAAGGGAAACACCCTAGTCAACGACCAATGAAGAGATGTCAACTATTGGGTTCAAGGTTACCTACCCATAATGAAAGTAGGACCAGGGTGCACGGTGGGACTACAACTTCTTGTAACTCTGAAACACATTGAGGGTATGGCCGACATGCAAAGTCAAGAGTTCTGAGAAATGGTCGACACAGGCTTATAGACATCCTTTGAACAAGAGCATGAGGCATATGGAGGACTCTGGCAACATAGACTTGATAATGAAACTTTGTGATGCAGGAGGCACAAATCAAACTCTTCATAAGGACTGGAAGAGTAACCAGTCAGAGGAGTAAACACTGAGTAACGAGATCAACTTCGTAAGGTCATGCTAAACCCAAACTTTGGATGACAAGGGGACTCAAAAGTTTGTGCTCTGTTCAAAGGTGACACAACTGCTGCTAACATGAGATAATATTATTTTCTCGCCCGCATTTTTTGTTTTTTCATAGACAAATGAATGTTATGATACAAAGGAGGAAACAAGTGTCTCGAGTAAGAAAATAGCTCCAATAGTGGAACATACCTATGCTCAATGCAAGGAGGTGCATGCAGGATATGGAAACTCGAGGGAATGTTTCCTCGTAGGGTACAAGATGTCAAGTTGCAAAGGATATAAACAAGGCTCTGCTTGGCTGATGATGCGAATTGCTGAGCTAATAGGCTTATAATGCGGAAGCAGGAACCGACAATAGGCTCAATACTGCAAGCAAGATAATGAGATGCAATTACAACTTAACTCCAAAGAATGTACGTTTTCGTAAATTTAGTCCCCTAAGACCGAAAAAGTATAAAACAATAGCCAGGAGAACTCTTCTAGCCACTAGTGACTAGAGTATTCCTTTTTCAAAATTAGTCTACTTGGTCCGAAAAAGGGTTAAAATTACACCAAATAGACGTCCTTTCAAATCTAATTTACGAGTGTGAAAGAGACAAGTTCACTCGACAATCTTTTCACTTTTTTAGAGAGTCGAAAAATAGCTTAAACACGACTTGTGGGAGTCCCATAGGTATAGGTCAACATGCTTATGAGTAAGAATATGAGGCTTGAACGCAAAGTCATATTGGATCTATAAGGGACTCCTGGTCTTTATGGAATAATCTCTGCATGGGCACCAGATGACACATAGGTTCTAACTAGGGTACCCATGTTTGGTAAGTCTATACCAGTCAATAATGACACTTTTAGTAGAAATAAGCAAGTTCTATGTCACTAATAAATGGGTTCTTACCTAAGGGATATGTATCATATACATAGGATAATGTAAAGAT
Organism: Picea glauca; assembly: GCA_000966675.3. Classification (NCBI taxonomy): domain Eukaryota; kingdom Viridiplantae; phylum Streptophyta; class Pinopsida; order Pinales; family Pinaceae; genus Picea; species Picea glauca. The sequence goes on from JZKD02S1673878.1 coordinate 561,297, forward strand.
GCAAGATGGAGTGAGGACCTATCCTATATGTTGGTCAAAGAAATAATACCTACCAAATCCATGAACGGGAGAAAGGACATTAAAAACTGCAAGAATCCCTAGATAAAACCACCAAAACCAACTCCTTCCACTGCACTATTAATCCACTAGGCCAAAATATTAGAAAAAACTATGTAAAGGGGGTAAAATTTTTCTATAAATAGTAAAAATAACCAATTTTAGCATACCATTTCACATTTTCACCCAAATAGTGCATTTTGGACCAAATTTCCCATGACATTCAAGTGTCGATTGCGAGAGCTACGAGTGACAAAATTTGCAACTGTCTAGACCAAGCAAGTACTCTTTCCTTTCTCTTCATTTCTACTGGATTAGAATTTAAAATTAGGTCTCACTTTTTGAGTTTTTTAATGCACAAATTAAGTATTAGGGTGTACGCGGGATGTAGATCATCAGGTCGCGTATACGCAGCCCTATAGCTATTAGGACGTGTATATGTGGAAAAATATGATGTTTAGCTCTAGGAATTGCAAAAAGGGACTTCAAGTCTGCATAGGGAAATGGAAAAGGCATTCTAAGCAAGTTGCATGGGGTGAGACAAATCTTGCTATAATAGCCATGGTGTAGCTCACTTTCATCCTCACTCCTTAGTAGACAATTGCACTATGATATGGTATGTTATGGTTAAGTTTGATTCATTTGATTTCATGTATTAATACCTATATGTACATGATGATAATGTTTTAGCTCATCGTAAAGTGGTATACATCTAACAATTGTCTTTAGGCATTTTATAACATTATATAGTTTTATTACTTGCCTCATAGTACCTTGGGGAACATGTTTTCTATTAGAATTGTGTCATTTATTAGGATGACTTGTACCACTGGGTGTCTAGGCTAGATAGAACTATCCATATCCCAACCATGCTAACCACTTTTCACCCCCTCAATATCATTCATTCCATCCACATAAAAGAATTGCATCCTAGTTATGTATGATTTATCAAAGGTAAAAAAAATAAAGGTCAAAATTAAAGCCTAAATAAATAAATCCATTAAGGTTGAGAGGTGAAGAGAAAAAAATTAAAAAGCCAAATATTAAGATTGAACAATGCCCCTCATTAATAAGGCTAATGCCCCTAGTCCTCTTTCCATCAAACTCTCAAAATAATATATTTCCATATTAAACCAACGCTCAAAATAATATATTTCCATCAAAATCTCAAAATAATATATTTCCATATCCACATCACTGCATGGGCACTAGAATTTTATCCATTTTAAAAGCATTTTCTTCCTTGAACCTTGAAAACAACTAAAAATTCTTTCATTGTAAATTTTAAGTCTGTCAAATTGGACTTGTTGCAATGTCTCTCTATTTTCTTTTTTTTAAATGTTATATCTATTTTAATATGAGAGGCCTTGCTCTTTAATTCATCTTTGAATAACAGAGGCAAGGGAAGACAAGTAAGATTTTAAATTTGGGAGTGGATTTTAGTGGTCGTTCTTTTTGTTTGTTTGTTGACGTGTTCTCCTTTCTAGTTCCATTAAATGGAATGGAAATAAATTATGTATAGTCATGTTTTGTTAGATAGTTTAGGAAGACCAAAAATTATTGTAAACATTAATCTTTAAACAGTTGATGGACTCTTTGGTGTGAAATTTGTGTAGTGGTGTAGGAAGCAACTTATAATTAAGAGAGTAGGGAGGAGGCATATGATACTCTATATATTTCTAGAAATAAGTACATCCATGTAAAAAATGGGATCACTAACTAAAATCTTTGACATAATATTCATTATTGAAAAGTTAACTTTTTATCGAAACTTTATTGTTGAAGGGCTCTTGGCACAGAGGTAGACCCAGGGTTCAATGCTTCAACAACACACCAACAAAACCCTAACTATTGTCCCTTTCGTCAACACCTGTGAAGCAGATGAAGTCTCACCCAAGGTAGAGGCAGGGGTGGTTGTAGGACTCTAGTGTCTGCAACCTTAGCTGGGACACAGATTTGTGATTGTAACACCTTAACAGAGCACTTAGCAGTTATAGTTTATTATTATCCAGCATTATTTTACAGCGCAGATAAACCCTAATAATAGAACAACGCAGTATTCACCCAGATCTAATATATTCAAGCACTAAGCACATCAACATAGGTCAGATCTAGCATTCATTCATATTATTCAGCACTAAGCTATCATATCATATTCATCTAAGCATATATTAGTGCACTAAGCATTAATCACATAGAAAAAACAACCATAAAGCATAAAACAACCACAACATAGGATATACGTGGTTCACCCCCAGCCTGGGGCTACGTCCACCAACTCTTCTTCTCTTTATTGTCTTTTGTCAATCTTCTACATGCACAGAGCCACAAAATCCTACTTCGCATAGGACAGGAGATCTGTGCGCACCTCACTAGATCCTCCTTCCCCAAGCTAGATTACAGCACAAAGCCTTTACACAGTCTCTTACAGTCACTTTCACTTAGCTCTGCAAGTTCTCAACACAGCATGCACAAAGCGTTTACAATTTGCACTTAGCATAGCACTCAGCCATCGGCTGCTACTAACTTACTACTTCTACTACTACTTACATCGCCTAGATGTCTATTTATACTTTACAAAAGGGCCTAAACATGGGTAAACCCATGGGCCGACATCCCATACCCATTACATAAGCCCAAAACCCAAAAATCCCTAATCAAGGGGCTAAGATCCTGCGATCTTTGCTTCGACTTGCGCTCCACCTTCGAAAGCCTGTCGAAGTCCCAAAATAGGTCAAACATGACCAAGGATCCTCAAAACTTGGTCAAGGGCCAACAGGCCCCCAACACTCACTTGTGACTCGTCCCGAGTCACTTTGAGCTGGGTAGCTCTGCTTCAAACACCTCGAGCTTGGCTCAAACTTCTTCGACCTGTTGTTGCGCCAAGGCCTCATGCTCGACGAACTCTTGAATAATTACCTCGTTGACAGGTCCTTCTAAGAATTGTTCAACTATAGTGATGACTTGATTGAGTTCTTCTCCTCGGCCTTCAATCTCTTCAAACAGTTGGAAAGATTTGTCCTGGATTGGTTGGAGCCTCTGAGTCACTTCCTTGACTTTTCTCTATATGGTGTGGACCTGTTGTTGAGTAGTGCATTGTTCCTGGGATCACTTCATCCTTTCAACGGTTGACAGGAGCTTCAACTGCACCTGTACTATCGATGCTTTCTACTTTTCCTCCTAGAGCCGAGAATCCAGTGTCTTCAGTTCGGGGTCTTCAGTAAGTCGCTCATACATCTGCGCACTTCTACTGCTAAGTTGTTTACATTTTAGATTGAATGCTCTGATCCTCTCAACTGCACTCCAAGCAATGGCTTCTCTTTGGTCTCGCACGTCCTGCAAGGTACTTGGCACTGTTTGTAGTTCTAGGTCTACGATTCTCTGTTGAAGCTGTTGGATAACTTCTGCAAGTTGTGCTACTTAATGCTCCACTGGTTATTCTGCATTTGGCTCTAAGACCGTCACAGAGCGAAGTGCTATGTCGACTGCTTCTTTAACTCTGAGCTTCTCTACGAGCAAATATTCCTTCTCTTTCTGGATCTGCTCTTTCTCCTTGTCGAACTTTGTTTGGAGATCATCCTTCTCCTGTTGTGCAACTCAGCGCTGCTCTACCATTTCCTCTTGTGCTTGCTTCAGGGCCCGTTCTTTCTCTTCTTGCACTCAACGAAGGCGAGCTTCGGTCGCATCAACTATTCTGTAGAGTTGGGTAGGCTTATCTCCCAACTCTAGTTCTTCTGACGACAGGGGCGCAGTGGATACTATGCGTATGGATTGAAGGGCCTCTTGTACCCCTTTGAGTTCTGCCTCAATTTTATCATACATGGCTGCTTGTTTGGATTCAGTGTTCTGCATAATATCCTATGAAGCATGTGATATGGCTGCAATGATGAAGTCGAAGTCATCGATCATGAGCACAGTTTGTATCTTACTCTTGCTGGCTTTGGATTTCTTCCGCTAGGTAGGTTTCATGGGGGAAACCTTCCTTTTCTTAAAGGGATCAGCCTCATCAACAGGATTCCTAGGTGGTGTTACTTCGCCTTACTTCTACTGATCTTCTTTCCCATTGGTCTCTTCTTTATCTAATTCGTCATTATCTCATCGCCCAGGTGATTGTGAAGTAGTTTCTTCTGATGCACTGCTCAGGTTTTGTACCTCTTTGGTCTTCTTCCTTCTGCTCGGTCTAGGTGTATCATGCTCTTCGTGAGTGGCCTCCAGACTGCCAATTAGTTCAGGATCGAACATGTTATCACATAATCCTGTTAAGGCCTTGGGGGTCTGTATTTTCTCCTTATATCTTTGTTTTGTTGCCTTTTCCCTTCTTCTCGATCCGATCATGGTTTCCTTTCCCTCCTCAGCAAGTATGTTTCTTTTATCTCATTCGGCCTTGACAATTGACTTGTTTCCCTGTCGGTTTTCTAGAGATAGAGGTTGGCCCTGAGTTCCTCCATCCTTTCTAAGATGGCCAATCCCTCCTTTTACCTCCATCACCGAACCTTCGTATTCCTAAGCCTAAGTTTGGTCGGTCAAGTCTCCATTTTTTCTATCTGCGGCACCGAGAGTGGTTGAACAGTGACACAAATCAAGCAAGCGAGCAAAGATCAGTTTTCAATGGTGAGGATCTATCGATGGAGTAGATCAATGACCATCAAGTGACGATGGTCACAGAGTTGCACGAGGAATAGCGTCATGAATCCCAAAGTGTTGAAGTCCCAAAGCTCGGGATTACAGGGAGTCGTCCAATCTTGTGGGGATAGGTGGTGACAGATTGAGCTTTTTGGGAATCGACGTTTCAGGGTTCTCGTCAACGCATACACTCATAGCCCGAAACCTCAAAACGCGAAGTGAAAAAACACCAAAGGGGTCATCCCCACGGTCCTTGCGCTCGGTCACAAGATAGCAGGGCTGGAAAGTGGGGGGCCAATTGAGATCTATGTGCCCAGATCTGATGGTCGTCGAGCATATCGGGGCTCCAACGTGCGCACGGGATAAAAGGGGAGAGCGGGCTGGGGAAAACAACCACGGTCTTTTAAGGTGCTACATGTTGGCCAAAGATACACATCGGGGCTAAAGGTGGGAATTGCTAAACCGCTTTTAGCGCTGCCCCCCCTAATCCTATCCCATGCCGACAAGTGGTCACTTCTCAATCATCCCGCCAGATCCTGTCTCCCACTCCTTCTCTCTCCCTCGCCCGTCACATTCACCCTCTCATCTCTTGACATGTGCCACCCCCATCACTTCCACCTGTGTTGATTATCCCCACTTTTCCCTACTACCACAGACACTCCTCCGTCTCCACGTCCTTCCCCTTCACCAATTACATTCATCCCATTACGCCTCATCTTCTACCCATGTCACCCCACAGTTCCTTTCCAGCCTTCATATCTCTTCCACCTCCCCATTGCACGTTGTTCTGACAGATTCTCATCCGCACCCACAGCTGCCTGGTCATCCCTGTAGGCATCCAACTCAACTCCAAGTGGCAAAATGCAAAGGCCGCCATGTCTCCCAGGTGCAGTTTTGACTCGGGCCTTCTCTGATCCCAATGAAGCAGTTATAATGGTTGGTGGTGGCAGTTAAACATCGTCTCCACCATAAACGGAAATCCCAGAAGGGGATTGTCAGCTAAGTCAATTCATCTGAAGGTCCGTTCTGAGAACACGGTTGCATCTGACAGAGCTTCCTTTTATTAGGAAACACACAGACGAGACGCCTTCAATGCAGACATTAAATGCACACTCCTTTGATTTCTCTCTGAGTATTTATACTCAGTTTTGATATTTTGTAAGGGTCGATGGTTGAGCTAGGCTCTCGCATTGTAAAGTTTTGATGAAGCACTAGTTTTCTGGGTTATGTATTAGCATTTCAGACTTCCTGTTTAATGAAAGTAAGCTTCTTTCCATCTCTCTATAAACTCTGTATTAAGACACTCAAAATTGGAGGATCCAGTCAAGGATTGTGATGTTGTAGGTTGATGTATGGCTGATCACTGCAATATTTGCACCAGTTTTAATCAGTTTCCTGTGTTACCTTTCCCTCTCTCACTAAATAACTTGAGTATCCAGTCAAGCTGTTACGGTAGCATTGTGATGCTTGGAATTGGAAGATCCAACTGATCCATCACTGTGTTGTTGTAGTTGTGTCAGTTAGACATATTTCATTGTTTTGTCTTTCTTCCCTGAGCTGCTGGAAGGCCGAATGCCCATAGTAGTCTCGTTCATCTTTTCACCAAATCTTCCCTCTGCTCAATTTAAACTCAACTTCCTGACTGAATTTAGATCAATACCTCACCCGCTCATGTATGCCTCGCCTAGTTTTTTGAGTTAAAATGATATTCTCCTGGGTCTGCACCCATTCGACCAACCTAATTTATTCATTCATGACATATAAAACTGATGGGTATCAGGCTTAATCCTACCGCAATCCAGGAGTGACTTCTGGTGCTAACATTTCTGGCGTTGTTTCCGGGGACGAAGTTGAAGATTTTCCCTGGGATTGAAAGACATTGAGCCTCTGATTCTGTAGGTGCATCAAGCATTAGATCCCTACAAGATTGCTACTATGCACCTGGCGACTCCACTGTGACGACTCCACTGGGGCAAACCTGCTGCTTCATTTGTGGCTTCCAGAGGCAGATACACACGGTCTCATCCACAACTACCTCTAGATATGCCTGAAACTGATCCGTGAAAAATTATCAGAATGGGAAAGGCCCTCGGAGAAGGAGCTTCAACTATTGAACTAGGTATTTCTGATAGTTCTCATTACCCTCTGTTAGAAACTCCAATATCTGCTTCTCATTTTCCTGTCAGACCTCTTGTTGGAGTTTCTAATTTGTTAAACTTTGGGAGTGTTCCTGTTGAGTTCTCTCCTCCTGGTCTTGGATTAGAAGGAGAGAGATTTGTCACTCCTATCTCCCCTGACGTTGTAGCCTTGTCTAGACCCAAAAATCCAGAAGATTTTCCTACCCTAGGCTTTACAACCCCTCCTTCTATTATTATTGCTATTGATGTACCCACACCAGCCTCTACTCCCTTAAGCCCTGTAGCCTTTTCTTCACATCCTTTGTTGTTTCCCTTTGCTCCTGGAAGCTCAGTCCCAGTTTCCCCTGTGCGAACTCCTTCTTCTCCTAATTCTCCTCCACCTCATATCCCTATGGCAGGAGCTAACCCCCCTGTAAATAGAATGGATGTGATATTGGCTGCAAGATACACCCCTCTAGTCCTACCTCAGCCAATGAATCCTCTCCCTGCTGGAGAATACCTGAAATACATGCCTAAGTTCACAGGAGAAGAGGACATAACTGCTGAAGAACACCATGCTTCCTTCTACAATTATGCAGATAATCTAAATATTGAAAATGAAGATGTCTGGATGAGAGTCTTTGTCTAGAGCCTTGATGGTGAGGTTAGGAAATGGTTTAGGGGACTGACCCCTGGATCTATTGTTGGGATTGAGGCTCTAGATAATTCCTTCTTGAGACAGTGGGGGGATAAAAAGGATTTCATGTATTATATGACAGAATTTGGATCCTTGAAGAAAAAGGAAGAAGATTATGTCTCCAACTTCTCCAAAAGATTCAATAAAATGTACAACAAGATCCCTGCTGAAATAAAACCCACAGAAGCCTCTGCTAGGATATCTTATGCTAATGCATTTGACCCTGATTTTTGCCTCCTTCTGAGAGAGAGAAGAGCTACTTCTCTAGCTCAAATGAAAGATGCAGCCTTGGAAGTTGAATCTAATGTGTTGGCGGTTGACAGGCTCAGAAATAAATCTGATACAGATAGAAGGAGGGGAAGACCTGAGGCCTCAACCTCTGGTTCCTCTACACCTCACCCTCAAGTCGATGAATTGACCAAGATGGTGAAATATCTTTCTGCGGAGATGGAGAAGATGAAGTTTGAGGGGAAGCAGAATTATAAGAATGCCCAAACTGCTAATAATAGAGGAAATTTCAGAACACCGAACTTTGCCCCTCAAATTCCCCCAAGAGAACCCAGGAACATAGATAGAGATGATCAAAGGATCCATAATCCTCTTCGGAACAAATTGGTTGCTAATGAGGAAGGGGAAGAAATAAATGAGCTTGATCCCGAGATCCATTGTTTTGGAGACACCTCCTCTTTTCCCCATTTGACTCAATCAACATACGAGGAGTCCGTCATGGACAGTCGGATTAATGAGCTGAGAAAGGGAGACAAGACTAGCAGCAACCAAAATAAATACAACCTCAGATCCAAGAAGAAAGTTGGAACGCCTGAATTTCCTGAGCAGTCTACCAGAGCAGAAAATGTTGCTAAAGATATGGAAGACATCAACACAGGTAAGAAAATCTGAGCCCCCTCTCCAGTAGTCCAGACTCATGTTCCTGAAGTAAAAGAAGTCCCAAAGCTCCCATCCTCTTTTAATTTCGAGCATGAAATTCAGAGAATCATAATCCCTATAGCCCTTTCCGAACTGGTCAAGCATGAAGAATTCAAGAAGAGCTCTAAGCTATTGCAGTCTGAACCCTCATACCATCCCACAGACTCTGTGAACCTTCAAGACAAAAGGCCAGCAATCATCCTAGGTCCCATGGTAGAAGATATAGATGATTCATCCCCTCCCTTCTAAACGTCCCTAAACATTCATGATAAGGTGCTACATAACCTCATAACCTCATCTCCAAAACTGTCATGGAATATCTCAGACTGGAAGTCACAAAATCCTATCACAACTTGTACTCTTTCGATTCAAGCAGGGTGCAGTGTCTCAGGTTGATCAAAGATCTGGTCATGACCTTGTTCCAGCTACCCATGAAGAGTGTAGTCATGGATATCATGGTAGCTGATGTTCCCCCCAAGTTGAGCATGTTGTTGTCAAGATATTGGATAAAAAATCTTGGAGGAGTGTTGCAAATGGACCTCACATATGCTACCATTCCGATCTTTGGTGGGGAACACAGAAAGTTATACAGAGAAGCTCAGTTGACCTACATTTTCAACGATGAAGCAGACCCCACCAATCATCCCATCTTTTCCCTTGACACTAATTTGGGATCCATCTTGTTGCATCTCACCAACACTCCTGAGGCTCCTCTTCAATTCAAGAAGCAACCCATCTCTTTTCATGAAGTACATCTCCCAACTACTATTGTGTGGAAGATGTTCTTTGATGGAGCTTCTTCTAGAGAAGGTGTTGGTGCTGGGGTAAATTTTGTTCCCCCTGCTGAGGAAACTATATCTCTGTCATACAAATTAGAGTTTGAAGCAACCAATAATGTGGCAGAGTGTGAAGCTCTTGTTTTGGGCTTGAGGGCTGTAAAGGACATGGGAATCAAAGAAATCGTTGTCTTTGGGGATGCTGAGTTGGTCATAAAGAAAGTCACAAATCTTTACCAAGCCAAGAAACCAAGGTTGAGATCTTATAGGAATGATGTGTAGGATTTAATAGACAGTTTTTTCTTGGCTTTCAACATTTCATTCATTCCGAGAGAGGAGAATATTTTGGCCGATTCTTTGGTTGTTTCGGTAGGTAATTTCAAAGTTCCCCTACCACCCAAGCTCAAGTATGATATAGAAGTAAAATACATGCCCTCCATACCTAATAATGTCAAGCACTGGAAGGTGTTTGAAGATGATCTTGAGATAAAAAGATTCCTGGAGGCTGTGGGCAAGTTTGATACATTACACATTGACCAAGATCTCGACTATGAAGCGGATCCTCATATTGATGGTTTGTTGAAAAAGATTGCTAATCATCACATTGTGTAGTTACCAAGTAATCATATTCCAAAGGGACTAGTCCCATTGGAGAGGATCTTTGACAATAATGATGTGGCAGTGAAAGCTAAGAAGCTGGTTGATGATGCTGACATATCTGAATGCAACATTGGCACAAAGAATGAGCCAAAGTTTGTCAAATTGTCAAGCAGCTTGACAAGGGAGCAAAGGACTGAGTATGCTAAGCTTTTGAAGTAGTTTTTTGATGTGTTCGCCTGGACTTACGAAGATCTCAGAACATATGACACAGGCATCATTGAGCATAAGAGAGGAGGCTAAGCCATTCAGGCAGAAGTTAAGACAGATTAATCCTATGTTATTGCATGTCATGGAGAGAGAAGTAAAGAAATTATTGGATGCCCAAATCACTGTCCCTTTGAGATATTCTGAATGGGTGGCCAATTTGGTCCCAGTGAGGAAGAAAAGTGGAGAAATGAGACTTTGTGTTGATTTCAGAAATCTGAATAGAAGCTCAAAGAAGTACAATTACCCTTTACCAAACATGGAACATATATTGCAAAGGGTAACTGGCACATCAAGGATATCTATGATTGATGGATTTTCTGGCTACAATCAAATATCAGTCCTGCCCAAGGACCGAGAGAAAACAACTTTCACTACTCCTTGGGGCACATTTATGTATGCCAAAAATCCTTTTGGACTTATGAACATAGGAGCAACGTTTCAACGAGCCATGGACATAGATTTCATTGGAGAAAAGGACAAATTTGTGGTCATCTATCTGGATGACATAACAATTTTTCAAGGTCAGATAGAGAGCACTGTGAGCATTTGAGAAAGGTGTTCTTGAAGTGTAGGAAGTTTGGTCTCTCCTTAAATCCCTAAAAATCTATATTTTCCATGAAGGAGGGAAAGATGTTGGGACACATAGTGTCAACCGAAGGAGTCAATATCGATCCCAGCAGGGTGGAAGCGATCCAAACATTGTCACTCCCGAGATCCAAGAAGGAAGTCCAGTCCTTCGTGGGAAAAATTAATTTTTTAAGCAGGTTTGTCTCAAACTTTGCTGAGTTGGTGAAGCATATCACGGTCATGCTTAGAAAGGGAAATGAGATAAAATGGACTGTTGAACCCAAGGAAGCCTTTGACCTAATCAAAAGGGCATTGATTGAGGTGTCTGTGCTTATCAGTCCTGACTACTCCAAGGATTTTCTGATCTTTTCTTTCACCTCTTTCGATACAGTAGTTGTTGTTCTACTACAGAAGAATGATGCAGGGCTGGAGCAACCGATTTCCTTTTTCAACAGAGCGCTGAGAGACGCCGAGGTGAAATATGACATCATGGAAAAGTAGGCCTATGCCTTGGTGAAGGCTCTTAAAGCTTTCAGAGTCTATGTTTTGTATTCAAAAATCATTGCATATGTTCCTTCAGCTTCTGTGAAGGACATTCTTATTCATCCTGACGTAGACGAGAGAAGGAGTAAGTGGATTGCCAAAATCCTCGAGTTTGATCTTGAGATAAAACCCACCAAACTGATTAAAGGCTAGGGTTTAGCCAAGCTTTTGGTTGAATATAATTGTAAAGTGTTGGGGGTTAACTCCATCAACATTTGCTTAGAAATTCAACAGGCCGAGTTGTCTGATGGCGATTTTTCAAGACATCCCTCCATTGGAAGAATGCGCTTGGTATGGAGACATTATATATTTTCTGCAAGAGTTAAAGCCTCCCAATGGAATGGGGAAAAGAAGAGCAAGAGCTTTAAAACTCAAAGAAATCAAATATTGCCTTATCGACCAGGTCTTGTATTGGAAAGACAAGGCTCTAGGAGTGCTTCTGAGATGTCTAGACCCACAGGATTCCCAAAGAATTATGTTTGATTTTCATAGCAACCTATGTGGGGGACATCATTTCTGGAAGACCACAGCCTACAAAATTCTCAGGGATGGGTACTATTGGCCCACCTTATTCACTAATGTCTGCAAGAATATCAGAGCCGGCATTAAATGTCAAAAAAATTCAGGGAAGTAGCAGCTCAAATCCCTGCTATTAAAGCCTGTAATAGATTCAACACCCTTTCAGCAGTGGGGATTGGAATTCATTGGGGAAATTCATCCCCCTTCAAGTGGCCAGCACAGGTGGATCCTAACTACCACAGATTATTTCACCAAGTGGATAGAAGCTATCCCCACCAGAAGTGCTTCACAAAAAGTGATCATTGGTTTTCTTGAAGATATTATGGCAAGGTTTGGCTATCCTAGCAGAATTGTCATTGATAATGCTGCCTCCTTCAAGTCTGAACCTTTGATCAAGTTCTGTGAGCAGTTTGGAATTTCATTAATTCACTCCACTCCTTATTATCTCCAAGGCAACGGACTGGCAGAGTCCTCCAACAAAAGCTTGATCAAGCTTATTAAAAGGTTGTTAGAAGACAATAAGAAGGCATGGGATTAAAAGCTCAAATTTGCTCTTTGTGTTGATCGAGTGACAACAAAAAGGTCCCTAGGCATCTCCCCTTTCCAACTTGTTTATGGGACAGAAGTTGTTTTTCCTTCTCAACTGGCTCTACCTGTGGCAAAATTCTTGCAGGATCATCAGGAAGAACCCGACAATATGGTCAGGAGGATACATCAGCTGGTGGAGGTCCAGCAGACCAAAGAGCAAGTGGTGGACAGAGCTCATGATTGCCAACAGAGGATCAAGTAGGCTTTTGACAAAAAAGTGAGAAAAGAAGATTTCCAGCTGGAAGATCTTGTGCTTAAATGGGATGCACTCAGGAAGGACAAGGGTAAGCATGGAAAATTTGATGCCATGTGGATCGGTCCCTTCAAGATGTCCGAAGTATTTCCAAATAACACCTACAGGTTACATAATTTGGAGGGAGATGAGATTTTTGGCAGCCTAGTAAATGTGCATTTCCTAAAAATGTTCTTTGTTTAAAGCCGCAATCGGCATCCCACCTTTGTAAATACCATCTTTGTTTTATGTTTTTCCGTTTTATTTCTAATAAATACCCCACAACCCAACACTAAGGCACTGGAGCTACGCATTCTTGGCAGCTTGCAGGGAGCATGCCATCCCCCATGGAGCCTAATGTTATCACATAATCCTGTCAAGGCCTTGGGGGTCTGTATTTTCTCCTTATATCTATGTTCTGTCGCATTTTCCCGTCTTCAGGACCCGATCATGGTTTCCTTTCCCTCCTTGGTGGTTATGTTTCTTTTATGTCATTCGACCTTGATGATTGACCTGTTTCTCTGTCAGTTTGCCAGAGAGAGAGGTTGGCCCTAATTTCCTCTATCCTTTCTAATATGGCCAATCCCTCCTTTTACCTCCATCACCGAACCTTCGTATTCCTAAGCCTAAGTTTATTCGGCCAAGTCTCCATTTTCGCTATCTACAGCACCGAGAGCGGTTGAATAGTGACACAAATCAAGCGAGCGGGCAAATATCAGTTTTCAATGGCGAGGATCTATCGATGGAGCAGATCGATGGCCATCGGGTGACGGTGGTCGCAGAGTTGCATGAGGAATAGCATCATGAAGAGTCACGATTTCGCGATTCGGGAGAGCAAGGGAGCAGAGTCATCAGAACTCATGAAGCCCAAAGTGCTGAAGTCCTGAAGCCCTGGATTACAGGGAGCCGTCCGATCTCGTGGGGATAGGTGGAGGCAGATTGAGATTTTTGGGAATCGACATTTCGAGGTTCTCGTCAACGCATACACCCATAGCCCGAAACCTCGAAACGCGAAGTGCGAAAATGCCAAAGGGGTTGGCCCCATGATCCTTACACTTGGTCACAAGATAGCAGGGCTGGAAAGTGGGGGGCCAGTTGAGATCTACGTGCCCCGATCTGACGATCGTTGAGGATATCAGGGCTCCAACATGCACATGGGATAAAAGGGGAGAGTGGGACAGGGAAAACAACCGTGGTCTTTTAAGGTGCTACATGTCGACTAAAGAAACACATCGGGGATAAAGGCGGGAAGTGCTAAACCGCTTTTCGCACCCCCACGATCCTATCCCATGCTGACAAGTGGCCACTTCTTAGTTGTCTGGCCAGATCCTATCTCCCACTCCTTCTCTCTCCCCCGCCCATCGCATTCGCCACCTCATCTCTTGACATGTGCCACCCCCGTCACCTCCACCTATGTTGATTATCCCTGCTTTTCCCTTCTACAACAGACACTCCTCTGTCTCCACGTCCTTCCCCTTCGCCAATTACCTTCATCCCATTATGCCTCATCTTTCGCCTGTGTCACCCCACAGTTCCTTTCCAACCTTCGTATCTCTTCCACCTCCCCATTGCACATTGTTTCGACAAATTATCATCTGCACCCATAGTTGCCTGGTCATCCCTACAGGTGTCCAACTCAGCTCCAGGTGGCAAAATGCAGAGGCCGCCATGTCTCCCAGGTGCAGTTTTGACTCGGGCCTTCTCTGATCCCAATGAAGCAGTTATTATGGTTGGTGGTGGCACTTAAACATCGTCTCCACCATAAATGGAAAGACCAGAAGGGAATTGTTAGCTAAGTCAATTCATCTGAAGGTTCGTTCTAAGAACACGGTTGTGTCTGACAGAGCTTCCTTTTATCAGGAAACACACAGACGAGATGCCTTCAATGCAGACATTAAATGCATTCTCCTATGATTTTGGATCTGAGTATTTATACTCCGTTTTGATATTTTGTAAGGGTTGATGGTTGAGCTAGGCTCTCGCAGTGTAAAGTTTTGATGAAGCACTGGTTTTTCGGGTTATGTATTAGCATTTGAGACTTCATGTTTAATGAAAGTCAACTTTTTTCCATCTCTTTGTAAAATCTGTATTAAGACACTCGGAATTGGAGGATCCAGTCGAGGATTGTGATGTTGTAGGTTGATGTATGGCTGATCACTGCAATATTTGCACCAGTTTTAATCAGTTTCATGTGTTACCTTTCCCTCTCACACTAAATAGCTTGGAATTGGAGGATCCAATCAAGTTGTTACAGTAGCATTGCGATTCTTGGAATTAGAAGATCCAGTCGAGCCATCACTCTGTTGTTGTAGCTATGTCAGTTAGACAAATTTCAGTGTTTTGTATTTTTTCCCCGAGTTGTTGGAAGGCTGGATGCCCATAGTAGTCTCGTTCATCTTCTCACCAAGTCTTCCCTTTGCTCAATTTAAACTCAACTTCCTGACTGAAGTTATATCAGGACCTCACCCGCTTGTGCATGCCTAACCTAGTTTTTTGAGTTAAAATGATATTCTCCTGGGTCTGCACCCATTCGACCAACCTAATTTATTCATTCATGACATATAAAACTGATGGGTATCAGGCTTACTCCTGCCACAATCCAGGAGTGACCTCTGGTGCTAACAGGACATTTCTGCAGGGTCAACAGGGATAAGGAGCTCTTCAGACCAGTCCTTAGTTATCTCTTTGAGGTCCTCCTCTATGAGCTTATAGTATGACTGAAGCTCTTCTTTATGCTCGTCTACGTGCGCAGTGATATAAATAAAGTGTTGATCTGCGTGGAACTTCATGAGGGGTCTGAACCGGTGCAGGGTGTTCGACGTCATACGAGGGACAACCCCAATAGCCCTCTTTAACTGGAGATACTATGTGTGGAATACTGCGTTCGACTGCCATTGTTTCCACATATCACTCGAATACCAGAGCATGGTGAACTTCGCAGCGAGCGGCCCAAACGACTCAATGTTCATGAAGGTCACACCTTTCGGCATCTCCCAAGCAGTAAACATGATGAGGATCAGCAGCCAACTAAAATGGAACTCATATCCCTGATCCTGAGCTTCGCGGAAATCCAATTCTAGCTCATTGACTAAGTACTTTGCCCAGTTCATTTGGAGTCCTTATACACATTTTTCGGCGAGGTCAACAATGAACCCTCTGACCTGCGTAGGTCTGTTCTTTCTCACTAGATTTTCGGCGATCAGATGGCAGGCCAGGCATACTGCGCCATTTTGGATGGAAGCTACCTTGTAGCCTCGCGTCCCCTTTTCTACATCGCCATAGGTATCCTTAATTCTCTGTGCCAGGGCGTGGTCTGCAACCTTCTCTGGGTAGAATTCTTATGGGTCGGGTCCCTGCATGCTCAATCCAGTGATCCTATGGATCAGCGTTGGATCGACAGTGATGCATCCATCTAGCCATAGATATCCTCCATGGTAGCATGATAGCAGGAGATTAACACAAGCCTTAACCTTCGGGTGCCTTCCAAAATGTGGAATCTTCATCACAATCATAATGGTGGACTGTGCGAGGTTCATAGTCCATTGTTGGGGGATTATTTTTGAGTTCTTCCCCTTTATCCTGGTCAAGTATCTGTGAGGAGAGAGCATACTATGGTTCTTGTGGTCCCCTAGGTTGAAGTCACTGAATTTTAATACCGCAATCTTATCCTGCTGTGTTCTGACTGCACTTATCCCCTTCGGGAGGTACACAATAACCAGGGTGTAATCAAAGTCTCTGGGGACACTGTCACGACTCACTGCGTCGGCCAGGGGCAGGATGTATTCGGGAAGGATAGTCAGGATTAACTTCGTGTTTTCCAAGTCATCTCAATGCTTGGTTATTTTCTTTGCTGTAGCTCGGGATGGTCTGAATCCGAAAGGAGTCGATGGGGAGGCTTGCACTCCTCTCATAAACGAGGTTTGAATCCTTGCAGACATTAATTTTTCAGCCATTAGATCGATTATAACTTCTTCAACCGATTTCTCTACGACGCTGAGTTCGTCCAACATGCACGATCAAGATCAGATAACTCAAGTCAATGACTGAATGCTCAATGCAATAGAATGGGTGTTAATCTCAGTAAACACAGCGCGGTAGCAATGAGTTCTTTTGTTAGCTCGGATGCAATTCTCAAAAGTGTTCTCGGTGCAACAGTCGATGGACTAAGTAGACAGTGCGGTAACGGATCTATCCAATGGACAAGAGGCCTTCATCAATGTAGTTATGTCCGTTGCGGCACAGTCCCAACGATTTGATGGTGAGTTTTCTGGTCATAACTGTTGTTCTAACCATTCGGGGCATCGGTCTAATGGTCATAATGCCTTCAACAGTTATGTTGTTTCGCCATGGCGAATTTCCATGTTGCAGTGTTTTGATATCACGACGAAGTTCCAGTTTGGCAAACCTTCCTTCTGCGAAGTCCCCTCTGGAACCTTCTGCAACTTTTCTATCTTTTCTCTCTTCTTACTGAGATTTTTAGCCTCCTTCTCTATGATCTCCATCTCAGTATTCCTCTTTCCATTTTGATTCTTATCTCCTTTTGGCATAGTAACTTCACGTTGTTGATATTCTTTCATAGGGTTAGAGAGTAATAATTCTTCTCTGTTTAGGGTAGGTGCTCCACTATTCTGTGATTCTTCTTGTGTTCTTTCAATTTCGACATCCAAGTTTCTGGTTCTAAATAGCTTCGATTTGTTCTCTTGTTCTTCAATCACGTGTGCTATCCTTCTAGTCATGAAATCTTTTAATTCTTTCTTTTTCTATTCTAAGACTTCCTTTTCTTTTCTTCTAACCTTATCCTTCTCAATCCATGTTCTTCCTAGTAACATAGAAAATGGGGTGTTGTTCTCAATAAATTTAACAACCTCAAAATCTTCCTCTGTTGAAGTTCCATGAGCACTCATAGATATCTGGGTGAGTCTTCCACATAGGGTTATCAACTTTCCTCTAAATAATCCTATTCCTCACAATGAAGGACTCATATCAGGATTTCCCAAAATATTTCAAGTTCTTTCTGACATGATATTCACATATGTTTCCTCATCCAGAACACATTCAATGTCGAAGTCTCCTATTCTTGTTTCTATGCACTCTTTTTCTGTGAAGATCTCTGATCAGTTGACATTTTTGTGATCATTCAGGGTTTCTTTAATCTGTAGCAATACATTCTCTGATTCTTTCTGGGGTTCTGCCATGGTCTTAGTTTCTTGACCTGCCTTAGGGTTTTCTTGTCTCATATTCATTCTTTCAACCTTGGCAATCATTCTAGGAAAATCCAAAACTTCATGGTCCACAACTTTACAACAAAGACAACTAGGTATTCTATCAGGGCATTCCTTAGAAAGATGTCCCGGTCTTCTGGAGCTATAACAAAGGGTTAATCCTCTTTTTCTTTGAAATGATCCCCGACCTTTCCTGTACTACGCACTAGGATCATAGTAGCTAACCTACAAAAACATATTTCTAGGATCCTGCATCCATTTGTGCGTCCAAACATTCTTTATATGCATAGGGATAACATATCTTTCACTATTCTTATTAGATCTACTCATATCAAATCTTCTTTCTTCTAGTTGTGCTTTAGTTTTCAAGCTAGGACATAATTTATCAAACATACCTAGATCCATACTTTTGAAGCAAAAATTTCCACTTATCTTACATTTTCAATCAAAACTTTTCATTGTTCTTATCTTTATCAGAGCACAAAGCTTCAATATCTTACCTCTTTTCTTCAGATCCGACTTCTATTCTTAGCACAGAGCTTTACAAGTCAAGTAGAATACTGTGCACTAGGGCAATATATGTATGGACGGAGCTTTCTCTTTTCTTCAGTTCCCAGCAATCACAGTTTCAAGTCTTGACAACGAAACCATTTGTTGGCATAGGGGCAGACCCAGGGTTCAATGCTTCAATAGCGCACCAACAAAACCCTAACTACCAACCCTTTCAGCAACACTTGCGAAGCAGATGAAGTCTCACCTGAGGTAGAGGTAGGGGTGGTTGCAGGACTCTAGTGTGTGCAACCTTAGCTGGGACACAAATCTGTGATTGTAACACCTTAACAGAGCAGTTAGCAGTTATAGTTTATTATTATCCAGCATTAGTTTACAGCGCAAATAAACCCTAATAACAGAGCAGCGCAGTACTCACCCATATCTAATTTATTCAAGCACTAAGCACATCAACATAGGTCAGATCTAACATTCATTCATATTATTCAGCACTAAGCAATCATATCAAATTTATCTAAGCATATATCAGTGCACTAAGCATTAATCACATAGAAAAAACAACCATAAAACATAAAGCAACCCAACACAAGATATACGTGGTTCACCCCCAGCCTGGGGCTACGTCCACCAACTCTTCTTCTCTTTATTGTCTTATGTTAATATTCTACATGCACAAAGCCACAAAATCGTACTCTGCATAGGACATGAGATCTACGTGCACCTCACTAAATCCTCCTTCCCCGAGCTATATTACAACACAAATCCTTTACACAGTCACTTGCACTTAGCTCTGCAAGTTCTCAACACAGCATGTGCAAAGGGTTTACAATTTGCACTTAGCATAGCACTCTGCCATCGGCTAGTACTAACTTACTACTTCTACTACTACTTACATCACCTAGATGTCTATTTATACTTTACAAAATGGCCTAAACATGGGTAAACCCATGGGCCGACATCACATACCCATTACATAAGCCCAAAACCCAAAAATCCCTAATCAAGGGGCCGAGATCCCGCGATCTCTGCTTCGACTTGCGCTTTGCCTTCGACAGCCTGTCAAAGTCCCAAGATAGGTCAAATATGACCAAGGATCCTCAAAACTTGGTCAAGGGCCAACAAGAGCACATTTTTAGACATAACGTTTTTTGAAGTGTAATATGTAGACCCAAAACGTCAAAATAAATTTGCTTTGAAGGGTAAAAATGAATTGAAATTCCAACTCTGATAGCTGGAGAGCACCATTGTCAAACCTAGTCCTTGTACTACGATACCCATTGAATATTTATTCGAAATCTTAATGACACCTTGCGGGCTTGTATATTCAAACTAGCACAACCACATTATAAAAGTGGTTGATATACGCCGATGAGCATCATTTTCCACCTTTCTAAAATAGCTTCTTCTCAATTCTCATGTATCCAAATTTAATACATATTGCACCCATAAAACTTGTATTAATATCAAATATAAATTTCAACTACTTGTAACTTTTATCTCTACCTGTTTTCTAATCCAAATTAAATGATATGAATGAGGGTGATCACTAGTTTTTAAAATGAACTTATATTCCATTAAATTGGAGACTACTCCCAATGAAATTATATTCCATTAAATCTTATTGATTAAGATGAACATTTTCCAAATGATAATAAAGTTTAACTTAGATTCTCATGGCAATAAGATTTTATTTGTGTTGAGTCTTGATATTTGCTTGAGATTTTTGGATGTTGAGTTCCATTGTATCTTGCTATTGAACAATACTTATATATTTTATGTCAGCCGCATAACAAATTTGATTGAATTTCTTGTATATGAATTGATTTAGTGGGCACTCAGTTTTATAAATGGAACAAAAAAGTATCCATATCACCTTGATAACAACACCAAAACATAAATACATTACGTGATAAAATGGAAAAGTAGAGTATAATACACAAATATTCAATTACATGTTCAATATCAATACATTGGACTCTATTATATAGAGTGGACAAGTTGTTATTCTAACTTATTCCAAAGATAACTGGAGAGGTTGAGAGAATATCTCAACCACACACCAAACTAGGATCTCACAAATCCAACTTTCTAACAACCTCTTAAGAATAGGACCACACAACTCACCTAGAGATTAACTCTACTTCTCAATACATTAACAAACATATTAGATAAATAGGAATTATATATTCCAACACTCTCCCTTAATGACTACTTATCTAAATATCTGTGGTCATATATTCATATGCTTCCTCTTGTGTCTGCATCTGATTATTGGCATCCATATAAAAAGAAATCCATCTACCATAATACATGGGTCATCAACGACTGTTCTCTAGGAATCCTTTTCAACTACATTACGTTTTATGGGAGTTTCAGAATGACAATATCTAAAGGCACCCGTCCTATAGAGTTAACATAAATCTGCTAATTTCTTGAAATTTTTCCCTTTCTTGGTTGATTTATGTACCTCATGCTGCTTATGCATTAATTCTATACTATTTTTCTCTTTTGATTCTCTTTCAAGTTTTCATACTTTAGATTGCAATGCCGAAAACTTTTACATATGCATGATTCATATTTAGAAATGCATGCTTCAAAGCTCATATAAAAATTAAACCCATCACTATGGATCGAAAGCCCATGATTAATGCATGCTTCCAAGATCATATAAAAATTGAACCCATAAAGCACAATTGTATAGGGAGTCCCTGTGTTTTATGTTGGAATATATACTTCCTACTTATCTAATATGCTTGTTAATGTATTGAGAGGTAGAGGTAATCTCTATGTGAGTTGTGTGATCCTAATCTTAAGAGGTTGTTAGAGAGTTGGATTGGCGAGATCATTGTTTGGTGTGTGGTTGAGAGAATATCTCAACCTCTCCATTTGTATTTGGAATAAGTTAGATCTAATAACAACCAATGAGCTCAATATAATGAGTCACAAACCTGTGTACATTAATTCATTAATTCAATAGAATTGTGTATACAATACTCTACTCTGTCATTTTATCAAGGTATCAGAGCATCAGGGCTGGGCGTGATTCCCTCACGGGAGTGCCTAGGATCATGTGGAGAGTAAAGGAATAATCTGATTTCTGAGTGAAGATTTTTTTTGAGGGATTGTGTTTATTGATTTGTTGGTCAAGGGACGGATCATAGCATCAAATCGCTGCCACTACTTGTTGAGGTGCTACCAGCGTTTTTCAAAGTGGTTGTTGCTGCCAAGATACAGAGTGAGTGTGGAGTTGTTTTGGAGAATGGTGAGAGAGGCTCGAAGTAAGTTTGTTGCTGCGTGGAGTAATTTCGTTTCTTTCGCTGGAGTTGTGGTAATATTATATTTCACTACTTTAAGAATTACCTTGAACATCGCTGCCATCCAAGGGATAGGAGTCAAGTGCTATATGCACACACGTCGCCGCTGCCATCTAAGGAACACTGAATTATCTGTAGCAAGTGCACAAAATTCTCTGTGGTCATTTTGACTGACGCCTCTGTACATATTGTTTCTATTCAGAGAGGATACATCTGTAATGAATTTGTTCGCTACTAGAAGCCATATTGGAGAAAGCACCTGGCCTCAACACGCGCAGGTGATGGTAGTCATTACAGTCTTGCTTGCTCGAATTTCCAATTGATCTGCTTCCAAATTCAACAGAGGCTACGATTGAGAATGAGTTCCAGTCATGAAACCTTAGCTTGTTGCTGGAATTACAACAATCCTCATAGTTATGCTACTAAGGAGTTGTAAGCTCTTTGCTTCTGATCGTTGGCAGTTTCATTCGTTTCTATGAACAAAAATACATCTAATTCATCTTCTATATTATAAAATCCTAATTATATCCGAAGGATAGAGTCAATTCTAATAAGAACACACGCTTCTATAAGGAAAGTCGCTTTGGTACACAGATCTACGAGTAGTTTTCGTGAGAAGAGTATTTATCGAAATGCTAGATTGCTAATTACAAATCCAGATATGTTGCATATGTCAATATTGTCATCCAACTTTCATCATAAGTAGTGCAACTTTTGCAAATCCTGGTGAACATGCCATGGAAATTGCTAATCTGCAAGAAGTAGAAGTGGTGCTAGAGGATGGAAGTCCTTGTGGGTCAAAGTTTTTCCTCCTCCGGAATCCTGCAATCTGTTTGGACCATCAACAATCAGCAATGCAAAAGCCAAAAACACGAAAATATGTCAAAATGCAGGATCCAGTTACTACAGACACAAATTTGAAACGTTCCAGTCCCATTGTAGAGGCTTCACGCATCTTTGCAGAGTTGGATCAGCATGGCTTGTGCTCCATAGCCTTCTATAATACTCGTAAACTCGGCGAGCTCGTCCTCAATTATACGCGTGAGATTCTAAAGGAGACTGCATCGCATCTAGTCAATTTAATTCTTGTGTAAATTTAGCTGCAGTCTTGGCATATGTGGATGTCAGTACAGTGTTGCCAAAGAAGAGAATGTTCAAGAATTTCTCCTACAGACTGCATGGAGGTGTTATAGCGAAGAGGTGTACGTGCCTATTCTATCAGACTCACACACCCTTGATTGTGAGAAGTGTGATTGAGTTATGGTTTAACAAGTATTGTTTGTTTGAAGGTGTGCATAGTATAATATGAATCGCACATGTAATTGAAAGCAAGTCAAGCAAGTCTATGATATTTTGATGTAGTGGTCTTAGAGAATAATGTAAACCTGAGCCATTGTATACCCCTCTAATGTGAAAAGTTTGTGGTGATCTAAAAACCACTATGTAAATGATGGTTTGTGGTTAAAACCACTTGAGAGAGCATGGTTACAGGTAATCCAAGAAAACCTTATGCATGGTTGACGATAATCCAAAAAAACCTGGTGCATGGTTAGAGGTAATCCGAGAAAACGTGATGCATGGTTGAGGGTAATCTGAGAAAACGCAGAGCATGGTTATGGGTAAGCCGAAAAAAACCCAGGTTGATAATGATGTGATGAAGGGGAGGTATGAGGAAGAATGGTTGAATGAAGCATGTAGCTGAAAAGGATTCCTAGAGAACTGACGGTTAAAGTGGCTGATGACCCATGTATTCCGGTAGATGGATTTCTTTTTATATAGACATCAATGATAAGATGCAGGTACAAGATGAAGATATGACCACATAGATATTTAGATAAGTAGTCATTAAGGGAGAGTGTTGGGATATATAATTCCTACTTATCTAATATGCTTGTTAATATATTGAGAGATAGAGCTAATCTCTACGTGAGTTGTGTGATCCTATTCTTAAGAGGATGTTAGAGAGTTGGATTGGTGAGATCCTTGTTTGGTTTTTGGTTGAAAGAATATCTCAACCTCTCCATTGATATTTGGAATAAGTTAGATCTAATAACAACCAGTGAACTCAATATAATGAGTCACAAATCTTTGTACATTAATTCAATAAAATTGTGTATACAATATTCTACTCTCCCATTTTATCATTTTATATTTTATTATGACTCAATTTAATAATAATGTGAAATTATAATAAAATAATATTTCACTCCAAAATTTAAAACCCATAAAAGCTAGGCATCCGAGGAATTAGGTTAAATTCCAACCCTTCCCTTGCACGTATAGTAGTTCATTTGTAAGTCTACTGTTCTTCTATACGACCAAGAGGATTAGATCAGAAGTTCTTCTTCTTCTATACAACCAAGAGGATTAGATCAGAAGTTCTTGAAGTTTGGATTGTCTGAAGCTCTACTGCTTCAAGGGAATCGAATGACAACAAGGTTAAGCAGAGCAGGTGAAGGATTCAGAAGCTGAACACACAAACAAATAACCACAAAATAAAATAACCACAAAATAAATTGTATTGCTTGATTGATTCAAAATGTTTACATATGCCTCTATAAATAGAGGTCTTTAGAAAACTCTCGAGCTTCCAGAAGGTTCTCGGAGTGTAGGTGGATTGTCGGTGGATATGACAGTAGAGCTCTCTCGAAGTTGGTGGAAGCTTCGAGTTAGGTAGAAATTAAATTAACCTTTTTCCAACACTCCCCCTTAATTTCTACCACTAATTACATTAATATTTTCAATGCCCAATGCTTCTCTCAAATATTCAAATTGGTCTTGTGCTCATAGCCTTTGCAAGTTGTTCTTTTGATCTGCAATGTCTCCTCCAGTCACTAAAAAGATAAACCAGACAAGGTTTATGTTGTCTGATACCAATATGAAGGATTCAGAAGCTGAACACACAAACAAATAACCACAAAATAAAATAACCACAAAATAAATTGTATTGCTTGATTGATTCAAAATGTTTACATATGCCTCTATAAATAGAGGTCTTTAGAAAACTCTCGAGCTTCCAGAAGGTTCTCGGAGTGTAGGTGGATTGTCGGTGGATATGACAGTAGAGCTCTCTCGAAGTTGGTGGAAGCTTCGAGTTAGGTAGAAATTAAATTAACCTTTTTCCAACAGCAGGTAGACGCTGGTAAGTAGCCAAAGTAAGAAAATTGGCTAGGGCAGGATGGTTGCCTCAGGTAAGTGACCTAGCCAGGAGGTTAAGGGCAGGATGGTTGCCTCAGGTAAGTGACCTAGCGAGGAGGTTCATATACCGGGTTTGGTTGGGCAGGGATTGTCTAAGCCATTTTTTTATAACTATAACGATATTAACGAAATGATTACAAGAGGAAAATATAATGTTGTATTCATTCCTATTGTAGGAAGAGACGAACTGTGTAAGAAAGGACCGGTCTCAGAGTGGTGAACCTGTGAAGATATCAGAAAGCACTAGGTCGGTGTAGAGGACTAATACTGTGGTACTGACTTCTAAGCAGCCATGAACTGTGCGACTTTTGAGGAGCCATGAATTGTCTGCATGGCACTGGAGAGTACCTTCTTTCTTGGCTAGTGATGGTGAATAAGAGCCATGAATAGCCACAAATTGTACGCATGGCCCACTAGAGAGTCTCTTCTTTCTTGGCCAGTGATGGTGAATAAGAGCCATGAATTTTGCGCATGGAAATATAGAGGCCCTTCTTTCTTGGCCAGTGATGGTGAATCAGAACCAGGAAAGAATGGATTTTTTGCTCATAGGGTGTCCAGATGTATAAATAGCAGTCATATTAGTTTAGATAGAATATTTAGCATTGTGCAAGGATAGCGGTGGGGAGGTGGTGGGGCAATAGATAAGGATAAGACTTTGGAATATTTAGCATTATGCAACGATAGCACTCGGGATGTGGTGGGGCAACGATAAGGTGGTTTATTTAAAGCCTCCAGAATTATTGAAATCTTTAGATTTGTAGAGAGTTATTTGAAGTCATTAGAGTTATTGAAAGCCATTTGAGAGCATTTGCAGGTTACACATGAAAATAGGTCATGAATGTTCACTAACACCTTGATAAGAATATGGTTGTCAACCCTGTAATAAGACATTAAAGTAGTATGGTTGTCAACCCTGTAATAAGATATTAAAGTTGAAATATAATATTGAAATACAATAGCTAGCATATGAGAAAAATTAAGCTTTTTTATTTATTTTGATTGCAATTAAATTATTATTTTGATTTGCTTATATTTGATATTGGAAATGATAAAAAAAATTAAATTAAAAGTTAATTTTTATTTATTTATCTATGTTCCACATTGAAAATATTTATGTGTGGTAGTTTATATGTGTTAAGTTTTTATTTTTTTTGGGCATATTTTTTTGGGATATTTGTCCAAAATTTTGTTGGATTTGCAGATTTGAGTAATTAAATATGTATAATCCAAGTGCTATAGGAGTTTTATGGGAGTTTCTGAATAACAATATCTAAGTGCACTCAACTTATAAGGCACCTGTCCTATAGAGTTAACATAAATCTGCTAATTTCTTGAAAATTTTCCCTTTCTTGGTTGATTTATGTATCTCATGTTGCTTATGCATTGATTTTATACTATTTTTCTCTTTTGATTCTCTTTCAGGTTTTCATACTTTAGATTGTAATGCCGAAAACTTTTACATATGCATGATTCATATTTAGAAATGCATGCTTTAAAGCTCATATAAAAATTAAACCCATCACTATGGATCAAAAGCCCATGATTAATGCATGCTTCCAAGATCATATAAAAATTGAACCCATAAAGCACAATTGTATAGGGAGTCCCCGAGTTTTATGTTGGAATATATAATTCCTACTTATCTAATATGTTTGTTAATGTATTGAGAGGTAGAGCTAATCTCTACGTGAGTTGTGTGATCCTATTCTTAATAGGTTGTTAGAGAGTTGGATTGGTGAGATCATTGTTTGGTATGTGATTATGAGAATATCTCAACCTTTCCATTTGTATTTGGAATAAGTTAGATCTAATAACAACCAATGAATTCAATATAATGAATCACAAACCTGTGTACATTAATTCAATAGAATTATGTATACAATACTCTACTCTCCCATTTTATCATGGTATCAGAGCATCAGGGCTGGGCGTGACTCTCTCACAAGAGTGCCCAGGATCATGTGGAGAGTAGAAGAATAATCTGATTTCTGAGTGAAGATTTTTTTTGAGGGATTGTGTGTATTGATTTGTTGGTCAAGGGACGGATCACAGCATCAAATCGCTGCCACTGCTTGTTGAGGTGCTACAAGCGTTTTTCAGAGTGGTTGTTGCTGCCAAGATATAGAGTGAGCGTGGAGTTGTTTTGGAGAATGGTGAGAGAGGCCCGAAGTAAGTTTGCTGCTGCGTGGAGTGCTGCGTGGAGTAATTTCGTTTCTTTCGCTGGAGTTGTGGTAATATTATATTAGGAGTCGAGTGCTATATGCACACACGTCGCCGCTGCCATCCAAGGAACACTGAATTCTCCGTAGCAAGTGCACAAAATTCTCTGTGGTCATTTTGACTGACGCCTTTGTACATATTGTTGCTATTCAGAGAGGATACATCTGCAACGAATTTGTTCGCTGCTAGAAGCCATCGTGGAGAAAGCACCTGGCCTCAACACACGCAGGTGTTGTTAGTCATTACAGTCTTGCTTGCTCGAATTTCCAATTGATCTGCTTCCAAATTCGACAGAGGCTACGATTGAGAATGAGTTCCAGTCATGAAACCTTAGCTCGTTGCTGGAATTACAACAATCCTCATAGTTATGCTACTAAGGAGTTGTAAGCTCTTTGCTTCTGATCGTTGGCAGTTTCATTCGTTTCTATGAACAAAAATACATCTAATTCATCTTCTATATTATAAAATCCTAATTATGTCCGAAGGATAGAGTCAAGTCTAATAAGAGCACACGCTTCTATAAGGAAAGCCGCTTTGGTGCACAGATCTACGAGTAGTTTTCGTGAGAAGAGTATTTATCGAAATGCTAGATTCCTAATTACAAATCCAGATATGTTGCATATGTCAATATTGTCATCCAACTTTCATCATAAGTAGTGCAACTTTTGCAAATCCTGGTGAACAAGCCATGGAAATTGCTAATCTGCAAGAAGTAGAAGTGGTGCTAGAGGATGGAAGTCCTCAATGTGGGTCAAAGTTTTTCCTCCTCTGGAATCCTGCAATCTGTTTGGACCATCAACAATCAGTAATGCAGAAGCCAAAG
Source organism: Picea glauca (assembly GCA_000966675.3). NCBI lineage: Eukaryota > Viridiplantae > Streptophyta > Pinopsida > Pinales > Pinaceae > Picea > Picea glauca. The sequence continues at coordinate 589,097 of JZKD02S1673878.1, forward strand.
ACACGAAAATATGTCAAAATGCAGGATCCAGTTACTACAGACACAAATTTGAAACGTTCCAGTCCCATTGTAGAGGCTTCACACATCTTTGCAGAGTTGGATCAGCATGGCTTGTGCTCCATAGCCTTCTACAACACTCGTAAACTTGGCGAGCTCGTTTGTAAATGATGGTTTGTGGTCAAAATCACTTGAGAGAGCATGGTTACAGGTAATCCAAGACAACCTTATGCATGGTTGACAGTAACCCAAGAAAATCTGGTGCATGACCTGGTGCATGGTTGAGGGTAATCTGAGAAAACCCACAGCATGGTTATGGGTAAGCCGAAAAAAACCCAGGTTGATAATGATGTGATGAAGGGGAGGTCTGAGGAAGAATGGTTGAATGAAGCATGTAGCTGAAAAGGATTCCTAGAAAACTGACGGTTACAGCGGCTGATGACCCATGTATTCCGGTAGATGGATTTATTTTTATATAGACATCAATAATCAGATGCAGGTGCAAGATGAAGATATTGTTAGAAACGGTGACAACAACTCACCCGTGGATAGGATTCTAGATCCTATAAATTAGGATTGGTTGAAACAAATGCAACCAAGATTAGAATACGGGTGAGATCAAATCAGAATTGGTTGTAACCAAT
>JZKD02S1673878.1:607195-620632 GCA_000966675.3 Picea glauca
CAAACCCTCTCCACTTTCTCCAATCACCTCTAGAGATGCCTAGCCTTATACATGTAGAAGGGATTCAAGCTCCGTTCCCATTCTCTTGAACCTCCTCCTAGACTAGATTCCACCCCGAGGATTACTTCATTATTTATGGTGCTCCCATTAACTAGGGGCCAAGAGACAAATTGATAGCAACATTATTTTTGACTCTATATCTATGTCAGCCAAAAGGAGCATCCCCCCTCCCCAGCGACCTCAACAATATTTCCAGACTAGATCCATTACCAACAGACAAAGAGACCATCCAAGATTAAACAATGCTTGACGCCTTTCATACAACAACTCAGTGGACATTTTGGATTCCCCCCCAACTCTTCTTCTAGACAACATTCAATATTGAGTTTCCTTCATTCTTCCTTAGATGTCTTGAGATATGGACTTAGTGGACCATGAAATAATTGCATTATCATCATTATTTTATTTTAGCTTACCATCGAAGCGATTTTGATGGAAGTGTGAACAATGTTTTTGCAGTTATGTTTATCTCATGGCTTCCCCTACTTCTTGATGGAAGTGTGAACGGGTGGCTCCGATCGGTTTTGGCACTACCATGACTGTAAGAAGCTATACAAAAATCATACAAAAAATTGAAAGTGTTTGCAGGAACCCAGTTCTACCTTCCTAATCTAGGCTGGCCATATACAGAGTCGCCATTACTGATAGAATTATACAGAAAAAAATGAGCAAAATTTATTGAATCTTCTAGCTTGTCATCATGCCAAATTAGACCACCGATGCTATAACTGAAATAAACAAAAAACTGTGACCTAGGGTGAACTGGTTCAGTCCATGGCAGAACCTAGTTGTCCATTGATGGTATAGGCTCAAGTGAATCGCTATCTACAAGTTGGGCACCGGGATTGTGCTGGAGCATCTGTGAGTAACTCGAACAAAATGTCCATTCTTTGACTCATGATGCCTTGACAGTGCACCTGGTCATCCTGTCGCTGCCTAATCTTGAAGAGGAGCTCAAGGTGCTCTTTTGCGAGATGGTTGGCAAAGTGCGAAGCCTCTTCTCCCTTGCTTGTCTCGTCATCACCCGCTGCTATTGTTTCCTTGTCTGTACCTTCCAGCTACCAACTTGGAGGGATCTCCTCCTCCACTTGGCAGCTCCCGTTACCATAGTAGGGCTCTTCCGGCTTGACAGCTGGGGGGGCTAAAAGGTTGGTGACCAAGGGGGGGCGCTCGCCCAAGGGTGGCGCCTCCTCTTTCACTATGCTTGGACTATAGTGTAAATCCGGAGGTGGTGCCTCCTCTTTCACTATGCTTGGACTGTAATGCAGAGGCAAAGGTGGCGACCGAGGAGAGTGCATTGTGGAGGACGTTGTTTCCATCTTCACCTTGCAAGCCTTAGGAGACTGAAGCGAGGTAGACTTAGTGCTTTGGGTAGAGTGGAGGAGATGGGAAAAGTGAGCGATGAGCACTCTTTGGGAGGCAATGAGCCTAGTATCCCAAGAGAGGGTGTTAGTTTTCTGAGCGCCCCTCTTGAGCTTTCCGCGCTCCCATGGCATGGTAGGGGGGATCGAGGGGTGGTGGAGGGGGTGAAAGGAGGCAGTGGAAAGAAGCATGATGCAGTGGAGGGAGATGGAGGAGCCCGAGCAGAACGAAGCGGGATGGATGTTCCTGGTTCCTAGGGGGCGAATGGAGGCCAAGAGGATGCCACTAATGCACAGGGTTAGAACGATAATGCAAAAAAAAATGTGAAGGATGAAGTGCTTTGCAAGAGGAGTGCATCAGGTAAAAAGGGAGTTGAGATGAGTTCTGGGGATGCACTTAATGCCATGAGAGCCCAAAATGACCACTCCGATCGTCATTGAAGACTGACGGGACCTCTGCAGCTGCCTGGTACCAAATACCTGGCTCGTTCTCTCGCCCAAGAGCCCAGTCAGGCGCACTAACTTAATTTCCCTCATGGTGTGAGCCATGGGGAGTAAATGTGCAAAGGGTGGCGGCTAGGGATAATAACTCCCCCAGCTGCTCTGGTCCATCTACCCGCCTCATCGCGCCAGGTGGCACCCCATCCGGGTGAAAAATGAAAAATATTGATAATGATGATTAATATCCACTACTAGATCAAAATTGGTTTATTTAACCTTAAGAAAGATAAAATATTACTTGATTTCTTTAAAATTGTATTTGTGTGCTTGAAAAGGGGTTAAAAGAAGTGTACCAAAATCACCATAGTTTTTATGACTTTGAAGGTTAGGAAGGGTTGTATTGTGAGAGATATTTTGAAATTGTGATATAATTTAGATATACATAGAGCAGTTTAAGAGAAATAGTTTTTCATCTTCAACATTCTTATTGTCTCAAATATGACAAATTCTTTATGGAGCTAATGAGAGTTTGTTTTATTTTAGTAAAGTTGATTTTCTTCTTTGGTCTAGTCAAAACCAAGAGATACTTTTGACCTTCTAGATTAGGGTTGACCAACTCCTTGTAGTATCTTAATTTTTTTTTACCTCTAAATATGTAATAATATTTTTAATATCATCCATATTATGTAGAATGAAAACTTCCTGTAATCCCCAATAATTTAGCCAACACTTGGCATCTTTATACCACACCAATGGTTCTAGCTAGAGTTTGAAGCAATTTTTGGGAGCCTCTTGTTTTCCATGTTATTTATCTTGTTCTTATACCGTAAATACTTAATCATGGTCATGTTTTCAATGGGAGGAAGGCTTGTTTCTATGAGAAGGATAATATATGGTGTATTTCCTTTAATTTTTCATCCCCAAACTTCACATCCTTATAAGATAATAAGAGTGACAAGAATCTCTAAAAAAATTTTCATTTTATCTCATAACCAAAGATCAGCTAATTTACAATGTTTTCAAACCCATAATAACCTTTCCACAATTTATTTATTCTTATCTCAATACTCTAGTTTCAATAAAATTATTAATAAATATAATTCTAAAATATTCATAAAATACAGTTACTCCAAACTACTACTCCAAACTACTAGTATGATAAATATTGTTCTCCTAACAAATCACACTTATCACTAAAGTCTAATACCAAAGAAAGAACGTGAGACTTCTAGGAACTCATCATAAGAATCTCATGGGAATTTTTTATCTCATATTTTTAAGAAGAAAAACGCTATATTTTAAAAAACATAACCTTTATTATAACTTATTTCTTATCGTTCAAACCAAGATCATACAAACGATGAAGAGTTATCTTTAAAACCCTATAAAAATAAAAAGCCTAAAACAACAAAGTACTTCTACCCATAGATTATCAAACTTTTTCATTTACGCTCTAGTACTATAACCAGATCTTCTCTGTTCTCTGGATATTTCATGGGTTCACTCCATCGCTTTCCAAATATTTCTCTGTATCTCTAGAACAACAGATCTATTATTTCTTCTCCGAAATGGTATTCCAGCAGACTTTCAGTCACTTCTCTCACTTCTTTTGCAATTTTTTTCCCGTACGCTTCCTTTGCAGAGGCCGAGCCTCTCATGGCTTTAACCTTCTCTTCTGAATCCAGTTTTATTAAGATATCCAAACGTTGTATTTCAAATGAATCCTCTCTCGCTACTTCGCTACTCACTTCCTCCAGACACGGGCAGAAGAAGGGCAGGTTGAAAAAATCCAGCTTCTCCTCCTCCAGCAATACAACGTCTTCATTTATAATTTAGTTCAGTAAAAACAAAGTTAAGAAAGGGCAGTAAAACTACCTCAGATACCAAATCATTCAAACTTCTTTCTAACAACTCCCAGGTGCGTGCAATGAAACCCTGATCACTTGGTTCACGTGAACTTCGACCCATTAAAACCAAAAGCATGTGCCCTCCACGAACCAACTCCTGTGCCCGGGCTCTCAGAAACCCATTGAAATCCTTCTGATATTGATGGAAATAAGCTTCTCCAACAAGGGGTGATCCTCCTGCTGAGATTTTGCCTTTGTTCCATGTTACTGAATTGTTTTTGCACTTATGTTTATCTCATGGCTTCCCCTACAAATGCACCATGCTAGCTGGAAAAGCACCATCCAAATGATTGTAGCTGATGTCGAACTTGGCAATCTTGACAAGCTCGCCGAATTCCAACGGCACGGAACCCTCGAACTTGTTGTGATTCAAATCCAATATGACCAGTTCCTTAAGACCCCCGATGCTCTCGGGAATCCTACCGCTAAAGGAATTCACACTCAGAACCAGCTGGTGGAGGTTCTTCAAGTTCCCAATCTCAGCAGGCACGGTGCCCCCCATGCTCATTCCAAATAAAATAAATCGTTGGAGGTCGGTAAGCATCCCCAATTCCAGCGGCAGAAAACCTTGCAGTGCGGGATTGCCCTAGAAAATAAGCTCCTCGACTCCTCCTCCACCGAGAGCTGACCAGATGTAGGCAGGAATTGTCAAGGTCATGTGCATAAAGCATCTGTAGAAAAAAAGCTTACGTAGACTCGAGATCGAAACTATCTAAGGGATAAATGATGCATTTCTTCCACAGAGAGGATTGTTTGCAGTGTCGAATACCCAGCCTAGGTTCAATTCCACAATGTGCCACTTACTGTCATGGGCATCGAAATCGTAGATGACACCATGTGGTCGGCCGGTGCAGAGATTATCAGGAAACAGGCTCTCCAATCGATATCGAAATTGATAGCTTCCAGAACTGTGTAGACTGCTTCTTTCTCTCTTCTATCCAGTGTTGGCTCCTGCATGTAGTCATCCCCATTCCCAAAACCTGATAGAAGAAGCAAGGGGATCGCCATTGCAAGAAAAAACTCGAAACGTGAAATCATTTTGGACTGGATATTGAAATTGTAAAATTCAAAATTCATCTTGGGCGGAAGATTCAAATTCAAATCTGAACGCGACTTTAATAAATTCAAAATTCAAGATGTCGGATGGTGCATTGTGCATGTTGGACGGTGCATGCTGGCCGTGGATGATACATGGCGGATGATACATTAAGATGGCGAGGGTACCGGCGGGAGCTATAACGTGATAGGGGATGGGAGTCCGGACACGGAAAAGGGCTGCCGGAAAAGGTTGGTTTCGTTTGGCCTTTAGCCTACGCCGTTCAATTTGCCCCTCAAATATGGTTAAGTTTTTTTAATAACCGTCAAGATTTTTCGTAGAAACCCGCAGAACGGTTATTGAGGTCGGGAAAATCGTCAAATTTGACGTGCTCCTGGGTTTTGAAATTCTCCCTCCAAGATACTTAACGTTTGCCATTCTCTTACACACATTAGACGCTTCAAGGCTGTCAGACGGCTTGTCTCAGAAACAGAGTAAATTAACTCGGGAGCAAATAGATTTGTTTTATAGATGAAATCCACAAGATCAATGCCAAGTCATTTGAAAATAATAATTGCAGAGGACCAATGCCAAATATCACCAATTTAGTGATGTTGGAATTGTTCTAAGTTTATTTTCAATGAAAATTTTATTTTGTAACTATTTAAAGTTGTTATCCATTTTTACAAAACCAAATTGACTTTAATTTTTATGCCGATATTTACAAAACAACAAACTAAGTGGTCCTATTTAGTAATTCTCTGAACTGAAAAACTTTACAAAGTTGTATGTCTCTCTCTTATCTGTTTTTTATTTTTTCATCTAAATTTTTATTTAAAGTTAATAATATATTTTTCACACATTGTCACACAGAAAAATATAGAAAACAATAATTTCAGCTGTATAATTCCTAAGCAACTTCTCCTCAATTGTTCGTTGAAACTGAAGTAATATATCCTATTTTATGTATTACTTCATTTCAGTTGAAATTTAATTTCATACTTTCCATGCTAGACATTTGCCACATGTAAAAAAATAATAAATCGAGTTAAAATTCTAATTAATCTGACTTCATGTGGTCTATGGAAAATATCTTTATTTGATGTGTTGCAGTTACTCAGGAAACCCCTACCTACGTATTTTATGTATTACTTCATTTCAGTTGAAATTTAATTTCATACTTTCCATGCTAGACATTTGCCACATGTAAAAAAATAATAAATCGAGTTAAAATTCTAATTAATCTGACTTCATGTGGTCTATGGAAAATATCTTTATTTGATGTGTTGCAGTTACTCAGGAAACCCCTACCTACGTATGAATAAGAGGGAATGTTTTCTACATAACTTAACCCCTACACTCAGTGGAATTCTAATCATCGCTTTAGCATCGATAACCAGTATGGTTTTGTATCGCAAAAAATTCTGGAAAAAAGAAAGTGTGTAGTCATCCGAAGGCATGGGGTGGAAAAAGAGACAAAACCTGGTAAATTCTACAAATATAGAATAAAATATTTTTATTAACGTGCATGAAAACTCTTACCTTGTAAATGAAAGATGATCTGTTCTGATAATGAAAGATGATCTGTACTTATAATGTTTTGCAGACTACTCAATGATTATGGTGCCAAATCCAACAAAGTCCCGTGCCTTCACTCTAGATGAGATGATAGGTGCCACACAAAACTTTAGTCGGGAGATCAGACGAGGGGATTTGGATAGGTGTTCTTTGGTAAATTGCATTTTCAGAATACCCAAATTTAAGTTAGTTGCTATGTACATATTTACAAAACAACCACCTACCCAAATTTAAGTTAGTTGCTATGTACATATTTACAAAACAACCACCTACCCAAATTTAAGTTAGTTGCTATGTACATATTTACAAAACAACCACCTGACTATGCAGATATTTACAAAACAACAATCTGACTGGTATTGTTGAGTGGCTGTCTGAACTGAAAAACCTTAAAGAGTTGTAAGTCTCTCTTCTCCTCTTTCTAATTATATTGTTTTCCAAGTGGGCCTAGTGCTTAAGAACATGAATTTCGGCTTTACCAGTCAAATAGCTGGGCTGAGATGACCTTAAAAATAGATTATTATTATTATATATTTTTACCTATATGTACATGTTGAAATTATCAAATCATTTGAAAATAATAATTCCAGAGTACCAATGCCAAATATCACCAATTTAGCGATATTGGAGTTGCTCTAAGTTTATTTTCAATGAAATTTTCATTTTGTAACTATTTAAAGTTGTTATCCATTTTTACAAAACCAAATTTACTTTGATTTCTATGCAGATATTTACAAAACAACAAACTGAGTGGCCCTGTTGAGTGGCTCTCTGAACTGAAAAGCCTTACAAAATTGTATGTGTCTCTCTTATCTGTTTTCTATTTTTTCATCTAAATTTTTATTTAAAATTAATAATATATTTTTCACTCAATACTCTTAACCTATTGTCACATTGTCACATAGTAATATAGAAAACAATAATTTCAGCGGTGTAATTCCTAAGCAACTTCTCCTCAATTGTTCATTGAAATTGAAGTAATATATCCTATTTTATATATTACTTCATTTCGGTTGAAATTTAATTTCATACTTTCCATACTGACATTTGCCACATATAAAAAAATAATAAATGGAGTTAAAATTCTAATTATTCTGACTTCATGTGGTCTATGGAAAATATCTTTCTTTGGTGTGTTGCAGTTACTTAGGAAACCCCTACCTACGTATGAATAGTATGAATAAGAGGGAATGTTTTCTACATAACTTAACTCCCAGCGGAATAAAAAACTCTCAACCTAATAACTCTCAGCGGAATAAACTGAAGGTTGTCCTTGGAATAACACTCAGCGGAGTATTAACCATCGCTTTAGCATCGATAGCCAGTATGGTTTTGTATCGCAAAAAATTCTGGAAAAAAGAAGAGTGTGTAGTCATCCGAAGGCGTGGGGTGGAAAAAGAGACAAAACCTGGTAAATTCTACAAATATAGAATGAAATATTTTTATTAACGTGCATGAAAACTCTTACCTTGTAAATGAAAGATGATCTTTTTTCTTATAATGAAAGATGATATGTACTTATAATGATTTGCAGACTACTCAATGATTATGGTGCCAAATCCAACAAAGTCCCGTGCCTTCACTCTAGATGAGATGATAGCTGCCACACAAAACTTTAGTCGGAGATCGGACGAGGGGATTTGGATCGGTGTTCTTTGGTAAATTGCCTAAAGGAAAAGTTATAGCTGTGAAAGTGCTCTCATTGTTCACGATTTCTTGAATGAGGTCATTCACAAGCTCAATTTGTATTCAATCTAAGAATCTCAGTTTTGGCTGCACTCTAACTATTATATGTATCATCTCATGAACAGGTTGACCTTCTTTCTAAAATCAATCATAAGAACTTAGTATCCTTATTGGGTTACTGTAACGAAACAAAAGAAGTTATGCCAGGAGGGTCCCTAACAGACCACCTTTATGGTAAATTATATTGCTGGAAAATATGTTTGTTTCAGTCCATAGAATAGCCATGGTAGCTCACAAGCATTTGGTTTTTGTTTTCTTTTCCAGGTCCCCTGCAGAAAATTCCGATGTAGATTGGAAAAAAAAGACTCAAAATAGCTTTAGATGCAGCTCAAGGTAACTTTTTCTCTTAATTATTTCGATATACAGTAGATATGTATGATCTAAGGGTTATTGTTTTCAGTATTGATCACTGTAAAATAGGAGTAAATCACCAGGTAACTGTATATCTAATGTGATCCACCTGGATTTCTATGCAAAGTCTCGGAATACCTACACTTGGGTTGCATCCCTAAGATAATTCATAGGGACATCAAGACTGCCAATATTCTTTTAGACAACAATTTGAATGGAAAATTATGGGATTTTGGTTTGTTAAGGATGACAATTGTGTCAAGATGTAATCATTTCACCGCCTTTGTGCAAATGGTAAGACTCTTCAAAACTTGAGGATTAACTACCGATTACAATTTTGTTTTACATAGCTTAAATGGTGGCCGCCTTAACCTTTGCAGGCCACAAGATAGCATAACCGCCTCAATTAAATATTTTCTAAGATCGAAGGGGCAATTTTTGATTTAGGGAATTAATGTTAATTTTTGTATAAATACCAGAAACTAATTGTAATCTTGGGATCAGAAATTTTTTGAATCAAAGTCGCTATTGTGCATTTGGAGGTATTCTCTCCATTCATATTTTTTTTATTTGAGTTTGTAAACTCGTTTTATTTCTTGATAAGATTCAGTAATTATAGTTTTGTTTTGTTTCTGCGTTGGGTATTTGTAAATGTTGAACCCCGAATTTCAATGAGCCGTATTTCGCAGTTGGGTATTTGTAAATGTCGAACCCCGAATTTCAATGAGCCGTATTTTGCATTTCAGAGTTTAATTGTTAAAGGATGTGTGGAGTTCCTTACTTTAAAAAACTCCGAACCCGAAGTGGTGGGCCCAAACCCTATTCATGTTTCATGATTCGAGATTACTTGTTGCATTTTCTTTTTTGCGTTGGGAGTTTGTAAACCCCGAAACCCCGAAGTGATGGGCCCACAACTTATTTCACATTTTGTGATTCGGCAATACACATAGTGTTTTGTTTTTTGGTGTCTTGCGTTTGTAATCGTCGAATCCTGAACCCCGATTGACCTCCGGTTTTTCACATTTTGGTATCAGAGTCTGTTGTCCATCTTGCAATTGCTTAGTTTATTACAGATTGTTCCTATTTGTGCCCAACTTTACTGCACGAGAATTTATTTGATTCCTTTCAAACTTTTATAAATGGCTGCGTCTGGTAGCAGTTCTTCTCAGATTCAGGTTTTTGTCTTGAGCGAGAAGTCATATGGTTCCTGGTATATTCGGATGAGGACGATTTTGCGTTCTCAGGATTTGTGGTCTTATGTTATTGATGGTTATACCGAGCCAGCTGATGCTACAGCAGAATTGGCTATGTCTAATGCTGACCGTGTTTTGCTGAAGGAAAACGGGAAGAAGGATAACAAAGCTCTTGGATTAATCCAGCAAGGATTAAATGAATCCATTTTTATGAAGATTGCTAGTGCTACATCTTCGAAGATGGCTAGTGCTACATCTTCGAAGATGGCTTGGGACATTCTTGAAACATGTTATCAAGGAGTGTCCTAGGTGAAGACAGTCAAGTTGCAGAACTTGAGAAGGGATTTCGAAAATCTGAAGATGAAGGATAATGAAAGTGTTGATACTTTCATAACTCAAGTGATGAGTGTTGTGAACCAGCTCAGAAAGTATGGAGATGATGTTGAGAATAAGAGAATTATTGAGAAAGTGTTGAGAAGTTTACCTGAGAAGTTTACCTAAGAAGTTTGAACCTGTAGTTGTACTCATAGAGGAATTTAAAAATTTAAGTCTAATGCAAATTGATTAATTAACTGGTTCTCTTGTTGTTCATGAATCTAGGATATCTAAATATGAAGAAGGATCATTGGAGCATGCTTTCAAATCCCAACTGCATGTTACCAGAGGCAGAGGAAGGTCTTATAATTATGGAAGAGGAGGTCGATTTTCTGGTCGATTATATATTATTTACTGCTGGCAGAGTGAAGTACATTTGCTTGGTCAGAACTTTGGAGACTGATGATCCGTTTATATCTGGTATCGAATTAAGGAGGCTCCAAGATGACATGTATGTATATAGCATTGATCCAGGATATATCCTGGTTTTAGAATCGAGAGTTGATGCTGGTGGAAATTCATCGGTTAGGTAAACATTTGAACTTTTTATAAATATAGCCAAAGAAATTTTCTGTAATAAATTTAAAAACTTAAATCTTTAGTAAGATTGATTTTGATGCAGCTCGATTGAGCAGTTTTGATATTTTTTTGTTAATGATTGACTTCTATAGTTTTGTATGGTTAATTGAGCAGGTATCCTATGGACAAATTCGATTGCATTTGGGCGACATCATCCAATTTACCATCGGATTTACTGTCGGATTTAAATGTACGTAATGTAAGTTCGAGAGAGCCTCTTTCAACCAACAATATCCAAAACGTTCCTTTTTCAACCAGCACTACCCAATACCTTCCTCCAACTGATGTCCTGCAAACTGCGTGGGTTGTAAAGGGCTTGAACACCTTTCCATTGAGTAGGTGGGCAGAAACCGAAAATTGGGAAACAAGAATAGTGGTGTTGTATTTTGCGGAGATTGAGACGGTGAATAAGTCTGAATCGAGATCATTTTATGTCATGTTAGACCCTAGCAGATGTGAAAACACTAATCAACTCATTGCTTTGGTGCCAAATTATTCTGTTCTAGAGTATACTCTCTTCTGCGACTATGCACCAAGTAACTATGAACTGCTGAAGGCCCCTGACTCCACCCTTTTTCCAATAATCAACGCTTACGAGTATTACACGCAACTTTTCACGGACAAGACAACATATCAACAAGATAGTAAGACATGCTCTCACTAAATTTTTCATAATTAAATTAGTGATATTATAAATCAATGCCTAACTAAGTTCTTAAACAACAGTTGACGCTCTTGACGCTCTTGACGCTATGAAATGGAGATTTGACATGAAAGATTGGATTTCTGATCTTTGTTATTTGATACCGTGGAATGGAATTGGATGTGATAATTTTAACAGCTTTGGGTTTATCAAAATTTATGAAATGTAAGTTTAATTCTTCCATTTGTTTAAAGTTGAAATCATGAAACAAATAGGGTTAAATTGTAACAGGTCACGATAATCCTTTTATCTCTTGGTGTCAGCGATTTGTCAGGAAGGAATCTTACACCATTTTTCATATGTAACTGTTGGCACAGGGGTAGACCCAAGATTCAACACTCAAGAGCGCACCAACAAAACCTTAACTACCGGCCTTTTCGGCAACACCCGCGAAGCAGATGAAGTCTCACCCGAGGTAGAGGTAGGGGTGATTGCAGGACTCAGATGTCTGCAACCTTAGCTGGGACACCGATCTGTGACTATATCTTTTACAGGGCACTTAGCATAGATCATTCATCAGTATTTAACCCTTATGGTACTTCACAGATAGCACATAACATCACAATGAATACTTATAATAAAGACGATTTTGTTGGACACACCTACCACACTTAGAGGGAGGGGGTGAATGAGTGTGGGGATCTTTTCCCCAAAACTTCCCTCTTACACAAAACTCATTAGTTAGCATTCGAAATTTACTCATTACTCATTGTTGTCATTAATAATTAGTTAGATGTGAATACATATCAGCAATATATCATCAACAAATCATCTCCACAAGGAACACAAGGAACACAAGATGTATGTACAATTTTTCTTTTTATTATGGACTTCAATCCGGGGGTTTTTCAGCAACAAATGAATAGAGTACAACTCTACAAGAGCACCAGCTCTATATGAAAGACTCAGCTTACATTCTCAGCACCAACTGAGATGAGACAACAATCCTCAATAGATATCAATCCGTACCATAAACAAGAGCATCAACCATGCACCAACCTCTGCCAAACAACCTGTAATCAACCTGTACCATAAACAAGTACATCCAGCCATGTACCAAGTATATATCAATCATGTGTCAACTACTCATCAACACTGACTCATCAATATGTACCAACATCATCAACTATACACCTCATGTATGTGCCAACTCATCAACTGCTTGTCTCAACCATTACTAGTTTTGGATTAGTCAACAACCCTAACTTGAAATAATCATAACTTTGTACCTGTAATGAATAAATATCTGAAAATGATACACAATGTTTTTCAATGTGTTTTATGTAATTCCTCTCGGTGGCACTACTTGTAACCTCTCAAAAAAGGATTTATAGCAAAAATGACTTACCTTGCTGAATTCTGGATTATTCTAGAGAGCGACATTGTAGAGTGTTCCCCGCACGTAATATTTTTTGAATCGATCTAAAACTGTTCCCGAGCATACTACAGACTGTAATATAACCAACACAATCGGTCTCATTAAATTTGGATCTGTATGAAGAAGTTATACATTTTTACCCGAAACACCTGTTTTTGACTGGTTTTAGGACTAGTCACAAACCCTACTTTCCATGGAGTGTAACTCACAAAATACAATGACCCACAAGTTGAATTTCTAACACATATACTTGGATATGTTTTCTCACTTGCATAGCAATTTCAGGATCTAAATCATTATAGAAAAAAAGTTATAGCGAAAATGGTGAGATGACCTATAATAACATACCTTATAAAGCACCATCAAAATAATTTATCCTTCCTTGAATTTCGGCCTTCTTTTCTTCACTTTCCTCAAAATTTCAGCTTAGATATCCTTGATTACCTCAGTCACCTATAGATATTCAATATGCTCAAGTGTTCCACACCAAAAATGCTCAAGAGGCTCTCACAAGAAGCTCTCCATCAATACTCCAAAAGATATTCTCACAAGAAGCTCTCCATTGATCCACAAAAAAGATGATCTACAAGAGACGGTTGCTATCTTATTTATACTTTCATCCTTAGGTCACTTAACCCATTTTTAGGTCACTTAACCCATTTCTAGGTCACTTAACCTATTTTCCTTATTTTAGGGTTAACCACTTTCCATAAATAGAAAGTTCTCCAA
>JZKD02S1673878.1:625104-638288 GCA_000966675.3 Picea glauca
GACAACGCATTGATCCATCTTCATCTATGCATTCTCATCAAGGAAAATACATATTATATTACATCAATCATCAATCAATCAATCCTTTGACATCAATCAATCACTTGACATCAATTAATGATATCAATCAATCAAACCATTGGCATCAATGACAACATGATCCAACAAATTCAGTACTTAGCCACAGAAATATAGATTAGATTCAACAGATCAAGCACTAAGCATCTTATATATCAGATCTAACATTAATCCATATAAGATAAGCACAGAGCATAGCTAGATCTATTTAATCACAACAAACACTTAGCCAAGAAGGAGATAAACACATTAGGTCGAAGAACATAGCACAATACACATAGTTACCATGGTTCACACCCACCCTGAGGCTACGTCCACAAAGTCTTCCTCTTTATATTATCTCGGTCAAGTGGTTACAGCACAGAGCTTCAGTGACCCTTACTTCACCCAGGACAAAAGATCTGCGCAGCTCGCTAGATCCTTCTTCCTTGTACTTTAGCACAAAACTACAACAAATTTCACTTAACTTTTCAATCTCCTTACAATCATGCACAGAGCACTTGCAATATACATTCAATCACACAGATCCTACTACTAGCACTAAGCCTTTAGCTATACATCACATAGATGTACCACTACTACTTACTTACATTACCTTAGTATCTATTTATAGATTACAAAATGGGCCTAAGCGTGGGTAAACCCATGGCCCGACATCCCTTTCCCTTTACATCAACCCAAAACCCTAAAAGGAACCCAAAAATAGGTCTTGCTTCCCTAATTTCCGCTTTGCATTGCACTCTATCTTTTGCAAGCTGTCACAGTCCCAAAAAGGTCAAATATGACCAAGTATTCTTCAAAACTTGGTCAAGGGCCAACAGGCCCCCAACACTCACCTGTGACTCATCCTGAGTCACTCAGGTCTAATCAATTCCACCTCTAATGCCTCGAGCTTGGCTTGAGTTGCTTCAACCTGTTGCAGTGCGACAACCTCTTACTTAGTAAATTCCTGGATCACTGTGTCATTTAGTGGTCCTTCCAAGGTGATGTTCTGTAGTGATGACAACCTATTCGAGTTCAACTCCATGGCTTTCAAGTTCACCGAATAGTTGGCATGCCTTTTCTTGGATTGGCTGAAGTCATTGGGAGACTTCCATCACTTTACTTTGTAGAGTATGTACCTATTGTTGGGCTGTGAGTTGTTTTGTGAACCTCTTCATTCTTTCGACTGTGGTCAAAGTCTTTATCTATGCCTATAGCGTGTCTGCATGTTGCTTGTCTTCTTGGATCTGTGCCTCCAATGTCTGCAATTCTGGATTCTTGCAAGGGTTTCATAAGTCTGGGCACTTCTAGCACTCAACTGCTTGCATTCCAAGGCAAAGGTTTTTAATCGGCCAACTGCACTTCGAGCAGTGGCCTCTCTTAGATCTCTTATTTATTGTGGGGTCTCGGGCACGATGCAGAGCTCTAGATCCGTGATGCACTGTTGGAGTTGCTGGATTAATTCTTGCAGTTGGGTCACCTGCTGTGGGAGACAGTCTTCCATCTTCACTTCTATGACCGTCACAGAGTGCAGCTCTTTGTGAACTCTTTCCTTTACTTCAAGCTGCTCTGCTAGCAACTGTGCCTTTTCCTCATTCCACTTCGCTTTCAGGGCAAGATTTTCCCATTCTGCCTCATTCTGTTTTTCTAGAAGTTCTTTCTGTGCTTGCATCAAAGCCTGGGTGGTTTGTGTTGTGTCTTCCTAAGATTTTTGAAGGAGAGATTCGACTTGATCAACGATCTGGTGTAATTGAGTGGGCTCATCGTCTGTTCCTGATGTTCCACTTATCAAGGGCACTATAGAAACTTCTTGGCTGGATTGGAGTACATGCTGCACTTTTTTGAGTTCTCCCTTGATTCGGTTGAATAGCTCCTCTTGCTTTGCTTCTTGCTTTTCTGCAAGATCTAGTGAAACATCATTCAGCGTGGCAATTAAGAAGTCGAAGTCATTCGGGGTAAGGGTAGTTTTAAGCGTGGTCCGGGTGGCCTTAGATTTATTTTGAGAGGAGGGTTTTGGTGGTGTCATCTTTCTTTTCATGGATGGATCCTTCTCCTCTCTAGGTGGAGTAACCTCGCCTCTGTTTTGTTCAACTTCTGTACCACCTAGCTCGTCACCATCACCTCCCTTCGTAGGTGAGATTGACGTAGTCTTCGTGGACGTGCTAGGGACATCTTCAAATTTGTCATCCTTCTTAGTCCTTCTTGGCCTAGATCTATCTGACATAGCTTCAGGGATTTCCTCGTCAGACATGTCTGCGGGGTCTGTTGCAACAAGGAGGTTCGCCGACCAGTCCTTGGTAATCTCTTTCAAATCATCTTCTGTCAGCTTGTAGTAGGATTGGAGCTGTTTTTTATGATCATCATCGTGCTCTGTAATATAGGTGAAGTGGTGGTCCATGCTAAATTTCATCAAAGGTCTAAACCTATGAAGTACGTTTGGGGTGATTCACGATGTAGACTAAATTGCATTCTTCAGTTGGTTGAAGTAGGTTTGGAAGACAACATTGGATTTCCACTGCTTGTTCATGTCGCTGGAGTACCACAGCATACAAAACTTCACGGCTAGTGGTTTGAAAGGTTCGATCTCTAGAAAAGTGGCTCCCTCTGGTAATTCCCAAGTGATGAAAGCGATGAGTATGAGAAACCAACTAAAGTGGAACTCATACCCTTGGTCTTGCGTTCCTCTGCAATCCAGCTCTAACTGGTTTACAAGATACTGTGCCCAATTCATCTGTAGTCCCTGGGCGCACTTCCCTGCGAGGTCAACTACGAAGCTAGTCACTTGTGTTGGTCTGTTCTTATGAACTAACTTGCCCGCGATCAGCTAACATGCAAGGCGCACTGCGCCACTCTGGATAGAGGCTACCTTGTAGCCTCACGTACCCTTCTCTACATTGCCATAAGTTTCCTTTATCCGCTATGCTAGTGCTCGGTCTGAGGTCTTGCCGGGGTAAAATTCCTGTGGGTCAGGGCCTTGCATGCTAAGTCCTGTGATCCGATTGATCAGAGTTGGATCCACAGTGATGCATCGGTCCAACCATAAGTATCCGCCGTGGTAGAAAGACAACAACAACCTGATGCATGCATTGACTTCCTGGTGTCTGCTGAAGTGAGGGATCTTCATTACATTGAGTAGTGTGGACTGCGTGAGGTTCTGGTTCCAGGACTGTGGGACAATCTTAGGATTTCTTCCTTTGGTCTTGGTTAAGTATTTATGTGGAGCTAACATGCTATAGGTTTTGCGATCTCCAAGGTTAAAATCATTAAATTTCAGTGCTGTGGGCTTTTCCTGGTCAGCACATACTACACGCACCCCTTTCGGAAGATACGTGGTGATCAAGGTGTACTAAAATTCTCTAAGTACACTGTCACGGTTAATCTTACTGCTCAAAGGTGGTATGTAAGCCGACAGAATGCGCATGATCAGCTTGGCATTTGCAATATCATCTTTGTGCTTTGTTCTTATCTCGGTCGTGGTTCTGGAAGGTCCTACTTTGCGAGCAGTGGAGGGAGAAGCTTGGACTCCTCCTATCGATGATGTTTGCACACCTGCAGACATCCTTCTCTCTAACATGACTCTCTCAGCCATTAGGTCAATCAAAACTTCTTCAACTACTTTCTCAACAGCGCTGAGCTCGTCCGACATACAAGCTTGGGTCCACTAGCTCAGGTGTGAAAATGAATTCAGAGACTACGATGAATAGTATGGGAACAAGGTAATGATTACAGGGTGAAGTAATCTCATGTTTCGGGCTCAAATTATCACTTAGTAAAAAGTATTCTCGGTGCGTGGCGTGACAGACTAAGTAGGGAAACTTAACAATGGTCTACTTGCAACGGATATGGGGCCTTTATTAACTCTGTTCTATCCGTTTTGGTGCTATCCAATGGTCTAGTGGGAACCCATAATTTCTTTTCGACCTGTTTGGGACGGAAGTCGAATGGGTATATCGGTCCAACGGCTATATTGCTACGCCATGGCGAAGTGCTAGATGTCGCTATTCTAATATCTCGACGAAGCTCAATTCTTGTGATTTTTCCTTCTGCGAAGTTTCCTCTGGAGTCTTCTATAACTTTTTGATTTTGGCCCTCTTCTTACTTAGCTTTCTAGCCTTTTTCCTAGTGAGATTAGTCTTGGTCATCTTTCTTCCATTCTGAGTCTTATCTTCTCTCGACATAGTCACTTTGTGGTGCTTAGGTTCTTTCTTCAGATCCACGAGTAATACTCCTTCATCATATCGATTAGGAATTTTGGTCTTTTGTGGTTCCTCTAACACTCTTATAGCTTCGACATCCAGGTCCGTGGTGTTTAACAAATGAGATCTGTTTTCTTGTTCCTCCATCAAGTAGGTGATCCTTCTAGTCATAAATTCCATGAGTTCTTGCTTCTTTTGTTCTAGGGCTTCCTTTTCTTCTTTCCTCCAGATCTGGTCTTTTTCAATCCATATCTTTCCTAACAAAGATGGAAATGGGGCATGGTCCACAATAAATCTAATGACTTCGAACTCTTCCTCTGTCAAAGTTCCATGGGTACTCATAGCTATCTGGGTAATTCTGCCACATAGGGTTACCATTTTTCCATTAAATAATCCGATGGTTCCTAGTGAAGGGACCAGAGCAGGTCTTCCTAGGATTTCCCAAGTGCTTTCTTTCATAATGTTCATCGGTGTTCCCTCATCCAGAGCACAGTCAATGTCGAAGTCTCCTATTCTTACTTCGATTTTTTCCTTTTCTTTGAAGATCTCTGACAAACTGACATCCTTATGATCATCTAGGGTTTCTTTTATTTTCAGTAACATGATCTTTGATTCTTTCTGGGGTTCTTTCATAATTTTAGTCTCTTGATCTCCTTCAGAGTTTGCTTGTTCCATATTCATTTTTTCAAGTCTAGCAATCATTCTAGGGCAATCTAATACTTCATGGTTCATAGCTTTACAATAGAGGCAACTAGGGTTTCTCCCAGGACATTCCTTAGCAAGATGTCATAGTCTTCTGCAATTGTAACAAAGAGTTAATCCTCTCTTTCTCGTCCATGATCCCCAACTCTTCTTGTACTTCACGCTAGCATCATGATGGCTAGCCTGCAAAAATTTCTTTCTAGGATCCTGCATCCATTGGTTAGTCCAGAAATTATTTCTATGCATAGGTATAACATATCGCTCACTATTCCTATCAGACCTATTCATATCAAACTTTTTTTTATCTAACAATGCTTTAGTTTTCAGGCTAGGAAAAAATCTATCAAGCGTACCTAAATTCATGCTTTAGAAACGAAAAAAAAAATCCACTTATCTTACTTATATAGAGCACAAATCTTTCAGATCTAAAACTTGAACTATTATTTACCTTTACTAGAGGCTAGAGCTTACAGATCTTACCTCTTTTTTGCGGAAATTTCTACTTTTACCTTTCTTAGAGCATAAAGTGTTCAGATCTCACTTCTTTTCTTCAGTATTAACCTCTTTCTTGCAGATATGACCTCTTTCCTTCAGATCAGACCTTTCTTTCTCAGCACAAAGCTTTGTAGGTCAAGTAGAATACTGCGCACTAGGGAAACAGATCTATGCACAGAGCTTATTTCGCACAATTTTGTTTCTTCTTTAGTTCCCAGGAATCACAGTTTCAGGTCCTGACAACGAAACCATTTGTTGGCATAGGGGCAGACCCAGGGTTCAACGCTCAAGAGCACAGCAACAAAACCCTAGCTATCGGCCCTTTCGGCAACATCTACAAAGCAGATGAATTCTCACCCGAGGTAGAGACAGGGGTGGTTGCAGGACTCAGATGTCTGCAACCTTAGTTGGGACACCGATCTATGACTATATCTTTTACAGGCACTTAGTATAGATCATTAATCAATATTTAACCCTTATGTTACTTCACAGATAGAACAAAGCATCACAATGAATACTTAGACTAAAGATGATTCAGTACTTAGCTACAAAAATATAGATTAGATTCAGTAGATCAAACACTAAGCATCTTATATATCAGATCTAACATTCATCCATATAACATAAGCACAGAGCATAGCTAGATCTATTTAATCACAACAAGCACTTAGCTAAGAAGGAGATAAACACATTAGGTCGAAGCACAGAGAACAATACACACAGTTACCGTGGTTCACCCCCACCCTGGGGCTACGTCCACAAAGTCTTCTTCTTTATATTATCTCAGTCAAGCGGTTACAACAAAGATCTTTAGTGCCCCTTACTTCACCCAAGACAGAAGATCTGTGCAACCCGCTAGATCCTTTTTCCTTGCACTTCAGCACAAAACTACAACAACTTGCACTTATCTTTTCAATCTCCTTACAATCATGCACAGAGCACTTGCAATATACATCCAATCACACAGATCCAGCTACTAGCACTAAGCCTTTACCTATACATCACATAGATGTACTACTACTACTTACTTACCTTGCCTAAGTATCTATTTATAGATTACAAAATGGGCTTAAGCGTGGGTAAACCCACGGGCCGACATCTCTTTCCCTTTACATCAACCCAAAACCCTAAAAGGGACCCAAAAATAGGTCTTGCTTCCCTAATTTTCGCCTCGTGTTGTGCTCCCTCTTTGGCAAGTTGTCGCAGTCCCAAAAATGGTCAAATATGACCAAGTGTTCTTCAAAACTTGGTCAAGGGCCAATAGTAACCTCTAACTAGATCTCTGAAGAAATACTCCAATTGAAAAGTTGTAGAATACAACAAATATCAATCGCTATTATAAATTGTCTCCATGTCCTTATGTTTGATAAAGTATGGTTCAACTTTTGCAGGAAACATAGTTTGTGTTTGAATATTATATTAGGCAATCATGGGTGTAGCATTGCATTTATTCATTCTTGTTGAAATTTACAGGTCACTTAACGATAATCATTTCACTGGACCAATGCCAAATTTTACCAATTTAACTATGTTAGAGCGATTGTAAGTTTCATTTTTTTTTTTTAATTTTCATTTTCAATCTTTTAAATTAGTTATGAATTTTCAACAAACAAAACCAAAATTGAAAATTTTCCATTTCTAACTTATTAGCTTTTTATGCATTTTCAGAACACCCAAATTTCTATTAATTGCTATGCACATATTTACAAAACAACCACCTGACTATGCAGATATTTACAAAACAACAACCTGTCTAAACTGAAAAGCCTCAAAGAGTTGTAAGTCAATCTCCTCCTCTTTCTATTTATATTGTTTCTCACTTTTATATATTTCTTTCATTTTTAAAAAGATTTTTTTTCAAATAATCAGTTAATTAAAAGTATTAAGTATTTATAAGATTTTTATAGTTTCTAAGTGAACATTTTTATGTATAAAAAAGAGATAAAAGAATAATATATTTATTTTGTAAATAAAAAGAAATTAAATACTAAGAGAAATTAAGGAGGAAAGTATAAGTAAAATAAAAATATTCAATTTAAAAGATTTAAATATTTAATTTAACCAAAAATAATTAAGTAATTTAAAAATAATCTAGTTTACAAAGCCAAAAAAAAATTATATTAAAAATGTTTTACAAAAAAATTATCATTCTGTTTCATAAATCATATAAATTTCTCTTAAATAATATATATATATATATATATATATATATATATTATTTATTTTATATATATTTATTATATAAATTTCTATTAATGGCTTGTGCATTATTTACCTCTATGTACATGTTGAAATTATCAATTCATTTGAAAATAATAAATCTATACCAATGTCAAATATCACCACTTTAATGATCGTTGAAATTGCTCTAAGTGTATTTTCACTGAAATTTTATTTTGTAATTATTTAAAGTTGTTATCCATTTTTACAAAACCAAATTTACTTTGATTTCTACACATATATTTACAAAACAACAAACTGAGTGGTCCTATTGAGTGGCTCTCTGAACTGAAAAACCTTACAAAATTGTATGTCTCCCTCTCTTATCTGTTTTCTATATTTTTCCTTGGCAGATTGGCATCCAAAATGGGGTTCATTGGCAGGCCAGGCGGATTCGACTAAACGCGAAGGAATGGAGTGGAGTGATAACAGCTCCAACGTGTCAAAAGTAGGAAGATAAGTTCGCAGATATGGATCGAATGAGAGCGGCCAACACAACAAAACACTAAAAACATCTTAAAAAGAAAATCACTGAATCTTTAAAAAGCACTGAATCTTTTAGAGGCAACAGTCCAGAAAAGCATTGAACGTCAAGTTTGATTGCATCTTGTCATCATTGAAACATCGAAATCGGTCAGTTTTCCATTCAAATTGTTGTCTAAGAAGATGTTGCCAGTCTGGACATCCCTGTGGTGCAACCCACGTGAAGGTAATGTGTTCTCTCAAAACAGAAATGAAAGGCGCATCCTATGATATTATGGTTACGCGTGATTTGTCTTTGTAAGAAACGACGTTGAGTACCCTGCGGCATATAAAGCAATTTTGAATCTTATTTTCCAATTTGATTTTTAAAAGTTATTCACTACGACCTCGGAAATAAATTCAGAACAATTATATTTTGAAATATTTTAATATTAATATTTATATAAAAAAAACAATTTTGAACCTTGTTTTTCAAATTAATTTGAAAAATCCTCATTACTACCTCAAAATAAATTCAAAATAAGTATATTTTTACTTTTTGGAGTATTATAGTGATAAAATGGAAGACTAGAGTGATAATACAGAAATATTCAATTATGTGTCAATACATTGGACTCTATTATATAGTGTATAAGTTGTTATCAGTTCTAACTTATTTCAAAGATAAGTGGAGAGGTTGAGAGAATATCTCAACCACACATCAAACTAGGATCTCACAAATCCAAGTCTCTAACAACCTTCTAGAAATAAGATCACACAACTCAGGTAGAGATTGACTCTATTTCTCAATACATTAGCAAGCATATTAGATAAGTAAGTAGGAATCGTATATTCCAACACTCTCCCTTAATGACTACTTATCTAAATATCTATGTGGTCATATCTTCATGTGTTTTTTATTATGGCATCCATATAAAAAGAAATCCATCTACCGGAATACATGGGTCATCAGGTGTTGTAACTATCAATCCAATATCTATGTGGTCATATCTTCATGTGTTTTTTATTATGGCGTCCATATAAAAAGAAATCCATCTACCGGAATACATGGGTCATCACCTGATGTAACCGTCAATCCTTTAGGAATCATATTCAGCTACATGGTTGACCGTCAATCCTTTAGGAATCATTTTTAGCTACATGGTTCATTCAACCATTCTTCTTCATACCTGCCCCTTCATCATATCATCATCAACCTGGGTTTTTTTCGGCTTACCCATGACCATGCTCTGGGTTTTCTCTTATTACCCTCAACCATGCACCAGGTTTTCTTGAATTACTTGAACCCATGCTAGGTTTTCTCAGATTACCCTCAACCATGCATCAAGTTTTCTTGGATTACCTGTAACCATGCTCTCTCAAATGGTTTTGACCACAAACCATCTTCTACATAGTGGTTTTTAGACCACCACGAACTTTTCACATAAGGGGGTATACAATGGCTCAAATAGATACTTAAGTATTCTCTAGGACCACTACATCAAAATATCATAGACTTGCCTTCAATTACATGTGTGACTCACATTATAATAACTTAAATGACATAACTATGCACATCTTCAAACAAAAAATATTGCAACTCAACCTCACTTTTGTGTCCACATCTTCTTTGTTCTTCATCATTCATCTTTGATTTCCATGGCCAATTTTTATTCTACAATTGATGTTTTATTGTTACAGTAGCTAATTCTAACAATGAAACTATACTGAGTTAGCTAGACTCAATACATTTATAATTCAGGATTAGGGACATCTTCATAGCTATTCTCTTACAAAACAATTTCAAAGAAGAATGATCCCACTCTTTGTAATAAACGATTAAAAGCCATACCAGTCACACGCCCATACATACTCCTCTTGGAAGATAATAAACGAGCCACTTTCTATAGTAAATTCAACAATTGACCAAACAACAACAAATCTGGAATACCAATGGACGCATTCATCAACCTTTCCACCACTTCACATCAAAAGGTCGTGGGTTCGTCTCCCACTATGGTCGCCATGTCCTGATTCAGTTCATGGAACTTGCATGCTATACTTTCCCCCTGCATCAGTAACCAAACACGGTTGCTCTCGCTACAATCCTCGAGCTCTCTCTTCCTGACAGAAATGATCTATGACTTCATGGAAAATGGGGGTAAAAGCTCAGAGTGTGGTCGTGCTCGCTGTAATTGCTTCAATGTACTTTACAACGGAGATGAAAATGTGGACGGTGGAGACGATCCTAAATCTGTTTTTGCACCAGGCGAAGTCTGCGATATCCTTAGGAGTATTGTACCCTATGCTAGTGTATGGGAGAGGAACCTTTTGGCGGATGCTTCCAAGCTTGTGGAAGCAGTGAGTCATGAAGGAAATACTCTCTGCAAGGACAAGGAAGACTACAGCTAAATCAACACAAGGTGCCCCTTCTTTTTACACAGGCACCCTTGTGCGCGGGTTCAACAATTACGGGTTCATAGTCCACTATTCAACAACTTTTCCAACTCCCCACGGGTGTATCGAACATCTTCAATCTTAAGCATAACAACAAATAACTACAATCACCCAATAATTTACTCTACACTCCACATTGCCCAACAACTTTTCCAACTCCCCACGGGTGTATCGAACATCTTCAATCTTACGCAGAACAACAAATAACTACAATCACCCAATAATTTACTCTACACTCCACATTGCTTGGGCACTAGCATGAGGGAGTAACGCTCAACCGAAGCTCTGATACCATAATAAAATGGGAGAGTAGAGTGATAATACAGAAATATTTAATTACTTGTCAAATATCAATACATTGAACTCTATTATATAGAGTGTACTTTCTAACAACTTTTTAGAAATAAAATTACATAGCTTCCATAGAGATTGACTCTACTTCTCAATACATTAGCAATCATATTAAATAAGTAGAAATTATATATTCCAACATATAGTATGATAGTAATATATAACCACTCAATCAAAATCAACATATTATATATATATATATATATATATATATATATATAAAGAATTTCACTTGGATCGTGACTTGTGCTTGTAAATATAGATGCCATCAATAAGTTTGCTTAGGTCTAGACATGTGCTAGTAAATAAGCATAAGTTCTCTAGTTTCATTACAATTGGAGGCAGTGCCCTAGGAGAGAAAACATGTTTTGATGATGGACTTTGAAAATAAGATCCACTTGTTAATAGGTGAAGCTACTTGTGAATGTCAAATGTAATTACGCATATATATTAATAAATCGAGTCATATTCCATTTGTAAGTATTTCATAATTATCTTATTTAAAAATTAATGTAAATATTTTTGCAATGTAAAATTTAAGAAAACATTTACACTTAAATGAAGTAGATGGCTTTAATATTTGATGTTTAAAAAAAAACAACACTTTACAATACTCATAAATATTGGAATTATTGTTATAGTTTGTTGATACTATAGGATTTTGAAATGTAATTATATTATTATGTGTAAAGAAGAGTACTTCCACATGTTTATCAGTTTTGGGTTGTTATATGTTTCTTTACATTTAAGGAAAATGAGCTTTTATCCAAGTAAAAATACTTTGAGGTCATATTCCAATACTGAAAGATGGTTTCATACTTTAAATAGTGTTGAAGATAATGCTTAATTTCTATTATTGTAATTGTAAATTTTTATTAGAATGTTTGCAACATAATTTAAGGTTAGTGAGTGTTCTCATAATTTAGGGTTGTTGAGAATTAGGCTCACATGATTAGAATTAGAATTAATTGCATATGATTTGTAGTAATTTCCATATGTATAGAAATCATAAGGCTATATATTAATGTATTAGTTGTTCATTAAATATATACAAAATAGAGAAGGAATGAGAAGGAAGAATCTCAAGCATTGAGATCTTTGATGTTTTGCTTCAATTTTTGTATTGTTTGTGGTAATTTCTCATTATAAATGTCTCGTAATTCTATTATAGTAGTGGGTAAGATTAAATGTATTTGTGAAGCTTGTGCAGATTGAAGCTATTGGCAGGAGTGTTGGAAATTTTAAAGAAATGGCTAATAGCAGCAATGGTCTTAATATTTTCCAGCCTTAAATACCAATCTTTGGTGAAAATTATGGTTTCTGAAGCATTAGAATGAAAACCTTTTTTCTTTCATAGGAATCGTGGGATTTGGTAGAATATGGTTATACAGAACCAACAAATACTTAATTTATTGTTGGCTTGACCCAAGTCCAAAGAGAACAATTAAGGGAAAATAAAAATAAAAAACTGAAAATATCTTTTTTTCATCCAACAAGCAGTGCATAATTCTATTTTTCCTAGACATGTTGCAACAAAGAAATCAAAGGAGGCATGGGATGTGCTACAACAAACATATCAAGGGATAAATAAGATAAAAGTTGTTAAATTGCAATCTTTTAGAAGAAAATTTGAAACTCGTTGTATGCAGAATTCATAATCTAGATGCAAGATGTTTTCACTAGAGATATGGGAATCATGAATCAAATTAGATCTTATGGAGAATATTATGCAAAATTTGATGTTATTGTTGTTTTTGTTGAAGAATCTAAAGATTTAACTCAATTGTTTGTGTATCAAATTATGGGATCTCTTCTATCTCATGAGCAAAGGATGAATAGACCTGTTGAAAAATCCTTTGAGTTTGAGTTTTTCAAGCAATAATCAATATTTTCATAGATAGAAGTCATGAAGTTGAGAATTTTTCCCATGAAGAAGTTTTGAACACTTGTGGAAAAGGAAGAGGACAAGCAAATAGAGGTCGAGGAAGATTTTTTAATGCAAATAGCAAAGGAAGAGATATTGACACTAATGATGCAGGTAAAAACATTGAAAAATCCCAAATGAAATGTTTTTATTGTAAATGATTTGGCCATTATCAAAGTAGTTGTTGGAAAAAACAAAAGCAACAAGCTAATTTTTCTGAGGAAAAGGGAGATGTGGGAAATTTGTTTTTGTCTTGTGATTCAACTAACAAGGTTTGCAAGGAGGTATGGCTTTTGGACAGTGGTTGCAGTAACCAC
>JZKD02S1673878.1:675656-687259 GCA_000966675.3 Picea glauca
AATTTAGGGTCGAGAAATGCCGAGGCGTGAAATCTCGACGATGTCTAATCAAGGGTTAAAGGTCTTATACTATTCTTGCCTTGGACGAAAATTAGAACCGAGTTCGTATTCTCGCGACTCGGGACTTGTGAATTCAATAAATAAGGTGTCCGACTTGCGAGATCGCGAAACTTGAAAAATTTTAAGGACAAACATACTTGCGAAAAATGGACCCTTTGTAAGTGACAAAGCATTACTATTCAGGCAACAAAAGTTTTTTCAGAGTTTTATGACTTCGGAAGGAAAGGGAAAAGAAAAACAACTCTAGATCTCAAGTATCAGAATATTCAAAATTGTGTGAGGCAAAAAAGCTGGGGCGGCTCAAACACAGCTCATGGACAACTACCAGGCGAGTACAGTCGACAGTCGGGTGGACTGCAATGAGCAGGGTATCAAGCCTCAAACCTATCGAGGGTATCGAAAGAAAGTTTTTCGGAAGACGATTGAGGACTTCGAACGGATTCGAGACCCACGAAGCTCCGTGGAAAATGCGATCAACGTAATCACAAGATAAGTCCTCTATATGCGTTCCTTCGCTACGATTGGTCCGGCTTTGGAGGGGTTATCTTCGCTACCTTTCTGCACACAACCTCATGTTTAGCCCCTGTGTTAGAGGGGGGTCTCAGATAGTTTCCACGTTACTGGATTTTTTCACTCCCTAGCACAGACTCCTATGTTTGTTTTGTAGCCTTGAAGAGTTTCCTCTCCAACCTAAATCAAGGCTCTAGCCTAATCTAGTTAATGGACCCTACAAACACAAACTCTAATAAATTTTAATTAAGCGTTGATTTTAAGTGGTTTTTATTAATTCAAAGGAATGGAAATGAAACTGATGGTATTTGTTAACAGACGAAAGAGAAGAACAAATGTTGGAAACAAAATTACTTCTTTTTCAACAAACAAAGATTTGCAAATTGAACACTCTTTAACCAACTTTTCTAACTAACTTTTCTCTCTAAGATCTTTTAAAAGAAAAACTCAAAACTGAATTTCGCTCGACTATGAGCTACTTAAAGTCCTAAGTATTCAATAAAGAACTTAAGAAAGCACTCTTCTTCCTGAAAAAGCAACTAACCTAACTACTTAACCAAACAAGAAATGAAAAACTTTTTATTTTTATTTTTATGCTCCAAAATAAGAAACTTGAAAATGAATTCTTTCTTTTCTTCTAAAGCAAGTAAAAAAGGAAAGAAACGACAAGACAAGACCTAAGAAACTAACTTAAGGCCTACTGCGGATTGTAGGGAGTCACTGAAAAAACCACTAAGGTTGAGACTGAAAATACTCACAGACTCATCACAAAAACCCTTTCAATGAAAACACAAGTAATCATTAAAATATAAAGAAAGCAACATCAAACCTAGGCTCAAAGACTGTAATCATAAAGACCATAACTAAATTAAGAAACCTTCGAGAAGTCATACTTCAATCAGGGGAGAGGATGACTGCCTCTCCTTAATAAAAGACTTCCTGACACAGGCACGCTATTGACACTTAAGCAACCTGTGTATGTACGTGGGCTGTCCAAAGGTAGGGCACATATGTACGCGGGCAGACATTCTGCAGGCCACGTACACCTCTGTAACTTCTTAAAAAAAAAAAAAAAACAGTCAAAGGACCAAGGCAGAGAATATTAGTATGGTAGACCATAATCCCTTAAAGACATAGTAACTAACAGAGAACTCAAAGAGGTAATTAAACCAATTAAAGCACCCAAAAAGATCCCCAAAAAACCCTAGAGGTTCCCCAGTATGGTCGTCAATTCTGCTATAGTGGGAAAACCCCCCTACGGACTACACTAGGGTTCTAAAATACAGGCAGAGCTAATCGTCTAAAGTCTTCTACTTTTAACAACTATCCTGAGAACACCCCACATTCACACATAAAATACAAAGTATATGGATCCAGTAGTCCTACCTTAAAATCCGCGTCCGATGTCGATCCCTTTGCGCCCGATTGTTTCTCGACTGCAAATCGCCTCCCAAGGCCGACCTGCATTCACCAAAATAAAAACAAGAAACTATGAAAATGCATTCTATGTATGAATTAGTGGGTTAGATGTCATAACAAAATGTAAATCAAACATAAAGATTGAACACATCATATGGCGGGATGGAAAAAGTACTTCTTTATATTAATATCACAAAGTCACTTACAAAATGAGATCGACAACTGCTCCTCAAACCTGGTCCTGAGCTCCTCTTCACCAAGCTCCAACTGCTTCCATGTATCCTTATTTTCTCATACTTCTCTCTATATAATGGTCATAGGCTTATAGATGAGGAAAAAGGGCAAGAATAAGGAATTTTGGCTCAAAACTCACAATGTGGCTACAAATTCTTGGGGCAAGGGGGGAAAGAAAAATGGGTAGAGTTTCACTATTGCTATGTTTCTCCCTAGAGTGAGACCCCAACACCTCTTTTTATATGCCAAAAAGATGGTTATTCATTTGGGTGACAGGCTATAGGCGGTCAATTGGTTTGGAAACCACCCAATAGCCCGTAATATCAATGAATCCCTTGCAATTTTTTATTTTTTGTAACTTTTGTGAGTATACACGGGTTGTAATAGTGAAAATAACATATGTACGTGAGAATTAGTGGTGTAGATAGCATAAATAAGCAGGCAATAGTGGTGCAGGGCATGTACATCTTCAAAAAAATGGTTTTTAAGAAAAGTTATCCAGTATTGGCTTGGCAAAAATAGTAAGTAAGATGGCCTGTTGCTAGGTATGCATGTCTGGTGCAAATTAGGTTTATAACAATTGGGCCTTTGATAACTAGGTTATTATCAATTTGAAGACAAGGAATATGATATTTGAGTCTAGAGAATACAGATTTATTGCGTCATTGGATCCCTCAGAAGGAGGTAAGTATGTGGAACCTGTGACGGATAATATTCTTACATAAGATATGAATCCACTATACAAAACTACCACGCGTGAAAAATATTATATCAAACCAACTGTAGATGACATGCTTAGTTGGAGGAGTATTAGTTCTCATGCTTCAGAATCTAACACGTGACTAGAAAACTAGAAACATCGATTATATGAATTATCTACCACGAGATGTGCCAGAATGATGCGCATGCTAAGATGGGTTGGTACAGAGGTAAGAGACCCTCCCACTTTTTATGGATTGAATGATTAGAAGAATTTTTTTATAAAATATGATGTATAGTTTATGGAGAATAATATATTACTAGCACTAGATATTGCTTTAAAAGCTACACTTGCAAGATGGTGGGGTACACATAAGGAAAAGATCAACAATTGGTTCAAGTGCAAAAGGTTACTACGCATAAGATATAGTGTAGAACAAGAGAACAAATATGAGGAGAAATATGAGGGATTTGGACAACCCCAAGAGAATGTAGAAAAGTGCATATTTAAATGGAGATTAGTACCACTAGAAGAATGGCCACACCATTTTATCCACACACTAGCAGGCATTCTAAAGAACGGGTACACAGAACATGAACATTGTAGAGAAACTGCCAACTGGGAAGAAAAACTTTGTAGTTACATTTTCCTTTGATCATGACAGTATAGAGATTGATACAACACTGAAAGTGGTAAGAGACATGATATTTGAAGAACCGGAGTTTGAAATAATTACAGCATCTCAGAGGCAGGCTAGCCAGACAATTAAATAATTGCTACATTGTTATCACGTAGTAGAAGCAAAAGAACCAACAAAAGATAATCTACGCAATATATATATCTTAGAAGTAGAAGGTGAAAGGAAAGTAGAAGGCCCCAATATGGATTTAGAAGATTATGTTTCACCATTAAATATCAAGAAGGTAAATATTAGAACTGCAGATAACCCAAAAATGGTTAGTATTCGAGATTATTGGGATCATCGGACAATACAAAGGATCATAGAATTATTGTGTGAATATAGTGACTTATTTCCAACAACATTCTCAGATATGAAGGGGATGGAAGAAGAGCTAGGAGAGATGAAGATCCCATTAAATCCAAAAGCAGGACCTATCAGATAGAGTCCATACAGATTGAATCCAATATACAAAGAGAAGGTGAAGACCAAAATTGATAAAATGGTATAAGATGGTGTTATAGAACCTGTAGAGGAGTCAGAATGGATAAGTCCTATGGTGGTACAAGAAAAGAAGCAAGGAGGGATCAAAATTTGTGTAGATTTGAGAAAATTGAATGATGTTTTCCTACATGATCATTTTCCTACCCCATTTACAGACGAAGTTTTGGAGAATGTAGGGGGTCAAGAAGCTTATTCTTTTACAAATGGATTTTCAAATTATCATCATATCAGGATAGCACCAGAAGATAGACACAAGACAACATTTTATACAGAGTGGGACTCATTTCAATATACAATTACGCCATTTGGATTGAAGAATGCACTAGCCATTTTTTCAAGAGTAGTAGTAGCAACTTTTAAGGACTGTATTCATAAGTTTTTGGAGGTTTACTTGGATGATTGGACAATGTTCTGTTTGTTGAAATATCATGTTTAAGTATTAAGGTTGATGTTGGATAGATACATACAATGTCATATCTCATTAAACATTAAGAAGAATATTTTCAACGCACCTTTTGGAATTTTGTTGGGGCACTTGGTGTGTAAACAAGGTCTGTTGGTTGATCTTGATAAAATTGTTGTCATAGTTAACTTAGTACCACCAAATTCAGTTCACGAGTTGAATATTACATTTGTAAGTTTTAAACCTGCGAAGTAAAGAAATGCATATAGATTCTTAAGCAAGACACAAATTAATCAATGGCTCATACACAGAGTACACGGAGATTTTATACCGGAAACCCTCAACTGGGAAAACCTTTCTTATATTCATTATATTGAATTTCACCATTCACCATACAATATATACAATGTTTTTAGGTATTATGTAGATACCAAAACCCTAATCCCTTCATCCGGTATTAATTTACAAATCCGCTAAAAATAGAAAAATCCGCTAAAAACGGATCGTCAGACGCAGTTGTCGTATATGATGCACCCACACACACACATGCAAGGAATATACCACATACCCAACAACATTGGGCCATATAGGATATTACATGAAATTCATAAGAGGATATGTGCAGATCACCATGCCAATGGAGAAACTGTTGAAGAAGGATACTAAGAATCAGTGGAATGATGAATGCTAGAAGAGTCTGTATATTTTGAAGGAGAAGATGGTTATTGTGTCAATTATGGTTTTTCCAACTTGGTTAAAGGAATTTCATGTGCATGTGGATTCATCTGCAACTGCATTAGGAGCAATATTAACCCATCTAGGAGAAGGTGATACAGATCACCTTATTGCATTTGCAATCAGAAAGTTGTTAGATTATGAATAGATCTACAATACTGCAGAAAGATAAGGTTTAGCTATGATGTATGCTTTGCATAAATACAGACATTACTTGTTAGGACGACACTTTAATATTTTTACAGATCATTCAACTCTGAGATATTTATTTAATAATCCAGTGTTGGGGGGAAGGATATGCAGATGGATATTATTATTTCAGGAATTTGACTTTGAAGTTGTGGTGAAGCCTGGAAGATTGAATGTGGGACCAGATCACTTGTCCAGGATAACAAATGGACAAGATCCCAATAACTTGGAAGACAACTTTCCATATGCACAATTGTTTTCAGTATAGATAACTGATGAATATTTTGCTGACATTATTGAGTTTTTGAGTACAGGATTTTCATCAAGAGAATTTACTACTGCGTAGAAGAAAAAATTGGTGTTCAGAGCTGCAGATTATTAGTTGATTGCAGGTTATTTATACAAACTTGGAGCAGATAGCATCTTGAGGAGATGTGTGATGGAGCTTAAAAGACCCATTATATTGGCAGAGGTGCATGAAGGGATTGTAGGAGGTCATTACACAGGAAAATCTATTGTGCAAAAGGTATTGCGCGTACGATTGTGGTGGACAACAGTTCATAAGTATTCAAAATAATACTGTTAGAAGTGTGATATTTGTCAAAGAGTTGGGAAGCCATCCAGGATGGATGAAATTCCCTTAAGACCACAGGTTACTTTACAAGTGTTCAATAAATGGGCAATAGATTTTGCAGGTCCAATCAATCCACCAACAAGAAGATGAGGATCTAGATACATTATTATAACGACAGAATACTTGACCAGATGGGCTGAGGAAACACCAGTAAGGGATTGCGGCGCAGAGACTGCAACACGATTTTTATTTGAGAATGTAGTGACAACGTTTGGTTTTCCAAGAATGTTGATGAGTGATATGGGAACTCACTTCATCAATAGAACAATTGAGGCAATGCTTGAAGAATTTAAGATATACCACCAGAATATTACTCCTTACCACCCTCAAGAAAATGGAACAATGGAAGCCTTCAACAAGATTTTGGAAAATTCCTTGACAAAGATTTTCAATGTAAACAGAGATGATTGAGATTTGAAGGTACCAACAATACTTTGGGCTTATAGAACTACCTGGAAGAAACTAACAAGACAAACACCCTTTATATTGGTGTATGGAAATGAGGCAGTAGTTCCCTTGGATTATTTGATAGAAATTCTGTGCATTGCATCAATTATAGACATGACGAAAAGTGGCGCAGCACGGGAAATATTAGCTCAAATAATGAAATTAGAAGAAGATAGAATCATGGTAGGTTTTCATCAAGAGGTACAGAAATCAAATGATAAATCATGGCATGATAGACATATCAAGAATAATAAGTTTAAGGAAGGATATTTGGTTATCCTCTATGACAATAAGTATTTTCAGCACCCAGGGAAGCTTAGAATGCATTGGTTAGGGCCATATCGGATAAATTATGTCACAGATGGAAGTGTTGTACAGCTGCAAGACTTAGCAGGAAAGGAAGTGCAAGGAATGGTGAATGGTAGTCGATTGAAACTATATAGGGATAATCAATCTACTAACTCTCAGTAGTTTCAGCATAGCAAGTATACTTGTAAATATTGTAAATAGTAGGAGCTAAAAGAAGAAAAAGGAAGATAACAAAAGAAAAATGAATAAGTAAGAGACAAATAATTTAGGAATGACAACGCACATCAAATAGAAATTGGTGCAACATAATTTGGAAGATTGTGCATAGGAAAATTAGACACCACACAAATAACTAGAAAAGGTGAAAAACAAGACAGAACATTAATGATCGAGTTTATAAAAAGGGAAAAGCACGTGCAAGTTCAACACTTAGCGATTTTTGAGAAACCGAGCACTTGAGAGTGCAAGAAAAGGGTGATTGAACAAGAGGTGAAGTTAGTCGATTTTGTGCAAGACTAGTTATATGGCACCCTCGAAGGTTGGCACTCCTAGCCAATTTGTACGAGTAACTCGAAAATCAGGAAGGAAGAAGGAAAGAATGGAAGAACCGGAGAATTTTGTGGAGCTGAAGGAATGTACAACATCAGAGACCGAATCGATCAGTCCCACCAGGATATATGAATAACTATCAACCGTATAACAAGTACAAGTAAGTCAAAGCGTAGAAAAACTTAATGGAAGCACAAACCCTAGTTTCGAAAACCCTGCAAAAACGGAGGAAAAGGACAAATAGAAGAAGAAAACCATCGCAGAGGAAGTGTTGGTTGAAGAAATTATAGGCTAGTAGGAAATAGAGGGAGAAGAAGAAAAATAATCTAAGGGTGAAGCCACATAAGAAAATGTAGTTGTGGGTCAGAAGAGGAAAGCGCCAAGCACATTAGAGATCACTCTACCTCATCTCCAAGATGTTGTAGTTGCAGTGGAAGATATGCTAGGAAAGGTGTCGAAACTAAAATGTGTGGATCACGATGTAACTGATAAAGAGAAGTTTCCTGACTTCACGCAGGAAGTGTACTTCGAGTAAAGGGTGGAGGTAAGACCCCTAGGGAAACCCATTTTTGAGCCCACACAATGGATCATCGATCTCTACAACTCAGGCATTATGATTCTATTGGACATACCACATTTTGGGCGTGGTAAAAATTTAGGCCTTTGTGTGAAGAAAATACTAGCCAAGTTTCATGGATGAATCATGTGGATGGACAAGCTGGTCCCCATAGATGTGAATCTCATAGCTAAGATTACAGGGTTTCCTACCAGCAATGTAAAGCCAGAAGACAATTTGGACAATAAAGCCAAGGATAAATAAATTGCAGATGAAGTAAAAGAACAGTTTGGGACAAACAAGGGAACCCAAGGACTAATCATCAAGGATATCAACAACCATGCAACAAATTTTTCCACAAATTTTATAGCTTGCAAACTTTTGAATAATTTCATAAAGGAAGAAGTCCCAGCAAGAGTTATAGCAATAGGTGCACAGTGCGCAAAGGGTGTAGTGTTCAATTGGGCACCATATTTGTTCAACCAATTCTTGATAGATTGCATAGATGCACAGGATAATGGAACATAATTCCATTACTCCTGGTTGCTAATATTGATAGCATTGGTGGGATGGCAGGAGCCCAAATTTTCAGCTTTTCTAGACAGAAAGGGGAAATGTAGTGCAACGCGCTATGAAACTTTGTGGCAGGAAAAGGACCCCAAGAACCAGCAGGAGAACAATGAAATATTTTCCATGGTCTTGGAGGATATGCAACAGAACACAACCAATGTATGGAGGATTTCGATTGAAGTGGTACAAGAAAATGAAGGTATTTCCAATTTCAAGGCTTCAAGACACCAATCATGGATTCAGGCTAGAAGGGACCCAAAGAAGAAGTGGTTGGAAATGAGGTATTGTACATCATGTGAAGAAGTATATTGGATTGTGAAAGACTGGCCTACACAATGGAAGGTTCTAGCAACACAAAAGAAAGGAACAAAGACTAAAGAGCTAGCAAAAGTAGGAACGTCAAAGAAGACAAACAATCCAACAGATAATACAAGGAATGTTGTAGAGTGTGGTCAATCCTCAGGAATCATCGCAGGAAGATAGAATCCAAGAAAGAAAGAGATTTTGTTGAGGAAATAAGTAAAAGGGGGTGGTGAGAAGGGAGATAGCTCTCATCCAAAGGAAGAAAAATATGGGGAAGTAGCAAAGAAGAAAATTGAGGCACGAACCTCAACCCCAACAAACAAGAGCACTAGAACACATGAGGAAGAAATAAGGAAAAAGATGAAGTATCACAAGAATCCTCCAACCATCACTACTATAGAGGATGATGCAGATTTTGTCACAGACAAAGTCCAACATAGAGGATAGGATGTAGTACGAGAAACGTAGGCACAAAGGGAAGAAATAATGGAAACATTAGTACAAGTACATGACATATTACAGAGGTTGCAACTAGATACAATGCATCATCCAACAACACAGCAAAAAGAAAAAGCACAGGAAGCATCAACACAAAGAGAGAAAGAAGAGACCATAAAAACAATAGCCATGAGCAGTGACAAATTCAGAATCACACAAGAAATGTTGGAAGTGGATGAAAACACAATGCAGATACCAATGAAGGATGTGGAACATATGGAGTTGGTTCTCGCAAACATACCCACGAAGACATTATATGGACTACAAGAAAGTCTAATGCAGGAAGTATAGTCTAGAGCTAGGGAGGATGCCACCAACCTAACGCTCGACTACGAAGTAAAGGAGATTTTGCAAGTGACATGTGAGAAGATCACGCTAGAAAAGGAGGAGGAGAAGGAGTGCGTAGATAACTTAGAGAAGAATATTACCGAGGTATACATGAGTATAAAAGACTGCATGCAGGCACAAGAAGTTACAGTAAAATAGAAGATACAACATATTGCACAGACCATGGAGATATAAAAGCAAGAGATAACAGAATTAATAGAGAAATTAACTCCGAGCACAAATCCAGAAGTAATGGAGAAGAGAGATAAAGAGGCTAATGTGCACATAGAGAGTATAACACAGGAGGTTAAGGAAGTGGCAGAACGATATAATGGGACTGCACATTTTTGGACCAACCTAGAAGAGGATGAAAATATCCAGCAGCTGGAGCAGAGAGAGGAGAAATTGAACGTGGTGGTTTAGGACTTGAAGAAGAGGAAAAATACCATGGACATATCCCTAAGAATGAAGATCGCGCAGGAACTAAAAAAATTATAGGCATAAGTAAAGACTCTACAAGAGGAGAAACAAGAAAGGCAGGCTAAGTTGGAGCCATTTCAACAACAATTAGAAGGAATGATAGATGAGCTCCAAACAGAGAAAGCAATATGGGAGCAAGTGCTAATATAAAGTAGAGAAGTGCTAAGAGAGCACATGACAACACAGGATTTGGAGACACTAGTAGGAAAGAGCGCACAGGCTAAGGAGAGAGTGACATAATTGGGAAAGAAGTTTCATGTGCTGGAGGTAGTGCTACAGAAGGTGCACTAAGGCTAAGTGGCTCGGGACGAGCCACATGTTAGTGTTGGTGGCCTGTTGGAGCAAGCATGTTTGGAGAAAAACACAGCAAATGAGGCAGATCATACCAAGAAAGAGAGCGCACCACTTTTTAAGGAAAAGTAGCGTGCATGGCAGGATTTGTGGAAATCTAGTTCAAATGTGGAAAAACCTAGCCATGTTAGGGTTAGGGTTTTGGGATGTATTGTAAGGGTTTCTAACCCAAATTTGCAATATAAATAGAAGAGATAGAAAATAGATTGAGGCAGGCATACAAGCATGTGTGTATCTATCGATCGATCATCCAATTGTTAGAGTGTAAGTGTGAAAAGTCTATTTTGGAGAACCTATTATGGAGTCTTTGTGAATCGAAGTCTATTTTGAGAGTTGTAGAGATTGGATGAAGTCGAAGTAGTTGAGGATCAAGGCGCACGCTGTGGAGCTTTGTGCGATCATGGTCCACCTCACTACTCTATATCATGATGTAATGAGCATAACTCCTTTTGATGAATAAGAAAAGAAGCAAAAGATCTTTGTGGTCGTAGCCCCAGGGGGGTGAACCATGGTAAAACCTTATGTGCAATGTGTCTGAATGTTTTACTCTTTTTACAGTTATGATTGAATGGTTAGATAGATGAATAAATGTATTTATTTACAGTGTACACAAAAATAGATATGCAGAATAAATGTTATGAATGAATGAATGAATGAATATTATGAATATTATAATAGAATGCATGGTGAAGTAGAATTAATAAGTAATAAAGAACATTCCCCAATCCCTTTCATGACTGCAGACACATGCATCCTGCAGTCCCCCATAAACCATATCAGGTGAGAATACATTGTGCACTATGTACACGGTGTAGCCT
This sequence comes from Picea glauca, assembly GCA_000966675.3. NCBI lineage: Eukaryota > Viridiplantae > Streptophyta > Pinopsida > Pinales > Pinaceae > Picea > Picea glauca. The sequence goes on from JZKD02S1673878.1 coordinate 686,932, forward strand.
TCTGGTTTACCAGAAGGGCCGATGGTGATAAGGGTTTTGTTGGAGAACTAAGGTAGAACTGAGGTTAGACCATAAGTCAAACACCGTGCTTGGAAGCTAAGTATCAAAACTTATGGTACACAACTGGCAAAAGAAGACAGATTGACACTAATGTGTGTTGGACAACTGAGAGGGGGGGGTGAATCAGTTGTTACCGAGATTAAACAATTATGATTCTTTTAAAATCTTTGCAGAAACACTGAATGATGATCACAATAATGCAGGGAAATAAACAATGGCACATTCAGCATCAGTCACATATATGAGAAACATAGAGACAGATATTTCT
>JZKD02S1673878.1:700227-723142 GCA_000966675.3 Picea glauca
ATATGTTAAGATAGTAAAATATTATATATATTATAAAATGTGAAATGTTTATTTTTTTGGCTTGCTTAGCTTAACTAGAAGGAAATTCAGGTTAATCTCAAAACTATATGGCAGCTACATTAAAGTAAAATCATGGTAAGATATTGACAAATCTATAAACTATGTGTCATCATGGAGCAATAAGGCTTTTTCCATCCCTTGTGAATCTATGTCGAATTCTTTTAAGAAGCTGATTTCTTTTAAGATTATGAAACTAGCTCATTTGTTAGCATATTATTCATGTTTCAAAGTAATCATCATGAATAATTGTAGGGTGTTGACTATCATCTTCATTTCCAAATTTACTTAGCAGGGACTAAGCTACCATGCAATTCTTGTTAAAGATTAAATAATATTAGTAACAGATTTTGAATTGATTGTGACCAAACTTTCTTTACAGATGGACATTTTCTGAGGTTTGGCTTTACCCACGTTGCAGAGGATGTTGTCCCTGTGGTCGTTCTTTTCATGCCTCCCTGTAAAGCTAGTTCAGATCCCACCACGTGTACGTCTTGTCTCTCACTTTAATGTGTGTCCATAAAATAGTCGTGACATTTTTCAACGCTATCCACGTAGTAGGGCATCGTGTCATTGTTGTCGTCCTTTGCATGCTGCGTGTAAAGCTAGTTCGGATCCCACCCTATGTACATTTTTTCTGTTACTTTAATGTGTGTTGGTAAAGCATGTACAGTTTAGCGTCCCGTGAAATTAATGTTGAGCGTACAACCAAAGAGATGCTCATTGACGCGGTTGATGTTGGCCTTCACCTCTTTAAGTGAAACGTGTTCAAACATAGGATACGAATTAATCAAAATGGTCCCTTTTTCCATTTTGCTTGAAATTTGTGTGCTTGGCATAGTAAAGGATTGGAGAAGAATTATTCAGATTGGTCTTTTATTTTTTTTGCCATTTTCGTGGAAATTTGAGTGCTTCCATAGTTTTATTGATAATATATTGGAGAATAGATATAGTTTCTATGCATATTAAAATTGTATTAAGTGATTATCACACAAGTAAAAATACTAGTTAAATAGTTGGAGCAACTAGATTTAAGAGTATCTTAAAATTTATTAGCGAACTATTCACCTATAAACAATCTCTAAATGATTAATACAATAATAAACACAACCTTATCATATGATCGAGTATCATAAATTAATTTATAAGAGTTAATAATTCTAACACTCCCCTTGATAACTATTTGTCTCAATCTCTACGAAGCCACATCTTCATCAATGATCACATCTTTCACTAGTCATCATCGACTGTCACATCTGCATGAAATGCAAACATGCAAACCTAAAAATATTTATAATAATTAAAATTGAAATAAATGAGAAATATCATAACTTGTCTCTTTTATAATTTTAATAGTTTGAAAGAAAAGATCGACAATCCAAAGTAGGAAGATAGAGATATGTGCAAGCGAAAAAAAATGGTGCCTCACCTCGCCAAGAAGCCTGTTGCAAAAAACCCTACTCCCAAGAAGGATAAAGAAGGAGGGGCTAAGGCCAACCATACAATGCCAAAGACCGAGCTAGTGCCCGCCGTTGTTGTCAAAGCTGAAGAGCTGAAGAAATCACCAACTAAACCCAATGGAAAGGAGGCGGTGCCTGACACCAACATAGTCTTTATGGTGAGCCCAACCGAGAAGGCGCAGCAACACCATGCGGAGGAGGCTCCCAAGAAGGAAATGCAGCCAGACCCTGTAGAAGAAGCCTCCGTCGAACTTCCAACACCCTCAGGAGGGAAGAAAAATATTATCTCGTTGAGCAGGCTAGTGACCGACACAGTAGCAACAACAAAAACCCTAGTGTTTTAGGATTAATCCGTAAGTGCGGACACAAACCGATCTCCCTAGATCCACCTGGATCTAGAACAAAACAGGACAGAATAATACACTTTCCCTAGATTTTAACTATTGAATGAACTAGGAGGCAAGAATCATGTACATACCTTATGATCGCTTCCTTGGGTCTTTGTTGTTCCAAGCTTCGCTCCAATGCTCTTGTATCGTCCAAACCACAACAAAACAAACCAATCGAAGTGAAGACAATTCAATATATTCAACAATTAATCTATACATATGATCAAGGAGTTATGTAATAAAGTGACATTGGCTTTATGGGAAAGGGACATATTACTGTATTAAATTGATAGAAAGCAAGAATTACAACCTGATACTTGATGTTGCAAGTCTCCTTTTGATGGCTCCTAGCTTTGACACACACACTTTCTCATGCATGAAGAAAATCAACCACTTTTGATAACCTTGCTGGTGTCTCTAGCTGCTGTAGCATCAGTCCTTCATACAATCTTCCACTAATTCTCCAATCAATATCTTGCTAGTTTGCTTCTAACCTTTTCCATGAGCATTCTCCTCAATATATAGGAGAGAACAGATTAGTTACTTGGATAGGAAATGATCCCAAGATATTAGGAAAACCAGTACTTAGATAACCATTCGAATGCCAACTCACCCTTCTAGAAGATTCCTTTCTAGAAGGTTCGAGAATTTATCTTTTTCCTTCTTTTAGAAGATGTTCACACCCTAATAGTTAGGTACAATGTGAACTTCTCACACCCCAGATTAATGCAGCCTACGAGAATAAAGAATTCTCGCAGGCAAATATATAGGTAGCCTGCGAACCTCCCTTAAAACCATGATTTCTGGAAAGAGACAAAGGTAACTTTTCTCAAGAAAGTGTTCTAGTGAAGAGCCTGATTTCTCTATCATCATTACATCATTATGACAACCAAAATTATGGATAACACCTAGGGGAAACCCTAACGTGGGAACCAACCACATGGGCCCGGATAAGAGCTGAGAAGGGACTGAGGACGTGAAAAGTGTTAAACCCTAGTCGCCGGCACAACCTTCATCTAAAGCACGGGAGCCATTCCACTTTAGAAGACTTCAAGGACCTTCTGTGCCTAGGGGATTCGAACAGGAGCCAAGCTAAGGGGGATACAAGTTCGAAGTTGCATTCACAATATCTCGTCGAGGCTAGCTCCGTGATTGAGGCAAGCTTCCCTCTTTTTGTAAAGGTCGTTGTCGGATCTTTGCTCTGTTTGCAGGCCCAAGATTCAGATTCTGTTTTTGAGCTCAAATCCCAAGTTCACCAGGCCACAGGTATTTCGCCTAGTTTTCAAAGACTAATCTTTGAAGGACAGTAGCTGGTGGATGGCTCTATGCTACGGGATTATGGGAATCTAAAAAATGAAACCATTTCACTCATCTCTTGTCTGCGTGGAGGAGTGCCTTCCTTCACTCATCCAAGCTCTTACAAGCATGCTATGAAAACAGGGATCTCTGCTCCTTCTGGATCCAAGGCTGAAACTTTAGGAGAAAAGGAGCTTTTTGTCTCTACCTTCATTGTGGAGCAGTCCGTAGAACCCCCAACAATAGAACTTGAAGATCCCCACGTCTATGGCTATGCCTTTATCTACTAGGCAAAAGCCCTCATTTGTCGCTTCAATGGACTATGGCCCTCGGCCCCTGCGCTAAGAGAATGGATTAACAAGACTTGGGTGTCAGAAAATGACTTGTTCTTTTTCTCCAAAGGGTTCTTCATTGTCAAATTTTCCACAGAAGCCGAACGCCAACGTGTGCTAGAGAAAGGTCCTTGGTTCTAGGGTAGATCTGGTCTTTCCATGAAGAGATGGTTCCTTGACTTCAATCCACTGACCATGACAACCATGCTTACACCGGTTTGGGTAAGACTTCCCAATCTACCCCTACATTTTTATTCTCCTTCTTTTTTATCTACCTTGGGCAATACGTTGAGTAGATTTATCAAGGCAGACACAGATCGGATATCGAAAGCGTTAACGACAATTCTTGTCTTGGGCTCGAGAGCATCCAGGTCTACAGGTTGCATGAAGAACGCCCAAGCGTAGCACGTAAAGCCCCATTTCAGGCTAAAAGTCAAGTGAGCAGGCGAAATTATGTTATCAACGACCCAGATTCATCCAAAGGATCAGATCAACAACTAGCGGGAAATCGCGATTAGCGAAGTTGGGATGAGGTTAGCACAATGGATAGCGCCCATATTATGTGAAGGGAAGGATAGCAGTCGTCCATCCAGATGATGCGTGGCGCGAGGTCTAGTCATGTCGATGTTTCGGCATTCGGGAGTTTGAGGGGTGAAAGTTTCATGTTTCTCTACATCTCGAAACCCCGAACCCCGAAAGCGCCGAAGGCGCCCAAAATTGGGCCTACAGTATTACGGAGTGATCTTGGCCGTCCATCCACAGGAGACACCTGGTGTGCAATTAGACTCCTCGTCGTTTCGCCCATCGCAATTTCAAGGCGCAAGGTGCAGCATCGTCGTATTCCCGATGCACGAGGTGACGGGAGTGTCCAGGACCTGGGCCCACAGCATCGTCGGGAGAATTCAGAACTGTCAGATCCAGAGGGACACGTGGCGCCAGATTAAGCCGTCTCAGCATTTCACTCATCGCGATTTCAAGAAAAAGGGATCAATCCTTTCCTATTCACGAATGTCGAAAGTTCCTTTGGGAGTAAACACAGGGTTACAGCCCGTGGTCACTTGGGAAAGAAAGGAGCTTCGAAAAAGGGGCCAAAGGCATCGGGTTTCAGTCACAGGGAGGCCCATCACGACCTCCAGTTGCCATCGGACCCGACATCGAGCCTGATTTTTTCTTGGAGTAAATGAAGGCAAGAAGGGGTGGTTGAAACCTCTCCTCATTCATTAAGTGTGAGGTATGGAGGGTCTAGCAAGCAGTCTGGTCGAGAGGGTCCTGTGTACCCATTTTTCCAAAGAAGCCATGCTAAGTTCTTGACTAGCTGGAGGAGGTCTGCACATGCTAGCTCGGCTCTTAATGGCTCAGCTACTTCCCTCACGGGAGCCATGTGCATTTAAGGTGGCATCTGACGAAGAATATCTGTCCAAATTTGGCTGAAGGGACACCAAGCCTTGGATGACTGAACATGCCGCTGCTAGGCGAATTTTCTGAGTATATAGACTCAGTCTTTGTATTTTGTAATGGATCGATGGTAGAGTAAAGATCTCGATTGTATTGTTTTAGCAGACACTCTAGTTCTCTGGTTATGCATCTGTATGTAAGATCTCTTGTTTTATGACAGACAATTTTTTCTACCCCATCTAATTTTCATCTTACATCGAGGGAGTTCATGATTGACTGATTCACATGAATTATTGAAATTATGTTATGATAAAGGATTTATTGTGGCATTATTGTATTCTCTAGTTTTGCATTTGAATGTAAGAAGATCTTGCGTTTAGATGCCTTCTCCCACAGTCCGTTAGAAACCTGATGTTTACAACAGACCTCTGCATTTCTCTTATACAAGTCTCCCCCCTACTCACCTCTACTACAACCCACTATCTGGAGTATATCTAAGACCTCACCTCCCCATGCGTGCCTGGCCTAGTTTCGGAGTTGAAACAATATTGTCTGAGTTTACTTCCATTCGATCACCCTTTTACAGACAAATCGTGACATAAACTGATGGGCGTCAGGCTCTGCTCCTGTTGCAATCCAAGAGTGACTTCCGACGCTAATAGAAAGGATTCATCACTTTCTCCCGCATATGTGTTGAAATTGACCTCAGTCAAGGGATTCCGGATAGGATCCTTATTGACTAAACTAAGGGAGATCCGTACACACATATGGTCGATTATGAGAACACTTCTTTCAGATGTTTCTCTTGTCAGCAAACAGGGCACCTCTAGGAAACGTGTCCTCTATCCCCAACCCCTTCCTCGACCCCTGGAGCATGGAAAAGAGATAATGGTTGGCAAGTCCCAAATCTTCACAAAAGCCACCCGAACCCTTCCTCTGACAATGAGAAGCATCACAAAGATGCACCAACTCCATCGCCTTCACAACCTCCAACATTTTCTCAACAACCAGTTGCAGACCCAAAACACCATCCCTTGGCTTCTGCACAAACTCTTGAAGCTTGAGAAGTCCTAATTCCAATTCCATCAGCTAAGTCTTCGCACCCACCCCTCGAAAAGGAGGAAACAAATGACACAATCGTGGCCACAACCCTGCCCCTAGGGAGTCATTCAAGAAATCGTGAATTCCTTGTCGGGAGAACGATGAGAACTTTCACAGCTATAACTTTTCCTTCAGGCAATTTACCAAAGAACACCGATCCAAATCCCCCTCGTCCGATCTCCCGACTAAAGTTTTGTGTGGCAGCTATCATCTCATCTAGAGTGAAGGCACGAGACTTTGTTGGATTTGACACCATAATAATTGAGTAGTATGCAAATCATTATAAGTACAGATTATCTTTCATTTACAAGATAAGAGTTTTCATGCACGTTAATACAAATATTTTATTCTATATTTGTAGACTTTACCAGTCTTTGTGTCTTTTTCCACCCCACGCCTTCGGATGACTACACACTCTTCTTTTTTCCAGAATTTTTTGCGATACAAAACCATACTGGCTATTGATACTAAAGCTATGATTAGAATTCTGTTGAGTGTTATTCCAAGGACAACCTTCAGTTTATTCCGCATAGAGTTATTAGGCTGAGAGTGTTTTAAGTTATGTAGAAAACATTCCATCTTATTCATACGTAGGTAGGGGTTTCCTGAGTAACTGCAACACACCAAACACAGATATTTTCCATAGACCACATTAAGTATAGTATGAAAATTATGAAATTAAATTTCAACCAAAATGAAGTAATATATAAAATAGGATATTACTTCAATTTCAACGAACAATCGAGGAGAAGTTGCCTAGGAATTACACCGCTGAAATTATTGTTTTCTATATTCATGTGTGACAATGTGAAAATAGGTTAAGTAGGTTAAGAGTAATAGGTTAAGTAGGTTAAGAGTATTGAGTGAACAATATATTATTAATTTTAAATAAAAATTTATTGAAAAAAATAGAAAACAGATAAGAGAGGGAGAGGTACAACTTTGTAAGGTTTTTCAGTTTAGAGAGCCACTCAATAGGACCACTTGGTTTGTTGTTTTGTAAATATCTTCATAGAAATCAAAGTAAATTTGGTTTTGTAAAAATGGATAACAACTTTAAATAGTTACAAAATGAAAATTTCATTGAAAATAAACTTAGAGCAACTCCAACATCACTAAATTGGTGATATTTGGCATTGGTCATGTGGAATTATTATTTTCAAATGACTGATAATTTAAACATGTACATATTGTTAGAGATAATGCCTCATTTATGATGCATGTACTAGAGTTTAGGGATTGGTTTGGTTTTTTGGAGGATGTTGAGAGATTTCCTCAACCTCTCCCTCTAAGAGTGGAATAAGTTGGATCTCACTCCAACTATATATATACCTGATGTATCTTTGTTTATTGAATGTAATATAAATTATTATTTTGTGTTTATGTGATATGGTTGCTCTCCATATTCTCAATTTGGTATCAGATGTTGGATGGGCTTAATCTCTCACGGGAGTGCCCAGGAAGATGTGATAACAATGGGAGCCTATTCTATGTAAATATGTTTGAGAGTGGAGTGTTTTATTTTCTGTGTGAGGGTCTCGTGTGTGTTTGATTTGAGATTGTTTTTCATTGGAACGAAATATGCTAGTGTGTTGAGCATTAGCTTGTTTAGATATGTATAACAAAGGTGCTTTCTTCATGTGATAGAGAACCCACATGCTCACTGTGTGAAATCGTTGTCAGTCATGCTGGTTGATATGCATGTTGTTCATTGTTATAAAATTGTTTGGAAATTTTGGATGTTGTTGTCTACTATGAGGACATAGAATGAGCGTTTCTTTTGCAGCCGTGAGAGTAGAAATTGATGAAGGAGAAAGACCACGCTGGTCTGTATGCCTTGTGAGACAAAAGAGAACCACTTATTTACCTGCATGAGAATCAATTGGATCGCATATTTGAAGACTAGTGATACGAGCTCCGAGGATATCAAATTTTATCAAGACATTGGATTGGGGCCTTGATCGATGATTTCTTTCTCCTATTCTCATGAAGTCAAGGGACCTACTTACGAACTTGATGAACCAATCCAGTGTCACACTTTAAATTCATGCACTTCAATGCTCCAAATTATGTGATTCAAATCTCTCAGTCATGAGACAATCACTATGGGTATGCACGATTCAAAGGAGGATGCACATAAATTTATTGTGACGATCATCTGCCAGAGTGAAGGAGTCGTCGAGTAGTCACCAATGAGTGCAAAGATCACCGCTATCTTACCCAGTTATGAATCATTTTTCTTTGGTTGAAAGATAGAGCCGCCATTAGACCTGATGTCGTTCAGGGAGATACAATTATTTCAACAGATTTACTGCCAGAGTTGTTGATGGACCAGTTGCTACCAGGTGTTGAGGGTTTCAATCTCTCAAATCACTGAAGGGATCTATATGTCATGTTTTTTGTCTTGTGGAATTTTATTAAATTTGTGTAAATTTCACATGATGAAGAACCAATTACAGGGCAGAGTACCATAATTTAAAATTAGTGGTTCTTGACTTTCTTCAGGGATGAAAGAAAAAATCATTAATTTGATTGTGTCTACATTCTGTCAGATGCTGGTGGAACTTGTTGTAATAGCGATTGATATTTGTACTGTTATCTACAACTTATAATAGTGATTGATATTTGTTGTATTCTACAACTTTTCAATTGGAGTATTTCTTCAAAGACCTAGTTAGAGGTTACACATGAAAAATCGATCGAATTTTGCTTACACACTAACTAGTGCACACTGATGTTTATGGACCAATGTAGACAAGGTCGCTAGGAGGTTCTTATTATTTCTTGTTGTTTATTGATGGCTGCACAAGATACACATGGGTTTATTTCCTTAGGAAAAAGAGTGATGTTTTTTCATACTTCAAGGAATTTAAAAACATGGTGGAGAAGCAAACATGAAAACCCATCAAAATTGTCCGCTCATATCAAGGGGGAGAGTACAGATTGGGGAATTTCATCAAGTATTGCAAATATCATGGAACAGTACAACAATTTATAGTACCCCACACTCCACAGTAGAACGAAGTTGCAAAAAGGAAAAACAGAACTATGGTGGAGTGTGCACAAAGTATGATGAAAGGTAATAATCTCTCAAATTATTTTTGGGCTGAGGCCATTAGCACTACTATTTACTTAAAGACTAGAAGTCCAACAATGTGTCCTGATCATAAAACTCCTTTCAAAGCCTTGTATGATTCTAAACCAGTAGTTAATAATTTGAGGATATTTGGGTGTAAAGATTTTGCACACATTCCAAAGGAGATCAGGAAGAAGCTTGATGCTAAAGCTATCAAATGCATTTTTATAGGGTACTATTCAGAATTTAAAGCATATAAAATGTTTGATCCATCTACTCACAAAGTGTTTGCAAGTAGAGATGTAATTTTCCATGAACAGGTAGAAGGAAAAAATGAAGACAATGGTCATGAAGGATGGCATATACTTCTTGAAGACGAGGAGGTTAAAGAAGAGAAGCAACAACAGGAAAATGAACCCAGTGACATGGATACATCGAGCAGTGAAGAAGAATGTTCACAAAATGGAGAAGAAGTCGCCAACCAATTGAGAATATCTTCACGATGGGCTCGTCCACCTGAAAAGTATAAAGATTATGCCCTAATGAGTAATATTTCAAATGTCATAACCCATGAGTTTTAATGAAGATAATGAACATGAAGAGTGGAGAGAAGCAATGGAGGAAGAATATGAGTCTATAATGAAAAACAAAACTTGGGAATTGACTCAATTGCTTAAAGATAAAAATCCCATAGGATGTAAATGGATATACAAACCTAAATTCAAAGAAGATAGTAGTATAGATCAATATAAAGCTAGATTGGTGGAAAAAGGGTATTCATAGAAAGAGGACATTGATTATGCAGAACATTTGCACCAGTAGCTAAATTAAACACTATAAGAATGTTAATTGCACTAGCTACAAAACACCATTGGAAGCTTCACCAATTAGATGTAAAGTCTGTTTTTCTGAATGGTGAGTTAAAGGAGGAAGTTTACCTTACTCAACTAGAGGGGTTAGTGAAAAGTGGTCAGGAACATTTAGTGTGTAAATTAAAGAAAGCATTGTATGGACTGAAATAGGAACCTAAGTCATGGTGTGAGAAGATAGATTCCTTCTTTCTTCAATAGGGTTTTATGAGGAGCAAAAGTGATCCAAATATGTATACCAAGTTTGATGAAAATGGGCACATTGTATTGATTTCCTTATATGTTGATGGTTTAATTATTACAGGAAATTCAAAAAAAATGATTAGTGGAATTAAGAAGTAGATGTCACGGGTATTTGAAATGAAATATCTTGGTGAGTTACATTACTGTCTCGGTCTTGAAGTCTGGAGAAATGTTGGTCAACCCTTTGTGTCTCAAGGAAAATATGTCAAAAAACTACTTAAGAAGTTTAAAATGGACCAATGTAAAGTTTATTATGTTCCAATGCAGTAGAAAATGAAACTTTACTATTGTAATGTCTCCCACCTCTTGATGAAGAGGTATGGAAAGACGTAGTGATATAGTCATCCCCACTAGACCATAGTCTCATGCAGCATGGGGAAGGTCAGCTAACTCAATGTTATATTTTGATGTTGACTTGGAAAAAAGGTAAAAAAGGGTAAAAGGTAACTCAATGAAGGAATAGAGAGCTTGAGGTTGAGTTAGGAGTTGACCTAGGGGTTAACTTAACTCAACAGAGAAACATAAAATAAGTATAAAGGAAATCCTAGGGCACACCTCTCATGTCATCTTGGATATTATTGCATTTGGCTATTGGAATCTTGAGCACATAGGTTTGAGGGTTTTGAGATTACAAACCCTAGAGGACAACTTAGTGGTGAAATATTCCACTCACCTTGTTCCAAGCTTGGTCTCTAGGATGAAACACTCCACCCACACCATTCTATAGTTTTCACAGGTTCCACTATCGATCTAGGAGGGTAGCAGGTCGTACCCTTTGGGGTTTTCTAGCAGGGGCACATCATTTCATGAAGAGGAGTTCGATCTAGCCTTGTGACATGGTCTATTGAAATTCTGGCATCTGGGTATTATTGATAGGGCCTTGTTCATCACTTTTGGATTATTTTTGGAGAGTTTCTTCTGCTAGATTATAATCTGAAGCTTTGGGACGTCTTTGAGGGAAGGAGGGTGCAACTATGATTCAGATCCATCCAATTTAAGAGGTTTATACTTCAGATATGACCCTGAGACTTCTTCCAGTAGTTTGTGGTGGCTCGATCTATATTTCTAGATATTTTCATGGGGTTTGGAGGCTTCCTCCATCAGGGCCAAAATATTGAGCTTGGCAGTATTCAGGAGGGTGCATTCTGGATTAGGGTTTTAGCAGTTTGGAGGGGTAAAAATTGGCATCTGGACTTTAGACTTCAGAGAGGATTTCTACTTGTCCTGATCTATCTTTCTATGGAGTTTGGCATCATTTGGAGATCTCCTTCAACTGGGCCGAAATCTTGGTCTTGTCATCTATTTAGCAGGATGTACCAGCAACTAGGTGGTTGGACGTGACATTGATTCTTCTTGCATCGACCCTCATTGCATATCCAGCCTTTGGAGAATTATTTTGTATTACCAGGAGAATTTTGTAGAAGCTCATATATTATCTCTTGGAGCCATCTGATGTTATTCCATATCTTCTTCCACTTTGTATTAGGTTCTTGCTTTTCATAATAATAAAAGTCAGATATATGCTTTTGGGTTCCATATCTTGTATATTGGTTAGATCTTGTATTTGCATTGAGTTTATCTTCATATATGTGCTTAATAAATGAATATAACCCTAAGGTCTAAACTTGAGAGGCAAACCTGCAAACACACACAACAAACAAGTAAATCAGTGGTCAGTTAGTGTTCCAAGAGAAAAAAATTGGCTTGGCAACATTACAGTGGTATCAGAGCTCTGATCCTCCCATCCTGTGAGGATTAGTGCATGCAGAAATTCAGTGGAATTTATATGGGTCGAAGGAAGAAATAGACAAGCGAGACAGAAGTTGATATGCAAGGTTCAAGTGGTGACAGTGAGCCACATGGCTTGGCAATCTTCGCACAAGAGTTCCATAAATCCATAAACCAGATAGAGAGTTCATTGGTCACCCACATACAGGAAAACCATGAGGAAAACCGTAGGGGGCAGGACAAAATATCAGAGACCTTGAGGAAGGTAGATGAAAACTAATCAAGGATAGTCGAACTGTTGATGGAAATGAATCAAAGGGGGAAAGATCCATAAGCTTATGCCAATAAGGAAGCTAGTGGATCGCTTTGAGGGAACATGTATCATCAGGAACACATTCCTTATCATCATTCTGAGGGAAGCCATAGAGGGGGAGCACCACAGGTACATACATGTAGCAGGACTACTCCTAGGTTGTACTTACCCTAATTCACAGATGAACCCACATAGGCCAACCACATATATGAGTTTGATGATATGTTTGATCAATACTCCAGGGAGTACAACTCATTGAGCATACCAGTGTAGAGGAAAATCATCCTAGATTAGTTCTCTGGACTAAAATTTAGAAACAAGCCCAGGTCGTACCATAGGAGAAACCGTGAGCTTGAGCACAGGGCTGGGAAGATGGAGATTCCCTACTTTGATGGTTCGGCCAAGATGACTACACAGGCGTGGGTACAGAAACTAGAGACATACCTGCAACTTAACCCTATGAGGGAGATGGAGGCCATCAAGTTTGTCACCATGTAATTGGATGGAAAATATCACGATTGGTGGTATCATGGACTGACCACACTTGGCCACAATTAGATAGTGGCATACATAGAGTTTACTCAGAAACTCATTGACAGGTTTGACCAGGGGGATCCATAGCTACATTTTAGAGAGTTCACATAACTCAGACAGATAGGGGCACCAGAGGTGTATATTGAGGAGGTCCAAAGGCTAGCAGTTATGGTGTAGGAAGTGTCATAGTCCAAACTCATGATGCTCTTCACTGAGGGGTTGATGGAACCCTTGCAGGGTTGGGTTAAGGATTTTAATCCTACAAACTTGCATGAATCTATCTGGAGGACGATAGACCTAGGGCCAACGAAAAAACCTAAATTTGTTCCTAGACCACCTCTAAACACTGGAGGCAGAGACTAAAGACCTCCAATGAACTCAGGAGGAAGAGACCCAAGGGAGTTGGACAGAGGAACAGTTAGGTTGGATTAGAATACTAGGAGGGAACCAAGAAGGAAACAACTATGCTACACATGGAAAGATCCATGGAACCCATCCCACAAGTTTATGGGTAGTGGCCAAGTTCATTACATTGAGGTGACATCAGATAATGAAGAGGATGAGGATTTCAGCCAGATCCAGAACATGGAGGAAGACACCATCGAAACTACAGAGGAGGAGGCTACAGGTCACGACAGTGCAACAGAGGAGAGAGATGCATTAGCATCCATCAGTGGGGTACCCAAGTACAACACCTTCAAGATGAGAGGAGTGTTGCAGGGGAAAAAGGTGTCAGTGCTCATTGATGGGGGTGATTCTCACAATTTCATTGACTCGACATTGCTACATAGGAGGCATATATCCATAGTTGAGTTTGAAGGATTCAAGGTAAAGGTAGCAGGAGGAAGCACCATGCCTTGTAATAGGTACATCCCAAGGATGAAGCTTACATTGGTTAGGCATGATCTAGTACATAATGTTTATGTGATGGACCTCCCTAACAAAAATATAATCCTTGGAATATAGTGGCTCAGTACATTGGGGCCTTTCACCACCAACTACAAGACCATGGAGATGTATTTCACAAAGGAAAGTGGAAGAAAGGTAGTCCTCATAGGTATGACAGGTAACATAGCCAGGGTAATCACAACAAAGTGTATAGAGGCCAATTTTAGGAGAGAGGAGATTGTATATGCTGCTAAGTGCAGGATTTATGCACATGTGGAAAAGAGGGGAAGATTCACTACGCACCAAAGATCCACAGGATCATTGAAAAACACAATAAGGTGTTTGGGCCCATCCCACCAGGTGTGCCACCAAATAGGAGGTTTGAGCATATCATTGAGTTGGAATAGGGGGAAAAACTAGTCATCACCACACCTTATAGACACCCAAGGAAGTACAAGGACGAGATAGAGAAGGCCATCAGAGAACTCTTAGACATGGTTCACATTAGACCAAGTTCCAGTCCTTTCACCTCTTCAGTAATAATAGTCAAGAAGAAGGATGGAACCATGTGCATGTGCATTGATTTCAGGGCACTAATCAAGAAAACTATTAAAAACAGGTATCCCATCTTGAGGATTGATGAGATATTGGATGATCTCCATGGGGTTGTTTACTTCACAAAGATTGATTTGTGTTCTGGATACCATCAAATCAAACTGGGGGAGGAGGACATCCCTAAGACTTCCTTCAGGTGTCACTATGGCCACTATGAATTCTTTGTGATGCCATTTGGACTGACCAATGCACCTGCCACATTTCAGTCATGTATGAACCATGTCTTCAACAAGAAGTTGAGGAAGCATATTCTTGTGTTTTTTTATGACTTGCTAATCTATAACAAAACTTGGGAGGAACATTTGCAGTATGTGGAACAGATCTTAACTATCATGGAGGGACAATCCTTGTATGACAAGGAATCAAAGTGTGAATTTGGGATGACAAAGGTCCTCTACTTGAGA
This sequence comes from Picea glauca, assembly GCA_000966675.3. Taxonomy (NCBI): domain Eukaryota; kingdom Viridiplantae; phylum Streptophyta; class Pinopsida; order Pinales; family Pinaceae; genus Picea; species Picea glauca. The sequence goes on from JZKD02S1673878.1 coordinate 714,928, forward strand.
CACATCATTGGAGTTAAAGGGGTACAGGTGTATCAGGAGAAGATCCAAGTGATACTTGACTAGACTACACCCAAGACTCTTACATAATTGAGGGGATTTATCGACATTTGCACTTATTACAGGAAGTTTTTCAAAGGGTTCTCACAACTTTGTGCACCTTTGACCGATTTGACCAAAAAAGGGGCTTTTAGATGGAGTGAAGAAGCACAATTTACATTTGACAAGCTAAAGAAGGTAATGAGCACATGCCCATTTTTATCCTTACCAGACTTCGACCAACCCTTCATATTGAAGTGTGATGCATCCGGAGAGGGCATTGGGGTCGTACTGATACAAAATAGGCATCCCCTTTCCTATGAGAGACGAAAGTTGAGAGGCCCTAAGCTTCTTTACACTATCTACGATAAAGAAATGCTGGCCATCATGCATGCCTTGGCCAAATTCAGACAGTACTTGGTGGGAGGGAGATTTGTTGTGAGGTCAGATCACAACAACCTTAAGTACTTCTTGGAACAAAAGGACTTGAATGAGAGACAACATAAGTGGGTCAGTAGGATAAAGGCATATGATTTTGACATTGAATTTGTCAAGGGGAAAAACAATGTAGTGGCAAATGCCTTATCCAAGAGGTCATCCATTTATACCATGACAGATGTATTAGTTGATTGGAAGGACCACCTCTTGGTGGAATATTCCAAAAATCAGTTTTCTTGTCAGTTGATGGATGGGAAAATACAAGATGACAACTTCAGATTCATTGATGACATCATCTACTTCAAGGGCTGAATATTATTGGTCCTTGAGTCAACCTTCAAGGCCAAGATACTACACGCATGGCATGAATCATGATTCACCAGTGGCAAGGCACCAAGGGATTGGAAAAACATATAGGCAGATAAGGGAAAGGTTCTCATGAAAGGGCCTCAAAGAAGATGTGATGAGTCACATCAAGGAGTGTACTACTTTCCAGGAGAATAAGGATGAGCACACACATCTAGCAGGGTTGCTACAACGTCTATCCATCCCAGAGCACAAATGAGAGAGCATATCCATGGACTTCATCACAAGGTTGCCAAGGGCACAGGGTAAGGATTGTATCTTCACTGTGGTGGACAGGTTGACAAAATTTGCACACTTCTTCTCCATTGCTACAGACTTCAGTGCTGCACAGGTGGCCGAATTATTCTTCAGAGAGATCTTCAGACTACATGGGATACCCAAAACCATTCTTAGTGACATGGATAGCCAATTTATGATCACTTTATGGAAGGAATTATTCAAGATGGTTGGTACGACCTTGATCCCTAGCACTAGTTATCACATGCAGACTGATGGGCAAACTGAAATAGTCAACAAATGGGTAGAAGGCTACCTCAAGAATTATGTAGCAGGGAAACATAAGGCATGGGTTCGGTGGCTACACTTGGGGGAATACTGTTACAACACCACTTATCACATGTCCATAGGCATGACTCCATTCAGGGAGTTTTATAGTTATGACCCACTCTCTTTTGTAGAGATTGCTTTTGGTGATAACAGAGCCCCGATGGTATAGGATTGGATATTGCAGAGTTAGGACGTCCTCAGGGAGTTGAAGGATCATTTATAGAGGGAACAAAATCAACAGAAGGTCCAAGCAGACAAACAACGTGTAGATCATACTTTTGAGGATGATGACTTGGTCTACCTAAGGCTCCAACCATACATATATGCTTCTATCAAAACTAGTGGAGTAGAAAAGCTCCAACCCCGGTTTACCTCAATGACTTTTTTTTTTCAGTGGGAAGATCCACAAGCTCCCATGTCTAATTACTTTTAATGATTGCAATCTCTTCATCCATTGCTTTGCACCAAGCTTCATGTTTTGCTACATCTTCACAGAATCTTGGTTGTGCTTCAATCTGAGACATTAAAGAAAAATTAAAATATCCATAAATTTCATTTAAGGATTTTACCTTTCTTGGAGGAGTACTTGGACTTGAAGTTGAAGAAGATGATGGAGTGAATGTAGTAGTATTACTTGGACTACTGGTTTGATTTGTAGAAACAAAAGATTCATCTTCTTGTATAAAAATTCTTGGACGTTGTTGTTGCACTACTTGAATCCACTGCCATTGTTTTCTTTCATAAAAAAAACACATCATGACTAACCAACATTTTTTCGGTTTCTGCATTATACATTCTATAAGTCTTTGTCTCCTCACAATAGCCAATAAAAATGCATTTCACACTTTTATGATCTAGTTTTCTTCTTTTTTCATAAGGAATCTGAGCATAAGAAATACATCCAAAGACTTTCAAAAGATCAACACCACATTTTCTTCCACTTGATGCTTCATACGGAGTCATATTTTACACACTTCTCATTGGATAGATCTATTAAGAAAATAAACAGATGTAGCTACAACTTTAGCCCTAAAAATGTTTGGAGTATTTTTACCTTTCAATGTATGCTCCTAGCCATCTCAACAATTGTCCAATTCTTTCGTTCAACCACACCATTATTTTGGGGAGTATATCTTACTGCGGATTTCCTATATATGCCATTCTTTTTGCAATAATCATCAAAATTATAAAAAATAATAAGAGCATACGATTTCTCTGTAATGAAATACACCCAAGTTCTTCTACTAAAATCCTCCACAAAAATAATAAAATACTTATTTTTGTTGAGTGACAAGGTTTTCATGGGACCATATATATTTTCATGTACTAGCTCCAATGGTTTTGTTTCTCTCCAAGATTTACCTGATGGAAATGAGTCTCTATCATGCTTTCCTAGAATGCATCCTTCACAAACTTGATCAACACAATCAATTAGAGGCAATCCTTTGACGATTTTCTTATTATGTTGTAACTTTAAGCCTTTTATATTTAGATTCCCATACCTCATATATGCCATAGCCAAGAATTATCATCACAACCAACTTTTAATGCTCTATTTGCTTCATAAGAAAAATTGAAAGAAAAGATTTTGTTTTGCAATATGTTAATTTTGGCTATAATTTGATTATGATTTTCTTTATCATAGACTATGCATTCACTTTTATTAAAAAAGTATATATATCCCTTTTCAATAAGTTGCCCCACACTCAACAATTTATGTGCTAAGCCACAAACATATAACACATCAATAATATGTTTTACATGGCTTTTCTTTGTTTTTACTGCTATTGTTCCTTTACCTTTAACTTCCACTGGCTTGTCATCTGCCAAGAGTACTTCAAACTTTGTAGATTCATCTATCTTGACAAAACTATCTTTGTTTCCAGTTATGTGGTTGTTGCAACCACTGTCCAAAAGCCATACCTCCTTGGAAACTTTGTTAGTTGAATCACAAGCCAAAAACAAATTTCCCACATCTCCCTTTTCCTCAGAAAAATTAGCTTGTTGCTTTTTTTTTTCCAACAACTACTTTCATAATGGCCAAATCATTTACAATAAAAACATTTTACTTGAGATTTTTCAATTTTTTTACCTCCATCATATCCTTTCCTTTGTTATTTGCATTAAAAACTCTTCCTAGACCTCTATTTGTTTGTCCTCTTCTTTGTCCACAAATGTTCAGAACTTCTTCATGGGAAAAATTCTCAACTTCATGACTTCTATCTCTGAAAATATTGGCTTTTGCTTGAAAAACTTAAGCTCAAAATATTTTTCAACAAGTCTATTCATCCTTTGCTCACGAGATCGAAGAGATCCCATAAGCTCATTCACAAAAAAATGAGTTAAATCTTTAGCTTCTTCAACAAAAAAAAACAATAGCTTCAAATTTTGCACAAATACTTCTTAATATCCTTTCCTTTGTTATTTGCATTAAAAACTCTTCCTAGACCTCTATTTGTTTATCCTCTTCCTTGTCCACAAGTGTTCAGAACTTCTTCATGGGAAAAATTCTCAACTTCATGACTTCTATCTCTAAAAATATTGGCTTTTTTTTTAAAAACTTAAGCTCAAAATATTTTTCAACAAGTCTATTCATCCTTTTCTCACGAGATTGAAGAGATCCCATAAGCTCATTCACAAAAAAATGAGCTAAATCTTTAGCTTCTTCAACAAAAAAAAAACAATAGCATCAAATTTTGCATGAAGACTTCTTAAAATTTTCTCAACAATTTTTTGATCTGTTAAATATTCAACATAAAATCGAATTTGATTCATTATTCCCATAACTCTAGTGAAAAAATATTGCATCTAGATTATGAATTGTACATGCAACGAGTTTCAAATTATTTTATAAAAGATTGCAATTTAACAACTTTTACCTTATCTATCCCTTGATATGTTTGTTGTAGCACATCCCATGCCTCCTTTGATTTCATTATTGCAATAAGTCTCAAAAAAATAGAATAACTAAGCGCTTGTTGGATGAAAAATAGAGCTTTTGAGTCCCTTTTTTTTTATATTTTTCCTTAATTGATCTCTTTGGACTTGGGTCAAGAAAACAATAACTTGAGCATCCGTTGATTATGTATAACCATTTTCCACCAAATCCCACAATTCCTATGAAAGAAACAAGGTTTTCATTATAATACTTCAAAAACCATAATTTTCACCTTCAAAGATTGGTATTTGAGGCTGGAAAATATCAAGACCATTGCTTCTATTGACCATTTCTTTAAAATTTTCCAGCGCTCTTTCCAATAGCTTCAATATGCACAAGCTTCACAAACAAATTTAATCTTATTCACTATTGTAACCTTGCTCTCATACCAAATGCAGAATTATGAGACAATTATAGTGAGAAAAGACAACAAACAATAGAAAGATTGAAGCAAAACATCAAAGATCTCAATGCTTGAGATTCTTCCTTCTCATTCCTTCTCTATTTTTCATATCTTTAATGAACAACTAATACATTAATATATAGCCTTTTGATTTCTATACATATGGAAATTGCTACAAACCATACTCTGTGCACTTACTATAATAGAAATTAAGCATTATCTTCAACACTATTTAAAGTGTGAAACCATCTTTTGGTATTGGAATGTCACATCAAATAATTTTTAATTGGATAAAAGATCATTTTCCTTAAATGTAAGGAAATGGGTAACAACCCAAGACTCAAGAACATGTAGAAGTACTCTTATTTACACACAACAAATAATGATGATGATGATTAACGTCCACTAAAACCAAATTGGTCTATCGAACCTTAAGAGAGTAAGTGATTACTTGTGATTCTTTAGAATTTTGTTTTTGTGCTCAAAAAACATTAAGAGGAGCTTTCCAAGATCACCATACGTTTGTTGAGTTAAGAGGTTAGGAAGGTTGGTAGTGTGATAAACATTTTGAAAATGAGATCTACTATGAGTATAGGCTAGACAATCTAAGAGAAGGTGCTTTTCATCTTCAACATTCTTAGTGTCACAAAGGTGACACACTCTTTCATCCCAAGGATTTTTAGGAATTGACTAATGCCCAGTTTCACTATGGAGCTCGTGAGAATTTGTTCTTATATTAGCAATGCCTATTTTTTTCTTTACACTTTGCAAAACAAATAGATAATTTTGACCTTCTAGGTTAGGGTTGATTACATCTTTATAATACCTTAATTTTATTTTTTCCTCTAACTCTTTATCACACCACATTTTCTCCTTAAATTTTGATTTGACGTTTTTTTTAATAGTATATTTATTTTGCAAAATGGTTTCTTCCATGATTCCCCAATAGTTTAGCCAAGACTGGGCGTCTTTATTCCATCCTCTCTTAAGTCGATGGTGGTTATGACTTGATTTTGAAGAAATTTTCGGTAGCTTCTTGTCTTCCATGTTGTTTAACTTGCTCTTATACATTAGGTATCTAGTCATAGCCATGCTCTCAATGGGGGAGAGGCATGTTTCTAATAGGAGGATGGGATAGGGCGTATTTCCTTTAATTTTGAGATTATAGGTTATAAAATTCTTTTGTATTTGCTCTATCTTTCTCGAGGATTCACGAGAGATACTACAACCCCTGAATTCACATCCAGAAAGAATAACAGGTGTAAAAAGAGTCTCAGAGAGGAGTCTCTTCTTATCCCAACTCCAAAGATCAGTTGATTTACAATTGTTTTCAAGCCTATAATAAGCTTTCCATCCCCCAATAATCCTTTTCTCAATGATATAATTCAAGTTGAGCTTGTGGTGAATATCAATTCCAAGATATTTGTATGAAGTCACTTCCTCCAAGTTGTTCTTTTCATATACAAAGGTATCATAAGGGATCTTATTGGATTTAATAATCATGACCTTAGTCTTATTAGTATTAACAATAATACCCATATTGGAGCAAAAATCCTTGAGGATTCTTAGTTGATTTTCAAGATCATGGGGAATCCTTTCCATAAGAACGATATCATTGGCATAAAGAATAAGATTGATGAGTTTACCAGTGAGAGTAGGGACGACACAACCTACTTTTTCCAAGCATTCTTCTAACTTGTCAATGTATATGCCAAAAAGGGTGGGGGACAAGGGACAACCTTATTTGACTCTGATATTGTAGTTAATATCTTTTGACCAACCCTTATTGTTTTTAAACTTAGCAATAACTTTCTCATACATCCTTATTGCAACAACCCTCAACCCGAGAGGCACTTTTATCTCTTCCAACCTATTCCAAAGGTTTTTCATAGGAACCATGTCAAAATCTTTTCTAAAGTCAACAAAACAACAAAAAAGATTGGTTTTAGTATTACAAAACTCCTCTGCAATGATCCTAAAGGTAACAAGATGGTCTACAGTTGAATGTATCTCCTAAAATCGGCCCGGCCTTTATCTCTTTTACCGTGACTTTCTAACCAAAGGCTAATCATCTTTTCCGAAAAAATTCCATAAAGCTTGGCTAAAATTGGGCTAATCATAATGGTCCTATAATTAGAGGGAATGCTTCTATCCCCATTTTTAAAAATAGGAACAATAAGGCTTTGCGTCCAGGGTTTAGGGAAGCCCTGATTGACTTCTAAATTGAAGAGATTGTGTATGTGAGGGATAATGATTGGCCCCCTGATTTTAAAAATTTCATCTTGGTAGCCTTCAATGTCCTTAGCTTTCCCATTTGCAAGCCGCTTAACCCCGAACTCTATGTCATCTAAAGAAAAAAATCCTTCCTTTGTAGGGACAATAGGAATGTTGTCCATGGCATTAGGGAACTTGTAAAGAGTTTTAAGGTAGGAAATCAAGTCCCTTAAGGGAATCCTATTATTTTCTTTAGTATTGCATTTTATAATTTGACTCCAGAACTTCTTAGGATCCAACTTGTATAGTTGTGAAAGTTGCTCTTGCCTTTTATTGATATAATATATTTTTTTCCTTTTAATTAGGGCTTTGTATGTATTGATATTATCGAGTTTTAAGGACTCATTAGAAGCATCCCTAATGGATTTCCTAGCAATTTTACATTCTTTATCATACCAAGGGTTGGTTGTTCTATTTTTCTTTTCATAGGACACCTCGAAAGAGAAATTGTTAATAGACGTGGAAAGGGTAGTTGTAAAATTATGATAGAGTTATTCAATGTTGTCCTTATAAGTTAGGAGCTTTAAATTGTTATTTAAATCCTTTAATAAAATGTCAACTTTACTTTTGTGAAAACGCAAATTCCTTTGATTATCAGAATTCTCTTCAATGGTGCTCCTATGCATGGAGAATTTTAGAGTTAGGGTTAAAGGTTTATGATCAGAGTCAGGCTCATGGTCATTTAAAAGGTCAAAATTTTCTATTTGGTTGGAAACGGGGATATCAGATATCACATAATCTACTACAATACTACCTAGCCCTTGAATACAAGTCATCTGGTTGTAGTTTGGCCACTTCATTACTCCATTGCAAATTATTAGGTCTTGAGAGTTGCAGAGCTTGACCAAATCAGTACAAAACAAATTCTCAATGAGGTCTTCAGAGCTTCTTTTGTAGCTATTAGATAAAACAAGGTCCTCATCTAGCCATAAAGGATTATGGTTGGAGTCATTACTTTAAAGAGTAGCTTGTTTAGTTGCAATCATAGCGTTAAGGTCTCCTAGCATGAGGATATTACCTTCATTTTTCATATTATAATATTTTGTTCTAAATTATTATAGGGGCAATTTTTATCTAGATTGTTTTTCTTATAAAAAGTAGAATTTGTTGGATTACTGAGAGGGGGGGTGAATCAGTAATAACGTAATTATAATCCTTTTTCTTCAAATGTTAAATCAATGTAGAATTATTATCCAAAAGTGAGTAGTAATAAA
>JZKD02S1673878.1:723152-739067 GCA_000966675.3 Picea glauca
AATTCCAAAAAAGGATCCCGAGTGTCCCAAATTCCTATTTATTATTATCCTTCTGGTCTCTATCCCTAACAATAGCTTTTCGATTTCTAATTATTGCCCATTTTCCTTCTTTCCTCACTTCTTTTACCTTTTGAACTTCCTTCCTTAATTCAGCTTAGTCTTCGAGAATGAGGTCTTCATTTATAAATACAAATATTGAAGCAAAACATCAAAGATCTCAATGCTTGAGATTCTTCCTTCTCATTCCTTCTCTATTTTTCATATCTTTAATGAACAAATAATACATTAATATATAGTCTCTTGATTTCTATACATATGGAAATTGCTACAAATCATATGCAACTAATTCTAATTTTAACCATCTGAGGCTAACTCTCAATAACCCTAAATTAAGAGAACACTCACTAACCCTAAATTTCGTTGCATACAGTCTAATAAAAAATTGTTGACACAGTAAGAGTCTCCTTTGTGCACTTACTATAATAGAAATTAAGCATGATTTTCAACACTATTTAAAATGTGAAACCATCTTTTGGCATTGGAATATGACCTCAAACTGTTTTTAATTGGATCAAAGTTCATTTTCTTTATATTTATGAGTATTGTAAACTGTTTTTTTTTAAACATCAAATATTAAATCCATATACTTCATTTAAGTGTAACTGTTTTCTTAAATTTTACAATCTCAAAAAATTTACATTAATTTTTAAATAAGATCATTTTGAAATACTTATAAATAGAATATGATTCAATTTATTAATATATATGCATACTTACATTTGACATTCACAAGTAGCTTCACCTGATTAGCAGGTTGATCTTCTTTTCAAAGTCCATCATCAAAATGTGTTTTCTCTGTAAAGGTACTTCCTCCCACTGTAGTGAAACTAGGGAGCTTATGCTTATTTACCAGCACATGTCTCGACCTAAGCAAACTTATTGATGGTATATATATTTACAAGCACATGTCATGACCCAAGTGAACTTCTCTATGTTATATATAATTCTGACTTTGATTGAGTGGTTGTATATTACTATCCACACTATAATACTCCAAAAAGTAAAAATAACTATCAAGAGCTCAAGGCTCAAAAAACTATGAATGGTTTTAAGATTACCACAAACCATATCAACAACAATATGTTCGGGAACAAGACTGCATACCCGAAACTAGGTTTCATACTTGATCATCTGTTCACAGGCTCTAAATCAAACTTGGAACATGACTGAAAACTTTAGATTCCCCCCATGTCAGGGACAAGTGGTTCAAATTATCTTGACCATAATATGTATGATTTCCACAATGCATACACGAAAGAAGATCAAAACACTGATATTTCATATGTCCAATTTTATCAACTGAAAGAGGGCTTCTTGCAAATCCACCCTTTTACAATAATCTAACTTGACAATAGAAAATTTAAATACCATAAAGGGTGTTGTCTTTAACAAAAAATGCACCCACATACAATCACAATTCAATTTCAATAATATTTTATACTTCCAAAGGAACACCAATAAGTATCACAAATTGCAACTCAATTCTGAACAGACACAAGTCCAAAATGCAGGAGTTGAATTAAAATTTTCTTGAATGAAATCACTTGTTTTTGTTGCACTAATAGGGCTTCGAAACTGAAAGCCCAATTATAAAGTGTTTGTCTCAGTGAAACTCTTGTTAAGGTCCAACTGACCAATCCAAGTCATCAAATCCATCATCACCCTTAAAAACATCGTTCATTATCCTAAATGAAATGTAAACCATCAAGGTAGACTTTGAAACTTGAAGTTTGACATATCCTTACTAAGTTCCCCCTGTCAAATGAAAGGTACAAAATCTATACCATTAGATATACCCCCCTTGAAAGTGATAAAGGGTAATAAAAATGTCTACGAGTGGAGTCTGGAGACTCGATCTTCAACTTAGAAGACTATATCAAGCAGGCCCCGATCATGCCTTGTATCATCCAATCCTAAAAAATAGTCATGTCCATCAACTGTAGAAATATCTCCAATCAAGTATGGTTGTATCTATGTAGAATTTCGTCGATAAGTTTGTTCCAATAAATTTTCTTCCAAACGCCAATGCCAAGTTCCTAACCATTCAAAATGAATAAGTTTCCACTGAATTTTCTTGCTCTTTTGACACCTTACTGAGAGATGATTGGTCTTCCCACAAAAACTGCATGGGTGAATATAAAACAACTTCAACTCATCATGGCCAAACCGGTGATAGTGTTTGCACCATATGGGTTCATTATCTAACTAATCATACAAATATGGAATACCTGTAGAAACATCAACATCCTGGTCATCATTATCAACAATATCTTGTACATGTTCCTCAAGCTCCGTCTTTTGATCATCATTCAGAAAACCTCCACTTACAAAGAAAATAAGTTTGTTATAATTAGGAATAAAAAGGTTATCATGAACCTTCTTGTATCCTAAGCCATATCTATTATGTTTAAATTGTAATTCTTCCCACGAGCAAACAATTCTAATTTCTTGATTACATTTATCCATCACTTTTCCTATAACAGGGACTTCATCTAATTCATCTTCATGTTTACGAGTGTCATCATTAGTCAACTGAATGTATTCATTGAATTCACTTTCATCCTTGATGTCATTTTGTTTGTAAATATGTAATCCAATCAATTTATTATTCTGAAGAAGATTTAAATCACAGTTTTGATATCGAAACAAACTTAACTCAGCAGACAATTTTTTTTTTATAAGTTTGAACATATCAACTTTCTTGTGCGTTACTTGTAAACAAGTAATCATTGTACTAAGAGTGCACTTGTTTATTGCAATTGTAGATTTTGTAGATGAGTTAATTAATGTGTGCAATATTGTAAATATTTCTTCAATTCTTTCCATTATGCAGAATATGGAAGATAGATGTTTGTATTTTGATGCCACAAAATTCAAATCTGTATCCTGTTGTGCATGCCAAAGTTGTAGCCAAATTGAATTGTCTGTCAATTATCACATTGTTTGTATATTTGTAGTCTTTTTTGCATGAGAGGTCATTGCATGAATGGAAAAAACTACATGATAACCAATGACTTAGATGCACACAAAGATCATAAGACCCTCTTATTCAATTTCGGGTTGGTCTAAGAGGACTCCTTATAACTTCCAAAAACTCCTTATAACACCTTTACAAAAACAAATCTTCAAATAAATAACAAACCCTTATAACTCCAATTACAAACAATTTTGAAAGAATTCTTATAACTCCTTATGTTGGAATTTTCATTTTGCTTTCTTTATCATAAAGTTTGGTAAAACTTAACATGAAGCATCATCACCCAAACTAGGAGTATTGAAAATATGTTATTTAAAGTATCACCTCATAAATATTAACTTTAAAATTAATTCCCAGGCTCTCTCACATTATTTTAACATTAATAAAATTGGAATTTGATGTGACTTTATAACCACTCTTTCCAAGATTTGACTTTCTTTAAAGCGTTGTCCTTTTCCTTTTATATATAAGATAATCATTTTTAAATATAAAAACTCACATTAAAGTGTTAATTCTTTATTGTATTATTCATTTCCAGCTAATATTTGCTTCCAACTGCGTGCCATATCCTCGATTCGCATTTTTATATTGTCTTCATGACTTTGTGTAGATCGTTGTACCCTAATTTACTTTATTTGTTTCCAAAACCCTAGCTAAAAACACTGCCATTTTTGCTAGCATCTATAGTTTTGGCGATGTTTAAGGGCACGCATATTTCAATTAAATCAAATTTCAATGGGCGAAGTTTGGCCCCATCATTGTTTTTTTATTTTTTTTACAGCTTCTCAGTCTCTTGGCGATTTCTCACCTATGAAATCCACTTAATAAAATCTATTTATTACTCAACAAATTTGTAAATAATTTTTCATACATATTTGTAAATAATTTTTCATACATATATAACTCCGATAAAGCTTATCTCATAAAGCAATACAACTTTAGAGTTTCTTCGCCTTTCCTTAGGGTTTCATTTATCATGCATAAGCGATGTGAGTCGAATCTTTGACGTGCGTCCATGAGTTTAATACAAGCTTGCTTCGAGAGGTATGTGTCCTTTTATCCCTTCTACGTGAATCAAGTCGAGAGCGTTGGTCTTGAGGTACCATGCTTCCCCAAACTTCTGCACACATCATCAGGTCACCCACTTTAGATTGCATGTCACAAGGGATCATAGGTCATGAGAGTTCATCACTTGCAATTTCAATGTCTCAAAGTTTTCATAACAATGTAAAAAAAAGGAGGCACGAGAACTCCAAATTCGTTTGATTTCTCTGCAATGTCAATCTTGCTCAACAATCCAAGGCAATGGTCCATGACCATTCTTCCATAGGCTCGCATATTTCTCTCATTCTCTTGCTTCATTCATGATCCTTGCTTCAGATTGACGCTCCTCCAATGTACACGTTGGGTTCATTCCGGATAACTTCTCCCTCACCCATATTAACACTCAGATCAACACCTAGATTTAGTCGGTGGCATGATAAACAATATCGCTCTTCCTTTATGCATTTTCAAACAACAATAAACCAGATCGTGTCACCTTTCTTATCTTGTCTCCACTTTGAGAATTCTTCACTTCAATTACGAGGTCGAGGGTTCATGATTGAGAATCGTTCTCCTTCTTTCAAATACACCATTTTACTTCACACCCACAAAATTTATCAACAACAGAAGCGAGTAGCATTCTCGCAAGTGCAAGTTGTGACAGGAAGAAAATAATCAAAAAGGTAAAATAATCATCAAAATAGAGAAGACAAATAACACATAATTTTTCTCCAATTTATAGTTCTATGATAAACTATCAGGTTTATAAGATCAATATCATGCACTAACAAGATTAAGAAGATAAAAGATGGGTGGAAAAGGCACTAAGGCAAGTCAATTAATATGTACATCAATAATGTACATATAGTACATATACCACAATTCTATTCTAACAGTATGACCATTAGGGTAAGATAACGAACTGAGATTAGAGAGTTTTCAACAAACTATACTTATTTTGAATTTATTTTGGAGGTCATAGTGGAGATTTTTCAAATTAATTTGAAAAACAAGGTTCAAAATTGTTTTTTTTCATATAAATATTAATTTTAAAATATTTAAAAATATAATTGTTCTCAATTTATTTTCCAAGTCGTAGTGCAAAACTTTCAAAAATCAAATTGGAAAATAAGATTCAAAATTGTTTTATATGCAACGCAGGGTACTCAACGTCGCTTATTACAAAGACAAATCATGCGTAACCATATTATCATAGGATGTGCATTTCATTTATGTTTTGAGAGACCAGAGGGTTACCTTCACATGGGTTGCACCACAGGGAGGGATATCGAGACTAGAAACATCTTCTTTGTTGGAGATAATGCTTAGTTTAGAAATTAGTTTGGAGTTTGTTTAGGTTTGTTGAGAGATTTTCTCAACAACCCTCTCCAAGATTGTGTTAGAGTAATAATGTCAAAATTCTACTCTTAGTTTATGTGCAGATTCAGATCCACAATTGTAGGAGTTTGTTGAGGGCTCTCTCAACCTATATATTTGTAACTATATTCCAATATGAATAAAGTTGTGTTGAGTATTGGTCTCACCTTCAGTGTTTTCCTCATATGGCTTGTTGTCTTGTGTTCTTCTTATAATTTAAGTTGGTATCAGAGCTGAGGTGAGAGGGCCATAGAGCCAGATATCCATGAGAGATAAGTGAAGTGAGAGAGCAGTGATTTTATTTATCAATGAAATAATCCGAAGTCTTGAGAGGGGGGCATTATCAAAAGATATTGTTGTTGCTGATTGCACATACACTATTGTCTGTAGTAAAGGATGATGCCATTGTTTGAAGGAGCTACCATGAAGTATAGAAGATCATTGCTGATTGAGGAAGTGTTTTCGGGTTGAATATTGTACCATATGAGGAAAAAGATCCTTTAGAGAAGCCGTCTACATCCATTTGTTACAGATCATTGGATTATGTTGAGAGAATAAGCTAATTGTTGTCCACTGTGAGTTGTTGGTTGTCGTTGTTTGTGTTGATAGGAAGAAGAAGTCGTCACTTCCTGGAATTGTTGTTGCTTGTTTGTAATCAAGATTGTGAGTTGCATCTCACCTTTGTGTTGAAGAAGTGAAGGAGTTGTTGTGTATTGTTGGAGAGGGTCGCGTGTTGTTGTCAATTTATTTTAAATAAAACGATCCAGATTTCTACTGTGCAAATAGTTCTTAGAGAAAATCGATGTGAATCAATATCGGATGAGCCACCATTGGTTTGTTGCATGGATCCTTACGTGTGTTAGATAAGAGGCACCTTCGTGAAGGAATTTTGTGTTGTTGCCTATGTGTAGATTTGTGGAGGACGTTGCCTTGTTGCTTGTGGAAAGAAGACTGTGATTTGTCTTTTTGGACAATATTTATGTGTGGATCGCAGCCAGATAAAAAATATTTGTGAAAGGAGCATCCTTTATGTGAGAGGAGTCGCTCATCTTGCTCAAAACTGTGTGGATCCCAGATCTCAGATTCCAGTATGTTCCATTCAAATTGGTATCAGAGTTTTGGTTGTATTGGAAGGTTTAACAAGTGCAGGATTGGATGCTCACAAGATCCAAATCTTGGAGAGGAGAAGGATCTTTGGTTGAATTCATTTTAGAGATCGAACGAGTTTTGAGGAAAAAAAGAATGGCATCAAAAGGAGAAACTTCTCCATGAACTAGAAAGTTCGAAGAATCATTTTTCTCCATGTTAGAAATGGTCAAAGTGTTATATGATGATTTCTTGGAGAGAAATAAACCTGTTCTAGGAGAACCTTTTATAAAGGGGAAAAGTGAAGGGAAAGGAGAATTTTCAAAGCCTCTTCCTTCACCACCTTCACCACCTTCTTCTCCTTCTTCTTCAAGTTCTACTTCAAATGCTAGTTTTCATTTTACTACACACACTATAAAAAAGAAAACACATAAGCATAAGTCTGACATGCCTTTGTTAAAGCTTGATGTTAAGTTTGAGTTGCCTTTGTATGATGGGGAAATAAATGCAGAAAAGTTAGATAATTGGATAAGACAAATTGAAGTGTATTGCAGGATACAGAAAATCATAGATGAGGATACTATGATCCATCTTGCTAGTCTCAAGATGGGAGGAACCGTCCTTATGTGGTGGGAAAGCAGGACAAAACAAGATCTTAAAAAGTTTGGTAAGACTCTCTCTTCATGGCTTGATTTTACATCTGCATTATGAAAGAAATTTAATCCTATAGATTATACGCAACAAGCTATTATGTCATGGCAAAACTTTAGACAGCTAAAAGGACAAACTGTTTAAAGTTATACACAGGAGTTTCGAAAAAGAGCTCTATTGTTGAGAATACCATTGGATACTCAAAAGACATTGCTTAAGTACATAGGTGGTTTGCATAGCTATTTACGACATACCATTCTTATGTTTAATCCAACTAGCTTAGATGAGGTATGTGTGCAAGCAACTCATCTTGAATCTAAAGGAAAGAATGTAAATGTTGATTTTGTAAAACCATTTAAACCTACTGAAGGAAAATTCAAAGGCAAGGGTAAATAGAAGTTCAAAGGGAAGAAAATTAATACAGTGAAGAAGGAAAAACCTACATGCAGTCATTGTAATAAAGAAGGCCATAGTTAGGATCGTTGTTGGATCCTTCACCCAAAATTGAAACCAACAAAGTTCGAAAATAAAGGAAAGTCAAAGACTACTACAACAACTCAAACAGATTTGGGGTCTGATTCAGGAGATGAGATTAAGGTCACAGTCACAGGAATCAAAGGTAAAAATTCTGAAGCTAGTACAAGTTCTTCAGTTCAATCTTTAAAAGTTGATGTGATCAAATGAACAAAAAAATTTCACATAAGAGTAATTTCCAAACATACAAAAATTGATACTCTATTTGACAGTGGCTCACAAGTAAATTTGATATCAGATACAATTGTTAAAAAGTTGGGATTAATCACTAAACCTCATAAGAAACCATATCCTTTAGGATGGATTCATAATTATAATCAGTTGAAATTGAATAAACAATGTGTCATAAAGTTTGCTATCAATTCACAATTTATAGATGATGTTGAGTTAGATGTGGTTCCACTAGATATATGTGGTATTGTACTTGGGAGTCCATATTTGTATGACAGAAAGGCAATATTCTATTGTGAAGACAATAAGTATCAATTAACTAAAGATGGAAAAGAATATATTGTAAGGGCTCATCAGAAGAAATTGAATCTATCACTAATCAACTCAGGGCAAATGAAGAGAATTGTAAATATCAGTAAGAGATATTTACTAATGGTTGTAAAAGCTAAAGACATTGTCAAAATTAATACTTTCAAAGATTGTGATACAAATTTGAAAGATGACTTAGTTAGAATTGCTTTTGACTATAATGATATATTTCAAGTCTCGAAAGGATTACCTCCAAAACGACAAGTTGAACATGAGATACAATTGTAGCAGGATGTTCTTCTTCCTAACATTGGAATGTACATGTTATTAGTTTTGGAAAATGCAGAGATAAAGAAACATGTACAAGAGTTTATTGAAGAAGGGGTGATGAGACCAAGTGCTTCTCCATGTGGGTCACCTATCATCCTGGTGCCAAAGAAAGATAGCACATGGCACATGCGTGGACTTCCGAGCCTTGAACAAGATCACGGTAAAAAATCGTTCCCCTCTTCCTCGCATTAATGATTGATTAGCTCAATTGAAACATGTAGTTTATTTTACTAAGTTAGAATTAAGAAGTGGTTACCATCAAATCAAAGTTCTTGAACATGATATATTGAAAACTTCTTTTAAAACAAAACATGGATTATTTGAATGGTTAGTGATGCCATTTGGGCTTACTAATGCACTTGCTACTTTTATGAGGGTTATGAACAATGTATTCAGGCCATTCATTGATGATTTTGTAATAGTCTACTTAGATGATATTCTTATTTTCAGTAGGACGAGGGAAGAGCATTTCCATCATGTTAGGCAGATACTTTCAGTGTTGCAGAGAGAGAAACTTTTTGTAAATTTGTCAAAATGTGAATTTGGAAAAACATCTCTTGTATATTTGGATTACATTGTAGGGGGTGGAGAACTCAAGATTGATCCCTCTAAAGTTGAGGTAATTGTAAATTGGCCAAATCCTACAAATGTAACTGAAGCAAGAAGCTTCATGGGGGCACCACAGTATTGGAGAATGTTTATTGCAAACTTCTCTCTAATTGCAGCTCCTTTACATGCTTTGACAAGTGTGAAAAGGGGATTCCAATGGGGAGGAAGCCAACAAAAGGATTTTGATAATTTGAAAGTGAAGATTAGTACAACTCCTGTTCTGGCATTTCCAGATCTCCAACAGTCTTTTGAAATTGAAATCGATGCAAGTGACTATGCCATGGGGTAGTGTTGATGCAACACAAAAAACTCGTATGCTACCATTCAGATACCTTCACTAAAACAATAATTAACTATCCAACCTATGATAAAGAATTGTATGATTTAGTACAAAGTGTTAAAAAGTGGAAACATTACTTAATGGCCAAAGAATGAATAATACATACTGATCACCAACCATTACAGTATCTAGAATAAAAAACTAAGCTACAACAATCAAGGAATTTTAGATGGATGGGATTTTTACAACAGTTTCATTTGGTCATCAAATATAAAAAGGGAATTCATAATAAAGTTGATGATATGTTATCAAGGCCTCCTAGTACAATCGCTACAATCCTTAAGTACAATTCAATTACTCATGAAAGTTACATTGGACAATATGTTGAGGACAAAGATTTTAAGGAAGTCTATGCAACTTTAAGTCATGGTAAAAGAGCAGAAGAATTGAATTATCATCTTAAAGATAAACTTTTGTATCATTTGGGAAAATTATGTATTCCAGAAAGTGAAAGAGTCCATGTAATCAGGGAGCCACATACTTCTCTTATAGCAGGACATTTTGGTGTAGACAAAATAGTTTCTCAATTACAAAGGTTTTGTTATTGGCCTCGAATGCGTGAAGATATGTCTAAGTATGTAAAAGGATGTACTATGTGTGCAAAAAGCAAACCAAGCATCAGAAAGCTAGGGTTGTACACTCCACTTCCTATTCCTTCTAGACCATCGGAAAGTGTATCTATGGATTTTGTGAGGGGATTGCCTATGTCTAGAAAAGGTCATGATTACTTATATGTAGTTGTGGATAAGTTCAGCAATATGTGTGTTCTAATTCCTTGTAAAAAGAAAGTCACAATTGAACAAACAACACAAATGTTCTTTGAAAATGTATGGGTTCATTTTGGGTTACCTACTTCGATTGTATCTGATCGAGACTCTAGGTTCATGGGGTAATTTTGGTCAAGCTTGTGGGAACTTATGGAAACCATACTAAAGAAGAGAACAACATTTCATCCACAGACAGACGGGCAGACGGAGGTGGTGAACAGAACAGTAGTGCATCAACTTTGGGCATATTGCAACAAATATCCTAAGCTTTGGGATGAACATTTGTCTTATGTGCAACATGCGTATAATCGAGCCAAGCATTCTTCTACTCAGAGATCTCCATTTGAAACTTGTTTGGGATACTTGCCAAAATCTCCTTTGGATTTTGTCTTTGGGAAAGAGATTGCAGCAGACAGACACAATAATGTGGATAGCGCTACAAAGTTCATTGAAGGGATCCATTTGATTCATCAGGCAGTACATGAACAGTTTGAGAAAAGTCAAGCCAAGTACAAGGCGAGACATGACATGCATCAATTTGATCATCAGTTCAAAGTGGGAGATCAAGTCTGGTTATACATCAACAAGGAAATATTGCAAGGAGAAGGTAAAAATCTAAAACAAATTCGTTATGGTACTTTCAAAATTTTAGACAAGATTGGCACTAATGCTTTCCGGTTAGAATTGCCTCCATATATGCAAATTTATTTAGTTGTAAATGTTGAAAACTTGAGATTTTATGCGCCTCCTATGATTGAGGATCAAGGAGAGAATGTTTAGATTCCTTCCATAGAAGATTTTTCTCTTGATTATATCAATGAGTTGCAGGAATACACCATTTTGGACAAAAGAGTATGTACTTCTCGTAGGGGTGATGGGGAGTATCTTCGAGTGGGATTGAAGGGCACAAATCCAAGTCAGGCCAATTTGATGGCACAATATCCTCACTTATCCTCACTTATTTACCAACTGATACCGGACTTTTGGTGGTCCAAAAGCTTTCAAGTGAGGAGGATTGATCCAGGAGGATCCTCAGGTCTAGAAAATGCTCAAAACTGAAAGTTCTCATAATTGAACAAAACAAATTCCATTGCGTCCGACTCATCGCATTGATTCTGTCCATATATTTAGTTCCTCAAACAGAAACCGTATGCGAGAGTTATCGCACTTTGATCGAATTCCCAAATAGGCAAAAGTCAACGATGACGTCATGCTGACATCATCATGATGACATGGCATCGTCTAGAGGTGACACATGGAAGCTAATCGTACAGTGATGTGGCATAAACTTGTCTTGTTGACAGGGCAGGTGTGGCAGATGTGTTCCAATCAGTTCTTGACAAGTGTCATTTGGAGGGCGAGTTAAATGGTGCCACGTGGCCCAGACATGTGTTGCCATGTGGAACCTCGTAATTTGTTCACTGTGGTAGAAGTTATGTTGGACTCCACTAGAGTCGAGCACGTGACCTCTGGTGTCGAGGAACAATGTGGGCAAGGCCGGGCTACCAACCCGCCTACTTTGGTGCTTACATACCAAAGTTCAAAACTAATATCTGAACTTTCTTTGAATAATGGGCGGAGGCGGAAAGGGGCTGGGGTCTAGCCCCAGCCCTCGGTTTTGTTATGCGACCATACATCCACTTCTTAGCGCCCAGACTATACACCTTACCACAGAGTTAAGGCACAAAGGAATAGGGCTCATCCACCACGTGGGAAAGTAGGGGCAGTGACCAGCGGTCAGGCGTGTCGATCGGCTCTCGGTTCCATAGTAAGCACCATATGACCAAGAGTTGCAGAGGAGGGGCTAGCGCACAGCCCCTTGGGCTGGAACTTCGCCATGTGATCCCATATGACTCTGAAAAAGGGGTGTGGGCCCAAGCCCGAGGGGCTTATTCTGATTTTTGTAACAGAAGTGGATTTTTTGCTATAGTTTTGGCCCAGATTGGGCATTTTTGGAGATTTCTTGGCCATTTGGAGGGGGATTTGATCCAAAAAAGAGGCCAGATCTTTGTGGGAAGTTGGGCTTCCATAACTAAGCCTAAAAACTATATAAACTAGGATTTTTGAGCTTGAGAGGGTACTTTTGTATTCAGGGAATGTAAAGAGGAGTTTGAGTTAATGGTCCATTTCTCATGTTTTGAAGGGCATTGAGTCATGTTTTGAGAGGAGATTGTTGATGCATGTGAGAATCCGCACAAATAGGTCTTGTACAACAGATCAGAAGCATATTTGTAATAAAAAAGAGCCATTGTAATGAGAACTTGAGCATTAAAGATCAATAAAGAGGTCCTCCACTTGGAAGCGGGCCTAGAGACGTAGCCACACATTGGTGAACTCCTTTAACAAGTTCTTAGTGTCTATTTCTCTTTCTTATGGATGTTCTCTTCTCTTATTTGCAGCATGGTTTATGATGGTTGAACTCTTTAATCATTCATGAGTATCAAGTTAATGTCAATTTGTTATTATTTCCTTTCATTTTTGGATCAAAACATCTTTAAAGATCTCTTTGAAGATGAGAATGAATATTTGTATGGTATTCATAGTACTATAAATGAGGGAGAAGAAGATAGTTGTTCTGAGATGAACATGAAGGAGAAAGACCACATGTAAATTTGTGAGGATGAAAGTTTTTTTATGAATGATGAAGGACCGGTTCCTATTGCTATGAGTAACTTGTTTTAGTCTAATCCATGTGGGTTTGTTACAAGTATTGGAGATTTCGAGAAAAATGTTTTAAATGAGTTTGAAGGACCTATAGAAATTTTCAGAACATAGCTGCCTATAAATGATAGAACATCAGTGAAGTCTCATTCTGAAACTCCTTTCAGGATATTGTCTTCTCTCAATGTTTAGACATAAGCATTTGATGGATTTGGACCAAGTGACTCTAACTGCATACATGTTTCTTCTTGTGGTCATGTTGTGCATCATGAAAGCCTTGATCTCTATTTACCATTCACGAGGAAGAGATATAACATCAGAAATATCTTTGGAGGGGTGTGTATTTTTTATCCAGATACCGGGTGGCCATAGCCAATGTATTCAATTCGGAAGTTCAATTTTGTAGTCAATGACATAGTGGAAGTCTTGACTAGTGATAACGGTTTTTAGTTCTAGTTGTGG
Source organism: Picea glauca (assembly GCA_000966675.3). Lineage (NCBI taxonomy): Eukaryota > Viridiplantae > Streptophyta > Pinopsida > Pinales > Pinaceae > Picea > Picea glauca. Next base: position 736,531 of record JZKD02S1673878.1, read on the forward strand.
AGTTTGTTGTTGTGTGGTGTGTGGTATTTGTTGTGAATCCATTTCTCCATTAAGGGGGAATGTTAGAGTAATAATGTCGAAATGCTACTCTTAGTTTATGTGCAGTTTCAGATCTACAATTGTAGGAGTTTGTTGAGGGCTCTCTCAACCTATATATTTGTAACTATATTCCAATATTAATAAAGTTGTGTTGAGCATCGGTCTCACCTTCAGTGTTTTCTTGATATCGCTTGTTGTCTTGTGTTCTTCTTATAATTTATGTGATTGGAATAAGTTAGATATTATAACAGTATTATAATTGTATTTATAGTGTGAAAATATGTAATGAAAAATATGTTTTTGTGTCTAGTTGATTTTTCAATTTGGTATCACGGGAGGCCGAGGTATCTGTGAGAGTGGAGTGTTTTATTTTTTGTGTAATGAGTGTTGTAGAGTGGATTTTATTTTTTTGTGTTGAGCTGTGTAGAGCCAACATGGAAGAATAGACAGTTGCTAACTGTTTCCTAAGGACGAGAAGAAAAGGCAACAATATGAGTTTTCAAAGTTGGTAAACAAGATTTTGTTAGTCAAGGAAGTATACAAGACATTCATAGATATTGTTCCTTATCCAACAGAGAAGAACAAACAATCATGTAAGCGGTGTTGCTTGCTGGTGTTTTCATTCAGCGTGATCAAATTGAATGTAGACACTGCGTATTGGTGCTTGGTTTTTTCATTCACCGTGATCAGATTGAATGTAGACACTGCATATTGGTTCTTGTATCAGTAATAGAAAAGAATTGAAGGGCGCTAGAAAATATATATTTCTTATCTCTCAATCTTGAGTGGAGGAGATTATCAAATTGTAGTGCACAAAGCTTCTTCTATTGGTAGATGTGTCTAGAAATCGCGACAACAATTTTTTTTATAGGAGTTTGGGAATGTTATTGTGATTTTATTTATTTTGTAAAATTTTTAGAATGCAGAATCAATTAATTGAACAAAGTAGCATTTAAATTAATGGTTCTCGACGTTCTTCGGCGCCAAGAGAACACAACACTAGTTTGAGTATGTTTACAATTCGACACCAAGAGAAAACAACACTAGCTTGAGTATGTTTACAAGTCTGTTATTTGATGATGGGTCTTGTTGTGCTTCGCGCTTCATGAGCATTGGTTACAAGTTACTTTTTATGAGATCTTTGTAGGTCAAGTTGCTTGATCAACTTTTGAACACATTAAGTATCTAGAACACGTTTCCTATCAATTGACAGATATCCAAAAGAGAAATATCTAACAAATGGTGGTAGGTCCATAGAGTGGTTTATTACTTGACAACTTTTATAGCGGAAACCCTGACGAGCCAAGTCTCTCAATATTGTTGATCTTGTAAGTTCGTCAACGATGGTTAGAGGTAGTTATGTTTTAAATGGAGGTCAAGTGGTAGCTCGAAGTTATGTGATAAAGAAAGAGAGGTGTCTACAAGATTCCAGAGTGGATGTGAGAGCTAACCAATCAAACAATGCAACAACTTTTATAAATGTAATTTGTGATTGTAAGTTTTGTAGATTAAGCATTAAAGGGGTGTGTTGGAGATAATGCTTAGTTTAGAAATTAGTTTGAAGTCTCTTTAGGTTTGTTAAGAGATTATCTCAACAATCGATATTGGAACAAGTTAGATCTTATAACAGTAATATAGTATGAGAATATGTAATGAAAAATATGTTTTTGTGTGCAATTGATTTTTCAATTTTCTTAGACAAAAAATTGAATGGAAAACTGACCCATTTAGATATTTCAATGATGACAAGATGCAATCAAACTTAAAGATCAGTGTGTTGGATAACAATGAAATTGATTTGGGTTTATCCATTGTGTAGTTAAAATAGCTATCTATCTTAAGCTACTTGTAATTGTATTTATAGTGTGATTATACGTTCAATGCTTTTCTGGACTGCTGCCTCTAAAAGATTCCCATGAATCTGTACAAGCCTCGTCTAAAGAGCTATATGATAAAGATAAAATTGGAAGAATTAATTCACACAACACAAAACAATTTTCTTATTACTTAACAAGCAAATGGGGGTTACATATATAGCATGCAGATCACTGACTCAAGTGGATCGGACTAGCTAAAAATAGTAAACCTAGAAACTCACAGTTACAACAGTCATAGTTGAAACTAACTATTACAACAGTAGTAGTTAACCTAGAAACTCACGATTACAACAGTTATAAGCATTATCTCTAACACCCTCTCTTAATTCTTACATTACAAATATCTCAATCACAAATTACAAAATGTAACAAAAGGTTACAACACTAGAACTTTCATCTGTCTGTCTGATCTGGTCTTCCTCAGCACTGAAACCCACTCTGCAATCACACGGCTTCCGCTCTTTCTTCTCCCTCTTCTTCGAGCTACCCACTAACACACTTAAATTCAAAACGCCTCTGACCGTCATTGTAGCATTTGTATACTGGACAATTTGACAACTCGGCTCATCGGGGCTTCCGTGATAAAAGTTGACAATTATTGATGCATTCTATGAACTTGCC
>JZKD02S1673879.1:0-20588 GCA_000966675.3 Picea glauca
TTATATTCTACAGTCTCTGCCTATTAGTTGTTCTGTACTTCAGATCTAAAGGAATCTTGCTTACATTTTTTAAAAAAAGAGACTGTTGTTTCTCACTTACCCTAAAAATCTAACAGTATTTCCGTACAGTTTGGCACGAATTTTGAGGGTCGTACAGCACAGTTTACAAGGAGTTGTTCATGCTGGATTTTCCATACAGTCTTAGCAGAGTTTTGGCACAAATTTTGAGACAGTCCATACAGCATTAATTGTTGGGACAGCCGTACAGTTGTACGGATTTCTGGGACAAAAATCGAGGAGCATTTTCCAGGACTGTTCAGAAGGATTTTAGCGAATAAAAGTCCAGATAAGTTTGTGTAAATTTCTGAAGATGAATATGCTGTAAAAAAAAATTCTCAGAAGCTCATAAATAATAAAAAGCCCTCTCTCACTGGTTTTCCCCTTGTGGGTTTTTCCAGGGTCGAAGTTAGACCGAAAATATGTGTCTATATTTTTTGAGTTTTGCATACTGCTGATATTTTATTTCTGCGTTGAAAACGATGTTCAGAATCCTCATGTTTCAGTTCTGAAGTTTATTTTCTGTTAAGTTTTTATATGCTGAAACATATGTTGAAACAGTGCTGAAATTGTGTTGAAACATATGCTGAAACTGTGCTGAAACATATGCTAAAACAGTGTTGAAACTGTGCTGAAACATATGTTGAAACAGTGCTGAAACTGGGTTTGGGCATTTAACTTTGGCTGAAAAATCAGCGAGACTGAAACTGGGTTGGGGTTTGAAATTTTTACAAGTGAAACTACTGTGATCTGTTTAGAAAGAAATTATCCTAGTTCTGCCTATGATCAGTTGGCTCACTTGTTCTTAGGATAGTTTTATTTCAGTTCCTTACTGTTCACACTAACAGTTTTAAAAAGACACTGTTTTTCTGCATTACCTCTAAAATCTAACACAACAAAGAGAATAATAGGGTGATCCTTGAAAGTTGTCACAAAATGACAACAATTTAGTTGAGTGGCAATTCCTTAAACTCGTATATTTAGGCAATTAGTTATCAGAATCCAACTAATGGTCAGTCAGAAAGAAAATCCGAAATTCCACTGAGCATATATGCAAGGATCATAGATATACACAGTTGATTGATGAGGTAAAAGTGGAGGAAGTTTCACAAGATATTAATCATCACATGATAATGGAAGAATGAACTGTTCTTCCAATGGCTTGCACAACTACAAATATATCAAGTTAACTAGCAAGTTAATGGGAAAAGGAGGTAGATATCTCAACAGTACCATCCTAAATGATGAGAAAGCATTTTGCATGGCCTTCATTAGCAATCCAGAATTTAGTATAGGCAGGGTACATCAGCCCAACCATTCCCTTGTGTATTGATCATCAGGAACTTCACAGGGTTTGTGAACCATATATTATGAGTATGGTGTCCACCACAAATTCTAGAGCATAATTTGATTGTTTGACTATGCTGGCAATAGAGCCAAAGTTTCTTTGTGTATTTATTATCAGGAACTTCTTAGAGTTTGTCGACCATATTATGAGTATGTTTTCCACCACAAAGTCTAGAGCATAATTTGCTTGTTTGACTATCCTGGCAATAGAGCCAAATAACTTTACATCTGTTGAGACATAGATGCACATAATTTTAATCATGGGGGTTAGTCGGTCCACTGGTTTCCAACAATGTTATTTTTAAGTCAGCTAACAGTATGTCACAAATGATCCATTGGAGATTGAGCTGTTGTCCTTTTGAATAGAGTTTTCCTTGCGTGTAGGATAAGCTGCATTATATTTAGGACGCCAGCAATGATGCACCTGCCGTATACATTATAAAAACATGTAAAGATGGATGTTGATGTTTATTATGGTGATTTGCTATTTTGTTTTTTACCAAATGAGTATGGCATCCTGAGTATGTCAAGATGCATGTACATATTTATTATGATGCTTTGGTATTTTATTTCATGTCAATGATCACAATAGTATTATTAGTAAAAGCATGGCTACTTCAGCAACAAGTAGTTAAAACTTCACATCACACCATTAACATGAAATTAAGAATGTGGCATAAATCAATAAGCATTAAGGAAAATGGAGAAAATATGACAAGTGCAATCCCACAAAAGTAACTACTGATCACTTGCACCCAAGAAAACCTTTGAACAGCGCTAAACTTTAAGTAAAGTACTAAGATAAATACCTGCACTAAAGAAATGAAATCCATCATTTGTCATCTGCAATCCTGTCACTGCACCATAATGAGCTGTTGATCGGTTCTGGGATGACAACATACCAGGATGTTGTCTTTGTGTTCCAGAGCCTCTTGCCACTCCTTTGCCTAACAACATAGAAGACTTTGTTCCATTCCCAACAGACCCCTTTTTCTGTGGTGGCCTAGCCTTGGTAGAATTCAAATTGCCGGAAGCCAGAGACTGTGCTAATAAATTCATAAAATGAAGGGTTGCTAAGAGATAGTTAGAAGGCATGGACATTATATATGGGAATCAAATCTTTAGCATTACTTCCAGCAACAATAATCAGGTCCCAAAATGCACTTTGCAAGAAAAAACTCAATACAATAGTAACAAATAAAAATATATCCTTGTATAGGATGAAATTTTATCCTCGAACAAATTGACAACAAAATCTCAAAAAACAACAAGACAGGATAAACCATAATGGCTACTTATAATAGGTTTGGCATGGACATAAATAATGATGTTTATATTTTTATGAATGAAAGTTTAAAACCAAATTGCAATGCACCTACAATATACAGATCTGTTTCTCTCTTTCGTAATTGTGTTTTCTGCCTTGTGCATGACATGGGAATAAAGGTGAAGAGCAGGTACTTTGGCTTTTGTAGCAGTGCCTTTGAGTATAAGTGGACGCCTCCCAGCTTGAGACTGAAACTGGTCCAGTACTCGGAAACATCCAACTTGTCTGATGTCCCAAAAGCGTATAGCACCATCACATCCCCCTGTCACTACCACCCATTCATTTGAAGCAGACCACTGTACAGCCCAAACTCCATCTGCCATAACAATCATGCTTAGCACCCTATCATCTGCCAGAAAACCTCTTTTAATATTGATATTTGTATTATAACAAAAAGTTCACTATTCGTGCAATTGCATGAACATTCCAGGTGCTATTAGCCTATTTACAACTAGAGACATAAAAATTATTTGAAAATGTATAGACACCATATTTGCTCTGACAAATTACAATGCATTGAAATCTGAAAAGCTAAAATGCTGGCAATTTTAAAAGGACATGGTATGAAACAATCATTTAACCTTTCTTGGAAAAATTATTTAGCAATCGAAAGAAAAAAAATCATATCTAAATGCCTAGCAAATTTACCTCCATGCACAACACTCTGACAAGCTCAATAAATAAAGAAAACAATGATTCATTACAACGAATTACTAAAAAGGTGAAAAAAATATATACAATACAAAATTTAAAGAGAACAAAAATAAATGATAATTACCAAATCCTAGCCAAGGTTACCGTTGGTGAGTGCTGGAAACCTACTCCTTTAGGGTTATGGTATTCCTCACTTGAGAAGGAATATGAAAAGACAAGTGATAAGAACCGTCATCGGGAATCCAAGAGACCTCTTGGAAGATGAATCCAAAGGTCAAAAACAATGTATTTATATGTGTATCATATTAATGAAATGCAATCCACACTTATCTCCATTTGCGCATTCCAACAGTGAGAATGCAAGGGGAAGAAAGCTGCAGGTTCAAATTGGGTACAGGTGTGACAGATTTCCAAAAATTAAGGAAAAGGATTCATCGATATACATATTTTTCAAAAATGTATGTAGAATAAAATAAAAAAGAAAATATATAAATCGAAATGATAAATTTGCAAACAGGTGACAATAGATTAAATGTTTAAGTTTTGAACACAGCATAATGAACAACAATTGATTCAAAGTTCACCATCATAGTTGAATAATTAATATGTCTACGGAAAAATGGTCTTGATTAAAAAGAAACTATAAGCCACAATGCCAAAATTACAAAACTTGAGCCATGGAGTCAAGCTATAAAGATTACTGCTGTTGAGTTTTTCTGGAATTAGACTGTGTGTGAGATTTTCGATTGTCCAAATGAAAATCTCGCACAGTTTAATTCCAGAAAAACTCAACAGCATGATGACTAACTGTGAAAGCTTACACGCTCCAATATAAAGATTACTACTCATCATCGTACTGTCCACCATCTACATCATCCAACTTAACATCTTCTAGGTTGCCCCAGCTTTGGTAATAAGAAGCAGAAGCATGACCAGAACCAGATGCAGAATGCAGAATGCAGAACCACTATAAGAAACAGACAAAGAACTCAAACCATCTCCCATAACAGACTCGTCATCTTCCTCCCAGGTGCATTCGTATGAGCATTTGAGACTAGTTGGCAGTGTGGCACTATGGAGGGAGGGAGAGGTGCAGGTACTGCTTTGGGTATTTTATTTCTTTTCATTTTCTTCAAGTTTAGATAAATGCAGGTCAGCAGGTGCATTTCCTGCATTGGGAAATCCTCCTGACCTGCCCTTAGCTTTTAGTCTTCTTTTCCAAGATATGAAATGTACCGAAACATCAAGGGTTAGTCTGGAATCTGGAAGCCGATTCCAAACAGTTCCAGAATGAAACTATGGATCCATGAACTGGATCCAGATGCTTTGGGTTCTGGCGCTGGATGTGGTAACCTTGATTTTGATCATTGCACTTGCCCTGAAACCCGCCTAACAAAGTGTACAAGAAACATCTTATTATGTTATGATAATATACAGGTTTCAAGACATTGTTGAACAATAAGAATTCATAAGAGTATTGAAGATTCAATATTATTCATGAATTTCCCCTATTTAGTCCCCAGTTCTAAACCATCATCAACAAAAACGATGGTAGAAAGTTGTTCCCCTTCTACCCACAGTCAAAGTCCCAAGACAGAATCATATATTAAACCGCTTATCCAGTAAGCTGAAAAAGCGAGCTCAAAATCTTTCAGTCATGACTCATGACGATTACAGTGTGACTTTAATTTGTACCTTTTATCATAATCACTTCCCACCTACATGTTCAAGTTCACCCATTGGAGAGTTGAAGATTTATATTTTGTATCAACTTGATTATGCCTAGAACTTTGCATTCTGATCACTTTTAAATTTATCTTTCAGCTGGCAATTTTAACATTGGACTAAATTTGTACATCATAAGTAGAGCAATTAGAGCTTGAGATCCTTGAATGGACTCGAGGCTTTAACTGTTAGCATGATCCCATTCATTCTTCATAATGTTCTTCATTATAAAAAAGAACATCAAGATTCACATGTAATATTCAGAATCTTACAAGAACACCAGTCGCCGACTCACTACAAACATCAAGTTGATTGTAAACTTACATACCCCACAATGCCTTCACCAAAGGCTATCCCATCCATAGACTGTTCTCAACTCCAACAAGCAGTCCCACTGCTGCAGTGCTCAATACCAGCAACTTCCAAACAGGCTACAATTTTTCTTTTACCCTGTATAGTGACTGAAACAAAAACTCTGCTGGTCACCTGTCATCCAACGCACCTACCAAAAATTTTATATTACTTTAATGTATCAGGATACGAATATACTGATTTCTGGATTTCCTAAATTCGAGTTCAATGTCCCCAGTTAAAAGTTTGCCCTTCATGTTGTATTGTAAGCAAAAAGCATGTATTCCCTTGTTTCGCACAATCAGTCTAGGTACAATGAGATTTCCATCTTAACTAATTCATGAATTTGATATTTTAACTTTTAATGCATCAACCACATTTACCAAATTGTACCATTGAAAGCATTATACTGTTGTCTCCTAGAAATTTTCCTTACTGAAGTAACTCCAACTGATTTTGCCCAGCCTGTGTAAACCTTCCAGATATAATTTTAGTAGCTTCTTAGAATCAACATTCACTGTAACCATCAGGAACTACTATAAGCACGATTTCCACCATCAGGTCTCATGTCCTTACCTTTTCAACACCCCTAGTGACTAGTCCCCCCTCTAGGGAATTTTTAACAGAGATATTGTGTGATGAACCTGTTGTCGTCCTTATACACACTTGCAAACGTGTGCTAAGTCAAGATATACAACAAGATACACAATAATGTTAGATACAAATACTTACAACTACATAATAGAATGATAGATGTTACAACAACTATAAGCAAAAGATATACAACAAGATACACAATTACAACAAGAATATCTAAGAGTTACAAGATACAAAGATACAAAGAGATATAAGATGAGTAGATGATACAATAACTACAACAATGAATATTCTAAAACTATCACAAGATTATACAAATAATGCCAAGAGATTGAATAACCATGTGCTTGCATGTGCGGGAATTAAGGAGATTCAAAACATGAAGATCATCAACACATCAAGCCAAGCATGCCCCAATAGCACTTACTCTATTGGACTGCTTATCAATGGCAACCACAACACTCAAGACCCAACAAGATAGTGCCTCCAAAGGGGATGCGCAACCTCTTGAGGGATCACACCACAAAAGAACACTAATTGAATAAGATATGCTTTTAATGAACAAGTGGTCAACAACAAAACTATGACAACTTAGATGATTAATCCACAAAGCAAAAGTTAAACTTGCATGTATAAGTAAAAGTGAAAGAGTGCTTGCAAGTGTTACTTAGATGCCAACCACATAAGATATACCAATAAAGAAGATGCCCAAGTGTTTAGTGGATTAAAGAGTTGATTAAAGATTATTAAGTGTTGAGTTACTCCTAGCTAAGTGTCAACCCAAAATTCTCCTCCCCCAATTACCAAGTGGTTGTTGGATGCTCAAGAAGTGAGGCAACAAGGCCTACCCTAGCTTCACAGGTCAACCCTAAGATCTAAGTACTCCCGGAAGGGACGCCGAGCGCCGTGAGACCGTCCCCGGCCTAGCACCTTCCGTTGCTTTCCTCAAACCCCGTTTTAAATGGCAAAGATGGTGAATTAAGGTGTCTTATTAGGTCTAGTAAGTTATTAGGCCTATGGACTAAGTGTTTTTAGGTGTTTAGGTGGTTTGGGTGACTTTTACTTGCCCAAAAAGTGCCAAAAAGGGCCAAAACCGAAACTTTTAACCAACATAAAAAGTTGCTCTAAATCATGAGATTATAGCATGGAAAACACATGAGGAACTTGAAAAGACTTGTTGAAATGAAAGGTTACTTCTACAACATTAACATACTCATGTGTGTTTGCAAGTTTAGAAGAAAATAATGCTTAAAGGACAAGAGCTTGCAAATGAAAAAAGTTTGCCTTAAACCATCACCATTTACCCATATGCGTATTGCATTAAGATAAGTGCTAGGAAGAAGAAACTTGCAAAATGAGAAACTTAAGGCATGAAAATAAATCTATGCCTCCATGGGCTTAAACTAAAATTTAGTTGTGTGAGATCTACTTCTAAACGATTTTAACCATGAGCATAAGCATATCAAAAACACACAACTAAACTAGCCATACTATATTGGGGGTTGGCTTTGCCAACTTCTCATCCAAGGTGTAGGCAATAAGGAAAATAAGACTTGAAATGAAATGCAAAAACTACAAACCACTCACAATGGCACAAGGTGGAGGCAAGCCTTCCTATTTTGTGCCAAAGGGGGTTGGAATTTAAATAGTTAACTACCACTAAAACAATCCTAGCCACACAATCTTGCCCTAATGACAAGTGGGGCAAAAGAATGAAAGATTGCAGAAAATTTAAAGTACACCCTAGCCTCACGATTTTGGGGGGTTGGCTTTGTCAATCTCTCACCCAAGGAGTAGGCACTAAAACTTTACAAAAACAGAAAACTTATTACAAGAATGCAAGCCTCAAGGGAACTTCCTGGGGGCTTGCTACAATGCTAGAATGAAAGAGGAAAAGTTGGGTGTTTGTTACCCAATCAAAGGAGGAGCCTTTGGTGTGTTGTGTGACCGAAAATGGGCAGCATAACGCCTTGACCTGGTAAGAACCTGCAAAAACCAGCAAGCTATTGCTTGCTGGAAATGCTACACAACACACAAGAGAGTTAAGAAAACTCTCGTTTTTCAACGGAAATTTCCTACATACAAAATTTAGAAAAAGTATTGATTTTATGTGACCTATCTAAGATTGTTAGCAAACCGAATCTTATATGAATGAGCAGAAAATAAGATATGAAAGACTATGAAGTTTAGGTGAGCTATGAGGGTAGACTCTTGCTCGAGTCTATCCCAACAAAACCCTTGAAGTAAACCTGCAAACTTTGAGACACAATGTGAGATACAAGAGTAGATAACGAGTTGCATAAGCAAATAACATAAACTAATTTATATCATTGGCTACCCAACACATTTAGGCCAGCAACTACACTAGTGCCTAACCTATCCAAGTAAACTAATTTACCCAAGAGATCTACTCAATATTACACAAAATGCATAAAGAAACAATATCACCTCATGTGCATGGAAGTAGCAAGACTAATCTTTGTTACTTCAAAATCCTCCAAAGCCTTTCTATTAATCCAAGGGAGAGACTTGCAGCAACTAGTTGCTCCAAATTTCTCAAGAGAAAAATGGAAGTGAGAGCAAAATGGACAAATGAGAGAGAGATGAGGCAAAAATCTGGTAGCATAACAATAGCTCAAGAGATGGTGAAGAAATGAGTGAGGGAGGGGTTCTACTTATACCTTGAGAGGCAAAGTGACCCCTCCTGGATCATTGCCAAGTGTTGCAACACAAGCCATGGTTGAGATCTCAAGGAGGGAGGGCGCAACTTTAGGGTTTGGGTGAGGATTAGTGAGGTGGCAATGAGTTGTGAAGTGTGGGACCAAGCAAATAGGTGATGTGTGAGGCTAGAAAGGGCGCACCTCATGAGGGAGGGGCCCACAACTCAAAAAAACTCAAGTTGTAATGTTTCTCAAGCTAGGGGGGCGCAAATCCCCTAGGGGGCGTGAGGGTATGAGTGAGTGAGTGGGTAAGGGGGTGTGAAAGGTTGGGTAGAGATTGGTTTAGGTTAGGAATCATCTTTCTCACCATTTTCCATCTTTACTTTACCCCATTAGCTCATAAATTACAAAAATGACATTTTTCCTATGTCATGACTTAGCAATTAAAATTGTTGTTTTGACTGACTGAGACTCCTGGTGGACAAACACATACGAAAAGTTGTTCGACTAAGCTAAAACTTGGTCCAAGGGTGTAGGGGGTCTCATTCCATTTCTTTTGAGCACAAATACCCCTAGCAAAAGCTCAAGGACCTAGTTTTTACAATATTTGCTCAAAAAAATTTAAAATTAATTAATTAAATTACCCAACCTTAGGCAATTTTAATTAATTAAAAAAAACCTATCTAGACTTGACAGAATTCCGCGAAATTTTCTGAAATGTCATGCATGGTCATTTACATCATTCCTGAACACTAACTACCAGAGGATAACTCCATTAGAACGCCTTTCACCACTTTGGAGAAATTATTGCTGGTGGGAGTGAAAAGCTCAAGGGAAATTAATAAGGCTGAAAAGCCAAATTAATAACCTGAGGATAAAAAACACTCAGTGAAAGAAACTCTCCTAATGAAGAAATCCCAAGGTAACTGACCTAACTATGATCCATGCAAACCTATTACATTATTAACTCACGCAGGGGTGCGGAAATTCCGATTACAAAAATATGTGTTGGAGGCAAAAATTGCCCAGTAGAACCAAATAGTCTTCGACATGTTTGCATCTGTTGATACATATCTTCATGGTACATGGAGTTGACCCCCTAGTTGAATAGGCGGTCAACAGAACCCAATACTTAAAATAGCATAATAAACCTGCACAATGCATACACACGGTGTACACCATGCATAGGCATGGAGCGCAGCTCCCAAAGGCAATTTTGGGTTCACAACATTTTGAAATCCAGTATAATTCCAAACAAGATGGCTTTATCTTTGCAACATAACTGTATAGTTATTTTAGAATGAAGTTGCCCATCATGATGTTCATTTTAACTAGAACTTTCATACTAATGTTAAATATTACAATTGTTTTCCCTATTTTAACATTTTATTTCTCCTTTTTACCACACTTTTCATATATAAACTATTATAACTCAAAAAAATCATCAGAGTATTAGAAGCTTGCTAAATTACATTTGTGATTTATGATTTTGACCTGATTATCTAACGTATGTCAGAGTAGTATGTACACTTTAACAATGAGATATTTTGAAAGTCCTGCAGTCAAATATATGCTTCTTGTCACTGGGGGCTTGATTGGTTGGTCAAGCAGGGGTGGTGATATTCCACACCCCAAGTGTAGTAACATATTTATCCCCCACATTGAAAAGGACGGGCTGGGGGCCATCATCGCCAGTGCAAGCAGGCTGGGTGTGGTAATGAGCAGAGATCCTAGCCCATAGTGCTGTTGAATTTCCCCCAATCAAGATGTTGATTGGGCACCACTTAAGTTAAACGGAAGCATTCAAGCTATCAGTGTGTATCTGTGTATATATATGTATATGTGTGTGTAACCCTTTGGGCTATGGTGGAAATATATATATATATATGCTTCCACACACACACACACACATATGTGTGTGTGTGTGGGGGGGGGGGGGGGGGGGGATTTATATTTGGTTTACTGGGGGTGCCATCCCCGAATGTGGGCAAGCATCCCTTGGGTTTCCCTGCGAGGTTCTCCTTGGAAAAAAAATATATGCTTCCACCATGCTATGTTTTCAAAAATTTTAGTCTTTGATAGGCATACAGAAACTAAATAAAATTGCAGCCATATATAGCTTGAGCCCTGAAGTGTACCACGGTGACCAGATAATGTATGAGTAAATGCTCCAGATGCAATATCACATAAACGAACTTGCACATCTTCTGTTCCAGCTGCAATTAACATGTGAGTTGTTGAAATTGAGGACATTGCAGTGCCATAAACCTTTCCTGGCATCTTGAACTGCATTTCCACCTGAAAGACGATTTAGACCAATATTTAATCTCAACAAAGAGTATATGTGTCAGACAATACCAGAGATAAAGAGCAGAAAAGTGAATGACAAGATGAAAACAAGTAAAACTCTGTATTATATACCTGGGTTGTATTTGTGTCCCAGACCTTGATATAATGATCAAATGAACCTGTAACAAAAAGGCCAGTATCGACAGGATACCACAGCACTGATGATACTGCATACTGATGCCCATACTCCAACCGTTTATCAACTACAAAGAGTGATTTGTGCTTGGCCACCAGTCCTGCTCCATCATCATCTGTAGCCTGTTGAATATCATAAACAGCAGCTGAACCATCTGACGCACCAGATAAGAGGTAGCGGCCCTCTGTCAAGTCAATCTGTCCCCATTGTCAACAAATACTGTTTGTATAAATTCCTATTTGCAAGTTCCAGAATTTTCACACCTTAAAAAATAACAAGAATAGTAAAAGTAATATTCAAGGTAAAAGCAACTAGAATCATTATGAATGGATCCATATTCAATCGAAAATCAAGTTATGATGCTTGCATATCCAGAACGGTCAATAAGTCAACATGTAACATCCCGGCATGTATATTAAAAAGAATCAGCATTTGTTTTAAACTATTAAATATAGCACGGCAGTGAAGCATATTGACAGTATTAGAATTTATTAACATGTTGACAGTACTGGAATTTGTTTAAATCCTCATCTAACTAGAATATGATAAACTTAAAATTCTGACATAGAAACTGAAATTTTTGTCAAACTTTATAAAACAAATAGATACAATCTTTCAGCATCATTTCAATGTTTTTCAACTGATTCCAAAATTGTAAATTCAGCAAATAAGATTGATACTAAATACCAAGGAATTTAAGAAACTCATGATGCACAATTTTCAGTCTCAATTGGACATGTTTCATATCCACCAGGTCAATGATTACAAGACAGTAAGTTTAACTCTCTTCTCCAAAACAAACTTGGTAAAAACAAGAAATAAAACTAAGCAGAAAACCTACAGGATTTACAAACTCTTACCCCCTCCCCAAAAAATGGTTAAAAGTTCATTCAATCATGGGTTATATGCATGACCAAGCAAAGACCAAAAGAACAAATGAAAACAGGAAGAAACTCCTATAAACTAAACCATCCCAAGAACAGTACGCTCACCCTCTGTTAGCAACAATGTGGTTACCAGAGTCTAGAGATAACCAAAGAATCAAAAACAAGGAAATGATTGATACTCATCAAAATGTTCTTTGTCTATGCAATGACCTTAATATGCCTCATTCTAATAGATTTCAATCGTGGTCTCAAACTGACCTGCATGGAATGACAGAACATGGTTGACTGCAGCATATTCATGTTGATGCCACTAGCAAGATGTGAATCATACACAAACAAGCAAATGCAAATCTAGGAAGCTTTATAGCACTGGATAAAGAAAATGTGGTAGACTAGTAGCAGCTTAGAGCTATAAATCAGCCAGCAATGAGACAAATTAAAAAAGGAAAAAATGTCTTGATGCCTAGATAAGATAAGATAATTTTATACTAGTCCTGTGAATGACAGGTAAAGGTGTGTCATCGAATAACACACCAATGGAAAGGACGTAAGGCATCTCCCACCTATATAGAAGGGCCATTAAAGGTGAAATACTATAAAATAAAACAGAAACACTGAGGACATCAAAGAAGAGGAATCAGCAATGATGAAACGTGAACAATTTACATAACATGATTGGGAAGTAGCAGTAACATCACTAGAATGTTTAAAGAATAATTTAGGATCTCCATCCATTTGTATGTCAGTAGGTTTTGTGTCTTGCCAAAATTCTAAGATTCGTTTAAAATTCAGCCAAAAAAATAAACAAATCATGGACAAGTGAGTACCTGAAGACTATTTACAGCACCCTTATGTGCACTGACAATTTCCTTCTGGTTAGCAAGTTCAAGACTCTGTATTCTTCTTGATTGCACTCTGTTAGCCAGAAAAGCAGGTCTTATTCTCCCCAACTCTCTATCCTTCACCTCCTTCCACATTTCTTGCAGTTGACGTGTTTCATCTTCAGTGATGCTTTTCCATGTTACAGTTAGTAATATTCAGACTTGCATCAATAGTTATTTTATTTATAAAGATACATGTTATTCAGAATTGCAAACCAATGAAACATGCCATGGTTATATTTGAACAATGTAAAATTCGAAAAGAGAATGTACTTGAATACAGACAAGCAAGTCACGTGACATCTAGAGATTGTAACAACTAGTATTTAGCATGAAGGGGGAAAAATTTACATGAATTGTTTTGCCCCAGATTCCAAGACAAGCACACCATATGGTCAATGTTTATATTCATAAGCATGACTATCAACATAAGCCAGTTAAAATATCATACATTTTCTTCAGTAATTTCAAGTCTTCTTAAGTTTTTGATATGTCCCATCAAAAGCTGTAAAATGTCAATAGAGAACTAATTTGAACAATGATTTTAATTACCTAAATAGGTATGACCATATACAAATGTAAAGATTGCCACACAGGACAAAGAGTAATCACTTTGACCAGCTTAGTAACATAAAAACTATCATATGCTTGAGCTAGTGTAGAAGACTTCAGAATAATTGCATACAGCAGATACGGAAATACTAAAACCTGTTTGTATTTGAAGAGTACAAGCACATTCATAAAGAACACGAGAGAATGGAGAGAATATGAAACAATATATTAAATCTGTGGCAGAAGCACAACACAGGGCTAGCCCAAGGTAGGCTGCCCATATATGGACTCATCTATATGGACTCATGTATCACACACTCTGAAATACATCATTGCACATTACATCATTTATAGAACTCCTGACACAGTTATGGGCGTTTAACCATCTAACACTAACACTCATCACATATCGGTCACATGTTACTAACACCACTTTTAATGTTGTTTGGTAAATATAATATCACTGACAATGTACATGGTCACATAATAAATGTTCACAGTCTATTGGACCGTGGTCTAGTGACCTATATTCAAATCCACAATGACCTATATTCAAATCCTGGTGAGCATGCTCCTACCCTAAGTGGTAAGATAAGATAAGATAAGTATATTAATGTTGATAAGATAAGATAAGTATATTAATGTCCAACAAATGACCAAATATAGGTAATGGGAATAAAAGAGTATTTCTGTTTGTGGCTTATTGATAGTGTCAATTGCTATTAATGTAATGAATCAAGAAGGTACCTACTACCAACACCCTCTTTCTTGTATTAATCTGTCAGAGATAGAGAATAGTTTATTTCTGAGTTTTCATTCCATCGGGCTGTTTCCCATTTTTTGTCCATCAAGCTATGGTCTAGCAGCAACTTAGGGCAGTTGTCGTTATAATGACCCAAGTTCAAACCTTGGTGAGCATGCTCCTACACTGGGTGGTGTCTTGCCGGATGTGGCTATTAATGGTGATAATTGCTATTATTGTAATGAGCCGGTGAGGTACCAGCACCCTCTTTCTTGCATTTTAAATTATCGAAGGAAGTTATTTCCTAGTTTAAAAACATAGCAAATGTTCACGCAATAAGATTAAAAGTTGGAGCTTGCAATTTGATCCACCAACACCCCCATTCGATGTTTACTTTCATTAAATCTCTATTGTCAAATATTTGTAAAACTTCAAAATCATCTTTTGACAAAAACTCTATCATTGTTTGCCAAACGCTCAATGTTTATGGTCAAGAAGGGTAAAGGTCCACAAGCTCAAAAGGAGAGACAACCCCTGACAACCCTGTCACTGGCCCTACGCTGACTCAGAAAAAACCTACCTCCCCTGTCGTGCACAAAACGCATGTTGGATCCTCCCAACTCACTTCCTCAAGAAAGGGTGGGCATTGTAGGGCCCGGTCTCCTCCCTCGCTCCTAAATTCTCAGTCAGTTAAAGAGGCTGAAGAACATAGCCCTAAATGACCGACTTCTACCTAAGATGCAATGTGTCATTTCTCCTAATACCTTTGGCTTGTTAGAGCCTAGAGGGCCTTAGAGAGGAGACCATGAACTTTCACATTTAAGGTTCTCAATAAAAGTTGTATCATGGAATGTACAAAACCTAACCAACCCCTGCTGCAAATCCATCGTTTATAGAGTTTAAAAAGTAGCTTCAAATTTAAAAATTTTATGTTCCTGAGAGTAAAACTAGTTGGTTTGGGGCAACAATGGATGGGGAGCAATTTTGGTTGATCCAAAACCCGCAGCAAATAGATGGGGGTTGATCCCCCAAGATAAAGACCCTCCTCTTGACGCAAGCACTATCCTAGCAGCTGCTTGATATGACAATATACCTCATCAAACTCACATGTTTATTTTTATTATGATTTATGTTATGTTAGCTTATGCAGCCATAGTGGCGCATTTACTTCTTGGCCCTACATGGCTTTATTTTTAATATGATCATAGTACTGTTTAACGGCTCTAAGCCTACGATGGTTGTCAAGTGTCCACACAGCACCTTTTTTGTATATAAGACATGTAAATCTTACTATATATATATATATTAATAGAAAGTGAAGCATTTTATTCAAAAAAAAGTAGTTGGTTTGATGTCGAAAACAGCAATTCAAGTAATTTGGCCAAATGCTATTATTTCATATACTAACCATGCAAAGGAAAAATGCAATGTTGCCACTCTAGTATCACCTAAAGTAGATTTTGTTGTTATTGGCCATGGATCCAACCCCTCACACCACCCGATGTAGACTTTATTTGAGTTGGATGGTCGCCATGTTCTTGGGTTGGCTAATATATATGCTTCAAATGATGAAAATGAAAGAATGACCTTATGGGACTCACTGAATAATAAGCAACCTACCTACTATGTGGTGATTTTAATAATGTTGAAACTTAAGACAAAAAAGGTTTACTCCCTACTAGAACGTCGCCAAGGGAGAAAATGGTTCTAGAATGCCCTAAAGGCTAGATTAAAGTTGTATGATCCTAACAAATTGTGTGGCCAAGATTCTCCTGAGCTCTAGTTAACTTTGTCTAACTCCCAAAAAGGTAACAAAAGGGTATTTACAATTGAAAGCAAGATTGATCAAGCCATGCTTGTTGAGAAAAAAAACTTTTCCTTTAACCGCAATGGGAGGAGACCCATTCAAGTTTCTGGAGAGCTTACCCCCTTTGACCATCATCTCGTTGTGTTTTCTATTTCATGGGGAGCATCACAAATAAACATGAAGCAACAAACTTGTATTGAAGCCATTAAGTGGATATGGAACCTTATTCCACAACCTAGAGGGCCTAAGGGTTAGTTAGCTTGGTGGGGTGATGCTATCAATCAGGTCATTGCTTCTCTATGGGGCTATGAAGGCAACTCATCACTATAAAGTGAATGAAGTGCAAGACAATAAAAGACGATATGGAGTTGTTGTCTCAACAATTGCAAATTAGTCCTTATAACAAGCATACCCAAGGTGGGGCAACTAAGTTGAGACATTTCCTGAAATTGGAAGTGATTGATAAGGCCATTGGGTGCAAATTCAAGCTAGGATTTATTGGCTTGAATCAAGGGGTAGGTCAAGGGGTAGGTCAAGGCCTTCTTCAAAACCTCGGCTACTAAAGAAGCAATGAAGAGAACGAAAACCCTCAAAATTCGTGTTCAATGCCTAATCAACCAGGAGGACATTGAGAAAGAGTTCATCAACTATTACAAAACAATATTCCAGAATCAAGGAATGCAAGGTGGCCATGCAGGTGTTCATCAACATTGTCCCTCATCCACTGTCACCAAAACATCAAAATGTCTATGTGAGCAAAAATTGTCTTTGGATAAGCTACAACAACCTTGATGTGAATTTTATAAGGCCACATGGGGTTTTGTTGGGCCTAACCTGCCACAAGCCCACAAGGAAAAAGTACATAATCATGTTATGAGAACTCCCTCTCGACATTCAAATCATAAGAGTAGATATATTAACCAGTTAGAATATCAATATTATCCAAAACGAGAACCCTATAAACACCCAATTTCGCAGAAGATCGAACTAGGGTGGGCAAACTCTTTCACAATTCGACAGTTCTGCTCAACTCTTCGTCACTCATATCATCTAGTATCATCAATCTTTAACAACACCAAAAACAGAGAGTCATGCGAAGACATTGTTTCTAAGGGGAGGGCAATGTAACAAACATAAATATATATAATATGTAAATATAAATAACTGATAAGTAATAATTAATTATGAAGAGACATGACATATGAAAGGTCATGTCTCTTATGAAAGGGCACCCCTGTGTGGGTATATATACAAGCCCTCATCCTCATTGTAGCGCATCTCATATTCTCATTCATATCATATTCTTATACATTATTATTAAATATATTTACTATCCTTAAATGGATTATTGTGTATTGTCCTATTTATATTGGATATTTACATAGTGAACCAACTAGGTTCACCACACCCTGTGTATGTGTTTTATTTCTTCCACTGTTTACTTTTTCAGCCACTGTGTAATTGATGCAATGTTCAGAAATTTAATTTTCTGCCTTTAAATAAATTATGTTTTGAGTTATTTAATGAGAGAACATTAGGACAGCAGTCACCTAGGGTTAGAAAAATTTACAATTGGCACATTCCCTAAGTGGTCATTTGAACCCTTCGAGTGATAATAGCATGCAAAATGGAAATGGTTTTGGAAGCAAGCTTCAACAAAATTTAGGAAAAAGGAAATTGCATATATATGCATCATACATAGTACATAATACACACAATGGCTTTTGCATGTGGGTGTGTTTTCTTTTTTTTTCCTCTAACTGATTTTTGCATGTGTGGGACTTCCATTTTCTTCTTAAAAAATAAATGTGGACTGCATGGTGTTGAAATAATGTAACTGCAAAGAGTATTCTAATTATTATTGATCTATTATTCAATAGATCAATCCCCTTTGTGGATTGGTCAAACCTTAATGTAATGGGCTAAATGAAAAGTCGGCCCCAGAATATATTAAAGTGGTTATAACCACCCAGAATATACTAAAGTGTTTATAACCACCCAGAATGAGAAGTCAGCCAAGCCAGTGAAAAGACACCACAGTTCACAGGTGCCAGATTGTATAAATAAGAGAGGCTAGCGCCTCATTTGTTCACTCACTCACTTGATGATCAGAGCGCAAGTCTGGAGCTACAGTTGGAGAAGAAGAGAGAGAGAGAGGCGCACTACTTGGGAGAGGACTTTCTGTCTTGTTTGATTTATTCTCTTGGCATTGTATTGGCTATCTATATTAAGGAAGTTTTTGCTAGGTTTTCTCCCCCATGAGGGTTTCCCAGGATAAATGTTGTGTCTCTTGTGATTGTGTATTTCTCAGTGATCATATTTATGCTATGGTTATCTAATGAAATAAAAGAAACCTAATAATAGCTTAAACCTTAACATGGTATTAGAGCTAAGTTGAAGAGATCATCTTTCACAAGAGAAAGAGAAAAACGTCATTGTTGTCGTACATGCAAATTAGGGCTTTTTATTGAAGAAGAGTTTCAGCCTCAAAACCATCTAGAAAAGTGCGCCCTAACCCAAGGAGTTCTTTGGCACCTTCAACGCACCTTTTTAGTGGGTAGATCTCCCGAAAAGTGAAACCCTAGTTTTCACCGGTACCAGAAAACCAGAAATACCAGAAGTATCAAAAAACCAGAAGTACCAGTCCAAAAATCCATTGGTCAAGTTTGAGGGGGTAAAAGTTGGATTTTCGAAAATCTGATTGCACCAGCTTACTCACCTCAGCGCAGCGCATCTATCCCCTGGATCAGAATTTCAAAATTTGAAGTTTGAAAAATTAGGGTTTCGTCATAAAACCCTAAGTTGCAGTTGCAGTTGCAGTCTCAGAACCAGTTGCAGCATCAATTGCAGTTGCAGTACTAGTTGAAGTATCAGCGGTAGTACCAATTGCAATCACCCTTGAAGTTTTTAAGAGTCGGTGATCATTGTCGCTGCTACCAGATGGTGCCACTACCTGCAAATGCTATAAGAGGTATGCACTCACATATGTTTAAATTGTTAAGCGTTAGGGTATTTGCAAGAGAAGGGATCTCTTGCCATAGATCCAAAAGGATCTCAAGATCCAACACATTCAGAAGAATAATGCAACTCAGGTTTGATTATTCTGATATACATCTAGTTGTTATGACAGTGTTGCATGTTGAAGCTATGAACATCATACTAACCTTTGGTCAAAATATTAGATGGATTAAAGTAGAGATCATAGAGCTTATTCTCTAACCCAAGCTTTTGTCAAGATAGCATATTGTCCTAGTACAGAAGATAGGTTGAAGAAATCACTTGTCATCTTGAGTGAAGGAGACCTGGAAGAAAAGCAACACTCTCATTCTTGAGAACAAAACTCCAGGTTCCAGGTTTGAATGATTAAGTTGCTAAGATTCAAAATGTGCAAGTGTCAAGAAAACACTATAGTGCTTGGTAGCATGTGAGCATATTGAGATAAATGCTTAATGTATTTATTTGCATGATACAACTAACATCTCCTCTCGGAGAAACCTCTTGTGTTAGTTCCAAGTTACCATGGAGGAATGTTTGATCACAACACTATAAGAGTGTTCACCTCATTCCGTATTGTATTTCTTACTTTTGATCTTTGCTTCAGACAGGTCACAAGTGAAAGCTTTAAAGGAGCCACTGTGATGATTGTTCGTGCTATTGTTTTATCTACTATTATCAAAAGAGTATTATTCTTGCTTGTTGTTTTGTTGACCTTGGTTCAGGTCACAGGTGATGACCCTGAGGAAGCTATAGTGAAGGTTGTTGAAGGCAACATATTATATGAGACATGAAGCAGACTATGTACATGACCATATACACTCATGTACCAGAGAAGATGAAGAAGAAGCTATCTCTTGAGATTCAGAGTATCTCATATGAAGATTGATTGAAAGGAGCAAAAGCCTCCAAAGATGACCGAACATTAGAACGGGAAGCAGATCTCATTTGAAGCCTAACTCTGTCTTCCATATTTAGACTTGGAATTCAACACCAAGTATACCCTGTAAGAGATGATGAAGTCCTAATCTCAGAAAGGATCAGATGAAGAGACAACTCCTAGGATTGGGAGACAGATGTCGTGAGAAGACTAGATCGTAGCTTCAGAAACTTCTAGGAGATATGAAATCTCCTGGGAAGATTCCCTTGTTTCAGTGACAAAGAAGGAAGCCAGTCAGAAAGACTAGGATATGGATTCTTCCGTGAGAAGAGAAGTCAATATTGACTTCCAATATTGATCTATGCAGATCAAACATGTTGCAGATATACAAAGCCTGATGTATGTCCAGAGGATTCTCCCAGCAAAAGGGAGAAGGCTATGACGAGACACTTATTGAAGAAATAGTTCCAGTATTTATGAAGACAACCAGAACAACCATGATTCATATATAGTATGAGATGCAGGGAGAGCAATCCCCATATTTAAAACTGAGTGGCAGTTGGTGCAGTACACTAGTTGGGTCATGGAGACATGACTACAATGAAAGATAGAGTTACCTCCATGAAAGAAGAAGAGCTATCT
>JZKD02S1673879.1:56862-69731 GCA_000966675.3 Picea glauca
CAATAATGAGTCATATTTACATCAAACACTATTGGGTCCATTACCCAAACCTTTGTGCTATGGGTCTTTCTTCAAGGGTTGACATCAATGACAACCAACCTTAATCAACATTAGTCTCATACCTATCCATCTTGCTTAGACGTTTTGGCTTTACCTCTTACTTATGCTTAATCTTAGTTGAAAAAATTGGCCCAGACATTGCCTTTCCCTTGCTACCAATTCCACCAATAGGTTTACTAGAAGATTTTACGAGTGAGAGATCCAATGCAACACTAATACAACCCTCATGGTGATTCAAGAAAGGAATGGGAATCACCTACAAATGCCATCGTGATTGTCCAACCATCTATTATCACAAAAGAAATAATGGTTCATGGTGTTTGTTCTGGTAAAACCAATAGATATCTAAATGAGAACAACAAGATGCACCACTAGTAAAGATATACAAGACATGCAACTAACAAAATATTAATGGCACATCTACAGGAATATATTTCTATATCTTTAACTTGAAATTATTTGTCATTTTTGACAAAACCTATGACCATGGCTCTTGACAACGTTGATAACCAATCTTCTCTACTCAATATTGTTGGCATGGAACTCATAATATCTTTATGGCATTCCAATTTGATAAGAGTGAAGTCCTCTCCTTTCTTACTTTGGCTCACCTGGTTAGACTGAATAGTCAAATTTTCATGATCTTCTCATTTTTTATCCCACGATTCAAAAGCTCCGTCAAGGGCACCATTGGACCCTTTCTCCCATGCATGACCCTATTTCCATTCTCGTTCGCCTGCTTCATCTTCAATGGTATCATCTTCTCTTCCTCCTTGCTAAACTGTGAGGTATCATCTTCTCTTCCTCCTTGCTAAACTGCGAGCATCATATATCCATGATGTCTACTGACTCAAAAAGGATGTCAAGAGAAACAATAGAAATCTCATCGATTGCAAATGTCAACCGATTTTGTCCAAGAACCAGTTGTGAGGCATAAATATTCAAATTTAAATATGAGAAACCTCGCCCTTCGGCCAAACCTACAAATTTGTTCATTATTTAGTCACAAGGATTCAATTCAATAGAAAAAATAAGATTGAAGTTGCAATTAAGTATGCATGCATCTATTTCGTTAGTTTTAGTTTAATTTTGCTTTGCATCTTATATAAAGATTAAAGTTAAATTAAAATAATCGAATTAGAAATCTTATCAAATGTCATATAAATACAAGTTGAGACTATTGAAAGGTTTTCAATGTTGTGATTTACGCGTTATGAGGAGATAAAGGTATGGTGAATCATGGCATTTGCAATAATAAAATATTGTTGTTATGGAAAATTGTGTCGTGCACTCATGTGCCCTAATTCTGACAAAACATGTTTTTCCTTTTTGAGCGTATTTGACCGATAATACCCAAATTACCTTACTTGGCCAGAAAAATAAAAACCCTCCAGAACGATTGAGCTCAATAGATTGAGGCACTTTCTAGACTAATTGTTATTAATGATTTTCCACAAAACATAAATTCCAACCCTGCAATGGAAATGTTCATCCAACTGTCTTTACAAATATAATTAATACTAAAATACCAATCCCAGTCATTATCATTAAATGTTAGCCATAATTTAAACATAAAAAGAACACAAACATATAATATAATATTACAATATTTTACTATAACAAACTGAAAAACAAATTAGGGCCAAAGAAAAGAAAAAAAATAACACAATTTCAAAAATCTCACAATACACAAACAAGCTCCGAGTTACATTTCAATTCCTTACAACTATAATGCCAACAATACCAACAAGACACTCGTTAGAATCTCGAAAACCCTCATGGGAAATAGAAGACACCATTAATCATGATATATGAAAGACAAATTTCAAACATAATGCACACACAAAACCTCTACTTGGGATTTCAATTAATGTTCAAACATAGAATAGTATATCATAGTCTATATAGTCATGGAGATATAAGGTAAGGGCCATAGGAAAAAATTATATCAAGAACTCTGTTATTATGACACTATATATAAAAAATCGGAAAAAATAAGACACTCATTTGAAATCAAAACGAATATTAGAGGAGGGTAGAATACGATGCAAAAATTAATAATGGAGTTGAAAGACTCTGCAACAGATAAAAATAGGGAGAATTCATGGCGAATGAAGTAAATGCATACCCATCCAAAAAGTTAAATGTTTATCGATTGACATAGGTCGTGTCTCTCACACAGTCTACCCCTTGGTCGTAGATTGTATAGGAAAATCTCCAAAGTTGGAAGGTGAAGAAGGAGGGTAGGGGCGTATTTAATTAGATGTAGTGGGTTGACGTCCAAATACATCAACACTTATGTAGGTCATGCACCAATAAATGTGGCACGTATTATAAAAATAACACTACCAAATGTCAAAACCTACAATAATTGCAGGTTTGATGTAGGGTTATTGAATTGGGGAAATTATGTATTATCAAATTTTAATTTAAAAAATGTTGAACTTCACCCGTGATGGACAATTAGGTTCACAAACGTAGGTTTGGAGCAATGAATAGATTTCATGTAGCTTAGAACGATAAATAGGTTTTATGAGGTTCTTAGATATTTTTCAAAATTTTGTGGTAAAATAAAAGGTATGTTTTTAATATTTTTGATAATTTCCTAAATTAGTATGTTTACTTTATAAAAATTAGAATTAGGGGGTGTGGATATAAAATTAATCAAATGTTTTTTTTTGTAAGCTTGACATCTATTCTATTAATATACAGTGGAGTAAAGTACAATCAAGAAAAAACAGTGTGGACAGTGTTGTGCCTGCCCTTAGTGGGAAACCCGATGTGGAGTTGCTTGCCCTTAATGGGAAACCAAACATACCAAAAAATGAGTTTTTGTTAATTGTGTGTCTTAAACTAGAAACCAGAGAAGTGTTCAAATACTTAAATAAACCAAAAAAAGCCTGAGAAGTGGTGTCAAGGCTGAAAATCAAGGATGGGTGCCATCCATGGGGTTTTCTTCAATGACTAGACAACCACCAAAGTCACTGTCATCGTCACTGATTGAGCTAGTACTATCCATGGATGGGTGTTTGACTGGGAGGTCGACTGTTTGATGTCGGGAACCTTCAACGAGTTGTGCATGCCTGGGGTGGTCGATGTACTTTTCATGCCTGGAGTTGTTGATGTTTTCGTGCTCCACGTGCCTGGGGTTGTGGTTGTCACCATGTTGCGCGGGCCTGGAGATATCAACGTGTCGCTTGCACCTAGAGGTCTCACCTTAGCATTGATGTTAGGTGTCTCAAAAGGCATCAAGGAGGTGGGAGGGGCCGCAACAGGGGGAGAATGAGTGCTAGGAGAGGTCGGAGTAGAGGGAGGGGGACGAGTTGTGGGGGAGTGGGGTGAGTGAGGTGAGCTGGAAGGGTTGGGAACGAAGACACCAGGGAGGCTGAGGAGGGTGCGGGTAAGTAAATTCTTGACTACCCAGTAGCTGCGTCGGTGCGATGATATGTTGGGAGGGAGCTAGAGACCTCTTCTTCCCAGTCATCAAGCAATTGTTGCAGGGAGCCCGAAATAGAACGATCGAAGCCATCCTGGTTGGCCAGAAATGGAAGGTGAGAAGCTGACGAGGAGAGTCTTCCGTGACCACTCCTTCCTAGGGTGGGGTTGGCACGTCGACAAGGAGGCATGGAGGAGAAATTGGGAGGGCAAGGTGCAGGCTTGACCCTCCACCGAGTGTTGAGCACAAAGGATAATAATTTAGTATAAATTATTATCTTGAGCCGACTTGTCTTCTAAGGTTATTTCCTAACCTTCTAGGGTTTCTCTTGCTTCCCAGAATATTCTAGACTCGTCAAAGTTTACACGTAGAGGTTAATACCTTCCGCAACTACTGTAATATCAACACTCCCTCCTAGATAGGACGGTATTAAAGGAAATGGTATTGAGCACAAACATACCATTCAACCGGTAGCATCATTATAGCCACACATGCTATATCATGATCACATATATCAACTTACGAGCAACATCACGACTATTAGTATCATCTGATAGCATCAACTGCATCATCTCTCGAGGACATACTCCATCTGAGTAATCATGCATGATGTTGAATAATTCACTCACTCAACAAAGTGATACAATAACCATTCTTCTAATCCAGACATACGTCCTAGAAGAATGCCAGTCCTCCCAGATGTTGAAAGCCACCCCATGGGCTATAAAGACCATTCCTACATGAATTTTAGTCTCAGACTATTTTCTAATTGGGTCATATGTACTATAGAGATCAATCTCTACCCATATGCCTTAGAAAATATTGGTCATGTATCAAACACCCTAATCGAGATGCCATGTCCTTAGGGGGCAGACTATTCATCCTGATTGAGCCAATAACTGTGCCTCATGAGAATATCGATCCTGAACCATTTTACTAATCGGGTCACAATCTGTGCCTTAGGAAAATACCATTCCATGATACGTCAGCAATATGTCAACCTAGACCATTCTCAACAAGGAGAATGTTTGTCCACCAACAATTCATTCTGCCAGGACCATTCTCTGCCTAGAGAATGTATGTCCATCAACACACAGACTATCCATCTAGATGGAAAACATCTCCAACACTAGTGGTAGTCTCCATGGCAATCAGATAGTAGCATACAACTTCTACAATGCCATCCAATAGAACACAACTCTATCTATTCATAGTAGTATACAACTACTATCCAGTGGTACACCACCACTCCTAGTAACACACTACTACTAACCAGTGACACACGGTCACTACCAGTGGATCATATCCACCACATTAGCATACAACTATTGTCCAAAGATATAGAGTCTCTACAACAATCATATCATCAAATATCAACCTGCATAAAACAATATCGTGATACAAACTGAGTCATGTGGGCCATTCTTCCACTCACATCTGTGAGATCTGGAAGAGCATATGCCCGTAGAAAGTTAAACATCAGCCATGAGTTGTCTGGATTATTCTTCTCAAGCATAGAAGAATAATTGTCCCTAATTTTTGAACCTGGACCATTCACCTAACTGGGCCATTCTTCTGGGACTAATCACAGTGTAACCTAGAGAGAATGCATCTGCCCTAGGGAATGACTATCCGGACCATTTCCTATGGAAATCACTATCCTTCACCAACCTCCTATAACACACCATTCTTCAAAACTTCTCACAATTGTGAAATTCAAAAGAATGATTGTCGGGAGAGGCGAACCATTCTTCTTGACCACTACTTAGAGTGACTGCCAAAAAGAATGATTGTCCTAGACCATTCCCCCACACTGGCCACAAGGGGAATTGATGTCTATGGTACATCAACAATCTATCAAACCATTTTCATTACGAAAATGATTGTCCGCTCTGGACCATTTTCTGAACTGGAAAATGACCATCCGTCAGAAATGTTGGACCAATTTCTGGACTAGAAAGTGACTTCCCAACCTGGACCATTTTCCAAACTGGAAAATGGTTTTCCATCAAAAATCTTGGGCCACTTTCCAAACTGGAAAGTGACTGCCCAACCTAGACAATTTTCCAAATTGGAAAATGACTGTCCATATATCAACAACATATCAGTGATCCCTCCCAACCTGGGGATTAATCACTTCCCTTTCCAATAAGAAAGTCATATCCATGAGTCTCAGCTTGTCCCTTAAGTACAGAAACATTTAATCTTGGACAAAGGCTTTACCAAAAATGTCTATTATATGGTCATCAATGGAGATATACTGTAGAACCAATTCTCCCCTCTGGACTTTATCATGGAGAAAATAGTACTTGATCTCGATGTGCTTCGTCATGTCATGGAACATCGGGTTCTATGAGAGATTCACACAGCTATGGTTATCACAATATATCATGGTCGAATCCAACACATGATCAAACAGTCGAGAAACCAGCTTACAAAGCCTCACTGCTTTTGTGCAAGCATCATAAGTTGCAATATGCTTTGCTTCTATAGTGTTGACTACAACAATGTTTTGTTTCCTTCTAGCCCATTATATCGTGGCAAAGCTCAAACTGAAACATATCCAATAAACACTTCTTCTATTATTTGCACTCCCTTCCCAATCTGAATCGATAAATCCATGTAGTTGTATATCATAACTCAAACATCCCACAAGGACATTTCAAGGCATGTTTTGCAATTTATTCAATTATCATGGTTAGGTTCCACCTGGAACTATTTTCATAGCAAAGAAAATATCCAAATGAGAATTCTCCAAATACATCAACGAGCCATTCAATTGTCGATATAGGGACGGGTCTACTGGATCAAAGTCTCTCAATTTCTTCAGATCTGTCATCATGGGAGTTTTCCATGGATTTGCAATCCATTATTCCAGTTTTTTGAAGAACGATTTCGATACTCTTCCTCTGTCATAGGAAGTTTTCACAACGCTTATGTTGTACATGAGAGTCTTTGCACCAAGTTTCTTGAATTCATATAAGGTCTTCTTCCATCTGCATTGATGGGTCTCTTTTTGGTATACCTCATAACCTTGAGGTTGCTCTACATGCTCTTCTTCTTCAATTACTCTGTTGAGAAGAACAAAATTTACATCCATCTGACGTAAACTCCAACCCATGGATACTGTAAGAGATATAATGGCTTAGGTAGAGGTATATCTGTTTACTGGAACAAGTTGTCATCATAGTCTTCTCCCTCCTCCTGGGAGAACCTTCTAGCCCCAAATCTTGCCTTGTATCTATCAAAACTTCCATTTATAAGTCTTCACAGTTTCTTCAATGGACTATAGCATTGGGGATTATCTCCCTCCTAATCCCGACTGCATGCATGAATGAGAAATATCTAAAATTGCATGTTTATGGAATTTCGCAATCAATTCCCCCTATCTGAGAGAGTCCATGCTTTCGTCTTATGCATCTCTCTTTGCTTTCTGCAAAGTGTCACAAGCTTGTTCTGGTTTCCTTTTAATTACTGACTTCCTTCGAGCCTTTTTAAGTTTGTTTCTATATGTTCTGATTGTTTCCCATCTGGAAGTTGTTGCAAGCATTATTTCATCCTTATAAACTTCTTCTATGACAGTTTCCGCAAAGATTGTTCATCAAAGGTTTGTCAACATATTTCGCAAGGGTACCTGCCCGGAACAAGACAAGAAGCTAAAGAAATATCCAAGACAATATGTTTATGATAGGAATTCGAAACAAGAATAAGGACAAGGCTAGGGGGAATTGCTACAAGCGTGGAAAGTCATCTTCATGATAGCCTTCATGAAATAACCCACAAGAACAACAATGTTTCCGATAAAAACATCTTTCACATGAAGGATAATTTCTTTGTAGCATTACTAAGATGATCTAGTCTGAGAACAAGAACAAGAAATATCTCCTAGAGTAGGCGTTAGTACATATTTGCAAATAAGTACAATGAGTAGTATAAGTTACTATGTACTTATCAATACTCACTTAAGTGACAATAATAAAGATGTCAAACTTGATATGCAAACCTGGAATCTTGCTATTGTTCCATTTGAATTTCTTTTCTTTTGGGACAGTTATCCTTTTCGACATGTCCCTTAAACTTAAAACAATATGCTTTCTTGATAGAAAATTGAGTTAGAGAATACAATCTCAACCTTATAAGATCTTGACTAAAGTCAACTTATAACTTTGACTAGAAGTTCATAATTCCATAACATCCAGAGATATATCAAGTCAAACTTGGAGAGTGTGTTGATCTTCTGAATGCACTGAATCCAAGATCACTACTTTGGACAAGATCCCTTGTACACTCTCTGCAAACACACTCATGCTAATGCTACAGATTAAAAGAACATGTATAGGTACATACCTTTGTTACCTAACTATGACGGTAAACCTTATAATGGCTTTCTAAGGTTTAGCTACTAGAGAATTGGTAAACCTCATAATGTTCCTTTAAGTAGATCTCTCTTGGGAACAACATACACTTTCTTCATGCTAGGTCTGTTGTCTTCATAACTACCTTTCATTTTGACTTTTTGACTGGTCAACCTTAGATTTTGACTTGGTCAAATGTTGACTTTGACCAAAAATTCAAACTTGACGCCTTGGCTTGTTGAGAGTACCAGGTGGTGTGCTAGGCTAAGGTGCACTAGGTTATTCATAATTTAGGTCAAGCACTTCACTTAAGGTGCCTCAACACAAGGGTTAGGGTTTCATTGTTATAGTAAAACTTTGATTGCAACTGAGCAAATACTCCCAATCTACCTTCCAATGGTTAGATTGTCCGAAGATAGTGTGGGCCCATAACTTGTTAGAATAATAGGTGTGTTCATTTCTACGTAGACAATATAGAAATATTGTCACCCAACCACAGGCCGAAGCCACCCCCGAGCACCTTAACCTTGACAGATAGAATAATTATGGAAGAAAACCCTAGAACCAATAGCCAACCAAGGTAGCATACTTCTCTCCAAAGCTAGTGTACCAAGAAGAAAGTTCAAACCATAACCAAGCAAAAATTCCAGCCATAACCAAAGACCAAGTCACCACTGCAACAGTTGCAACTATCCTCCAGTCATGCACACCACTTGTCCTTATGCAGTTGTGAGAGTGAGTGTGACAAATGAGCTCTAGCACCCTCTTATTTATAGTCATCCAAGTGACCTAACTAGGTCGACTTCTACTTCTGGAGGATAATAATTTAATATAAATTATTATCTTGAGTTGACTTGTCTTCTAAGGTTATTTCCTAACCTTCTAGGGTTTCTCTTGCTTCCCAGAATATTCTAGACTTGTCAAAGGTTACACGTAGAAGTTAATACCTCCCGCAGCTACCGTAATATCAACACAACCAACCCTAAAAATTACCCCCAAATTTTTTTACTTATAAATCACAACACTCAATTAATTAAATGAACCTACTCAAATTACATTTCAATCATCAAAATCGTGGACCAACATCGGATAAGATTGAAAGAGTTGTGTGGAGGTCGGGTCTACGGCTAGGGTTTTCCTGGCTGCATACCCAAATTTTTTTTCTCTTCTGAAGCCCACGCGCGGTGCCTAGTGTTTTGAAGCCTGCATGCAATGCTTGATCTACCTCTGCTCTTGGTGATAGTATGAAGTTCGCCTTCACTATCGAAGCCTCCTTCTACTCGATGTTTTTTCCTTGCCACGATGTCCTTCTCCGGGTCTATTTTCTCTGCGGGGATTTCTTGATCTATTTTCTATGGATCAAGCTCTCTTCTTTTGACGAGACAGGTTCTATGATGGTGGGAGTGGCTCGTAATTCCCAGATCATACTTTACTTGCCTGGATCAGGTTTTATTTTGGGCGAAGGTGCCTTTCGGTGCTCACGTCCTCCTTTTTCCAGTCCTTCTTTGGCTCCGTCGGATTCTTATGGCAGATCATCCTTAGTGAGTGCACAGATCTAGGGTTGTCTTTGTGCTTAGATCTTCTGCTTTGTTCCACTCCTAGTTTGCGGTTCCTCTCTTTGGTTTCTTTGGTTTGTTCAGGGTTTGATGTATGCTCAGATATGGCTACTCTTGGTTGTTGTTGATGGTTTTTCTCTCCTTTCTGGCAGGGGTTGTGCTAGAGGTTTGAGGTCCTATCCTTGGGTGTGCGGTGAGTAGTGGTATTTTGAGGTCCTTTGAGAGGGTGTGCAACTCCTGGTCTTCTCTTTTTGGTTGAGGTTTTCATCGATGTTGTTTCTATCTTGTTTTGTTGTTGTGAGGGTTTCATACAACTCTGACCTGGTCCATCCGGCCACCAGGGTTTTGTTAGTTTTGGGGTTATTTCTCTGGCATGACTTCTTGACCTGGATTTTAGGACCTATTTGGGGTTTCTTCCCAGTTTTTGTATTTATATTTTCTTTGTGTCTTACCAGCCAACTTTTGTGTCCCTTTGGGAACTTTTTACCCAAGTTTGGGTTGTGCTTAAGGCACCTACATAATGGAATTTGGTTCTCTTCGGATGAATAGAATTATGCATTTTTTCGTGGTAAAAAAAAAAAACATCGAATAAGATCATTTTAATTTCAATATTTTTATTATTCCAATTAACCACATTAGTATGGAGCCTCCCCTAAATTACTTCATCATTCCCATTCACCCTTTTAGGGGGTATGTTAGTTACTTTATCCTAAAAAAATTCCAACAACGAGAAGATCACTTTCGTGCTCCTTAAGTCCCTTCTCCATGGACTCAAAGATTAGTGGGACATTTATTATGTGCAACATACAAAATATGAATCTAAAGCATTTGGAACAGAACCCACTTGGGCACATTTTGTCGATTCCATCGAGGATAAATTCTACCATGTTGGAAACTATAATGATCGGTAGACAAGATGGACAACTTTATGCTAGGAGAACGACCAAGTTGTGATGGAGTACACTAATACCATCCATATTTTTGTGTTCAAAGTTGGGTATTAAGGACACCAAGCGACACTTGATTCTAAAATATTGTAGTGGCCTACATAGGTACATCCAAAAATAAATGTATTTTTTGAACATCTCTTCACTCAGAGTCCCTTACCGATATGTTGTTAAGATCGAGCAAAAGTTTCAGTAAAAGGTTAAGAGAGAGTTTGGTTATACAAATCAAACACATCAAAAGAATGGTAAAGACTATCCTAACTAGCAAAACAAATGAGAAAGCAAGGATAAATAACATCAAGACAACTAGTCCAATTTTCATGCAAACATGCAAATAAGACTAATAGGAAGCCAAAGAAGGAAACTAGAAAGTCGTGTGCAATCCACAACAACCCTCGGCATAACACTAATGAATGTCATTCAATGCACATGTTTTTGTCTAAGTTGAAATCTGTAGAACATGATTTTTACTTGGATTCTTATTCTGAGTCAAATAAGGGAAAATGGATCATCGATGCAAAACATAGTGTTACCATCACTGCTGCAAAGCTCCAGGAAGAGGAAACAGAGGAGTTCAAGGAAGGCGAGAACCTCTTCCATTCATAGATGTGGATGAAGGGGACTCCACTACATTTTGTTACTGACAGTAGCATCTAGAAGAACCTATATTAGCATAGGTCATTAAGAAGTTGAGGCTTTTGACAATATCCCACCCCCAACCATACACCATTGGTTGGTTGAGCCAAGGATGAAACATCCACATTATTTAACAATGTCTCTTACACTACAACATCAAACCCTTGAAAGACGAAGAACAATGTGATTTTTCTCCACTTGAAGTTTGTGATGTTCATATATGTGGAAGCATCATGTTGTTTATGAGTTTATGCCTTGTACTGTCATTATTACTTTGGGAGGTCAACTCGACATGATGCCAGAGATATCCTTCACTATTGTAGTCTCTTTGATCACAATAGCAGTGTAGGAAGGTAATCTCTTAGACTAGGAAATTTGTCCTCTTCATGGTTTGATCGAAAGGTGAATGGATATCTTCATGACCTCCAAGGCCTTTGTAAGGGTTGTCTCTACACAATAGAAGTGGGTGAACAATGACAAGAAATGCATGACACTTCCACATTAATCCTAGCAGAAGAAAAGAAGAATTTAATCAAGAAAGCAAATGCCACAATCAATCACACAGTACACTGAGATTTTACCCTGGAAAACCTTAACCGGGAAAACCAACATTTCTTTGAGCGTTATGTTCTCTTGTTGTCTTATTCTTTCAGAATAAAAGGTTACATGTCTAACCTTGGTCTAGACCCAAGACACAATTGACATCGTACCCTCTTGCACCGACAAGAACAACCCTATAGCCAATTCGACTTACATATGCATGACCGACAACCTACACTTACAGATGCATTAACCTGCAAAAGTGCATTCTATGATCACCTACAACAACAACCTTTACTGGCTTAAAACACACCTCTTTATAGCATTTACAACAGGAAAAACCCTAAATATTGGTGCCCAAAAATGATTTTAGATCCATGCATATCATTGGCTACAAATCCCGCAAAACCTGGGATTCTGTTACAATTGACTCCAAGTAGGGTTTACCAGTCGACTATCAGTCGGCCTTCATTCAGTCTCTAGTCGGTCGTCTCAAGCCCGCACTTTGACCTCTTGTTGGTTGACTTGTCGTCGATATCTTCGACTTCGAATTTACTCGAGTGACTTCCTCGACCTTCGACCTGTTGTCGATCCACCTCGACTTCAACCATCAGTCGATTCACCTTGACTATACTTTCACTGCAAAGAATATAACAACCCAACATTATCCCACTTGTTGTCTTCTTTGCCAAAATAGGAGATTCCCGAACCTTTGCTCACAGACCCAGGGCAAGAATGCCCATTACCTCTCTACACCAAGAGAACTTGACAACACTCACAGACTTGGTCAACGAGTCTTCTATGTTTTCCAACGTGTCTACTTTCTCCAGTAGCACCTTGTTACTTTCCACCATATCTCTTACGAAATGGTATTGTACATAAATGTTCTTAGTCTTTGAATGATCAACATGGTTCTTTGCTAGAAATATTGCGCTTTGATTATCGCAACCTACCTTCATAACTCTTTTCCCAAACCTGGCTTCCGAACACAACCTTTGAAGCCATACCACTTCATTGCTTCCATGTGTGTCGCCATGTATTCAACTTCTATTGTTGACAAGGCTACAACCACTTGTCTCTTACTCATCCAACTTATTTCTCCACCGAACATGTTGAAGATGATGCAGGAGCATTGCTGCACCTCAGCGAAAGCGCCAACCCATAAACACATGAACGTGTTAGAAAAACAGGACCGCGGAGCAATAAAATAAAACAAATGTAGACACAAAACACAAAAGACACACAATACAAGAGAGACACAGATTTACGTGGTTCACCCAGTGTGGGCTACGTCCACCAGAGAAATTTCCAGGTCCTTCCTTTATTATTATCCAGCAAA
>JZKD02S1673879.1:87810-130752 GCA_000966675.3 Picea glauca
ACACAATACAAGAGAGACACAGATTTACGTTGTTCACCCAGTGTGGGCTACGTCCACCAGAGAAATTGCCAGGTCCTTCCTTTATTATTATCCAGCAAATGAAGGGATACAACCTACAACAAAACCCGCTGTAACTTCCTATTCTTTCTCTCACAGTCTCCTCTCTCAGAATACAATATTCACCCTCATCCATAGCCGCAATACATTTCCCTCATAAGAGAGGGTTGCCTTCTAGGGCAAAAAACCCTAACATAATCTCTACCGTTAGATCTGTGACCTTATAATGAACGGTCCAGATTTACAATGAAATTACAATATACTTTTACAAGGCAATTTTTGCTTCGGGGGCTTCGCCTCCGAACCCCCATTGGGGGCCCGCTTGCCCGCAGACTCCCCAGCTGGGGCGATAGGCCCCTCGGACTCTGCAGAGGGGGTACCCCCCCTCTGCACTCCCTCGTGTGGAAGAGTGTACATACTTCTGGGGTGTAAATACTTCATGGGGTATAAACACGGCTTAAATCAAGGACCTCTGAATGAGGAAGACAATCAGGCTCCACAACCAACATACACTGCCCTGCTCTGTTTGCCTCACTGTCTTCCTGCACACATGCTTTTCACTTTTTGTTCTTCTGCCTTTTATGATCTGTGGGCCATGTCCATTCAATGCACCATTCCTCTTCTGTGTATTTCAGCTGCTGCACACTGCCTCCTTCTACACACCTGAATCACTCTCAACAACAACCCTCATCTCTTCTTTGTTCTGCATTCTTATAGTCTCTATGCACCTTGTGCATACTATATGCGCAATGCTTTTGCATGCTCTACACCCCGATATTATTCTTCACATCGGGATATTCACTGCCACTCCACGTTTCCACTGCTTCACTCCCTCGAGTATCAACACACTCTCTATTCTGCATGTTCTCTTCGTGTCGAGTCCTCTCCCTGATCATCATGGAAATTCCTCAGCTTTTCTGGTGGCTATACCCATGCGTTCATCATCACTGGTTGTTATGCTGAGATTCCTTAGCCTGTCTAGCAGTCGAGACTCTTCGTCTTCTCTATCATAGTCGAGCTCATCCTCTCTSTTGCAGTTACAGGCTTCAACGCTCTTCCATCTGTCAATCGCCTCTATGAACAATCTTCATTCCACTGGCAGATGCCTTGAGACTCTTCATCTCCTCTGGCAATCACACTGAGGCCTCTTTGATTTTTCTGTGCAGAAACAATCAATGGTTTTTGGAAGTTACACTGTGAACCTCTTGAGCCTTATGCCTTTGGCACCTTTCACCTTTCCTTTCACATGTGGCCTAAGGCAGTGACCACATGTCTGTTCAGAAGGCACTTTCACGATTCGAATTTCGACAATTTCTGTTGTGAGGCATCTCGACTCTCCAAGTCGTGATCTCCGAAATGGAGATTAGTTTCATGCTAGCTCCTCCCTTGAGACTTCGTCGATGTGACCATAGGTTATGACCAGGGGCCAATTCTGAACACGCATTTTGCATTTTGACCTTTCAGCATTTTGACATTCCTGTGGTGAAGAGTCTCGACTCTTCATGTTACAATTGTCGAAAAGGAGCTTAGCTTGGTGCTAGCTCCTCCCTCTCACATGACCACTGACGATGACCACAACCTACACCAAAAGATATTTCGACGTTTCGTATTTTGGCATTTTGACATTTCTGTGGTGAAGTGTTTCGACACTCCAAGTCACGAACCTCGAAATTTTCGGCGTTTCACATTTCAACGTTTTGACATTTCTGTGTTGAAGTGTTTCGACACTCCAAGTCACGAACCCTGAAATTTTCGGCGTTTCACATTTCGGCATTTCTGTGTTGAAGTGTTTCGACACTCCAAGTCACGAACCCTGAAATTTTTAGCGTTTCGCATTTCGCAACTTCGGGACTCCTGTGATGAAGAGTCTCAACTCTTCATGTTGTGATCGCCGAAACTCCGAAATCGAGTCAGATCAATGATCCACAATCTTGATGGTTCGATGGTCCAGATCTTTTCGTGATTTCGCATATCGCGAGTTCTTGCCATGAGTTGCTTCCTTGAATCCTCCAACTCCCGGTATCCAAAACTCCGAAATGGAGTCAGATCAACGGTCCACAATCTCCCTTTGATCAATGACTCAAATTAAGTCGTGGTTTCACATTTCACGATTTTGTCATTCTTGTCGTGAGTGTTCTTGACACCTCCAACTCCCAGTATCCAAAACTCTGAAATGGAGTCAGATCAACGGTCCACGATCTCCCTTTGATCAACGACTCAGATTAAGTCATGGTTTTTCATTTCGCGATTTCGACATTCTTGTTGTGAGTGTCCTAGACACCTCCAACTCCCGGTATCCGAAACTCCAAAATTGAGATTAAGTCGTGGTTTCACATTTCACGATTTTCTATCGTGAGTTGCTTCCTTTAATCCTGGAGTTTACGCTTCTGAATGGGATCCAACGATCACTTGTTGAACTTGCCATTGCCATGCCATTATCCCTGCGTTGTTGGTCGTGATCTTTGCCATCAATGACAAACACGCATACTCTGCACTATCTCTTTTGATCTTTTCGAGCTTGCTCTGCTTCGTCTTCCCAAAAAACTTCTGGTGCTCGCCTGACACATTCTTCCTGTACTTAAGCCATCGTCGTTGTTGTACTTTCCATCAATGAAAAGAATACACAGCGTGTAAAACATGCCAACAATATCCCCCTTTGGCATTGATGGAAACAAAGGCACCCAGACTCTTTTCTCCCCCTTTGACATCAATGTCAAAGAAAACATGCTTCCCCCGAGCCGTTGCAATATTTTTATGAGGTATCAGATATTAAACCAACACAAACTCCCCCTGACAGGATGGAATCTCTTATTTGAGGCCTGGAGAATATTTGTATCTAAACCAGAGTCTTCTCCTTATGATTCTTGGACCTGTTCATCTTCAACTTCCATTGTATCCTCTGTAGAATACTCAATATTGCTCACCTCTCTTACTGGGACTCCTTCATCAACCTTTTCTTGTCATAACTGGATGACTCCCCTTGTCACTGTTCTCTCTGCTTCTGACTATTTTCCCCCTTTGTTCCTAAAAGGTTAGCTTTCCTTGACAAGGTCTTTCCTCTTGTTATCTCTATAGGATGTCATGTATATCATTTTGTAAAACAAAATGTTGTTGTTGAAGATGTTGCTGTCCTACTGAAACACTGCGTAATTGTAGCTTGTACTTTTTAAATAACCCTTGGATCTCCCCATTGATTCTCATCAATCTATATTACTGCAATTTCATTTTTCTTCCATGATGCATACAATCCAAGGCTTTTATGACCATATTCAATCACAAGAAAAAACCGCTACAACCACTCTCATACCTACTTTTCTTTTTCATAGATGAAGGACCTGTATCAGGTTTCTTAGGAGTACTGATTTCTTCCTTGTTGTATCCAATACCAGATTTGTCATTTGGTGATATCTGACTATCCAAGAGATTATCTAGGGTCATGGAGGTGTTTAAGAACTTGCTTTGGGTGTTTGACTTCTCAACCTTCAAAACTTCAGCTTCCATCTTATGACATGATTCTTCTTCTGCTTCTTCCATGGGATAGATGATAAATGAACATTCTTTTATTGTATCTGTGTCTTCTTATTTACTTGCAGGGGAGGATTCAATATCAACATCATTAATTGTCCTTATGCCTTTATTCACCACTTGTTCCTTTACCGCATCCAAAAAAAAATCCCAAGAGGGCTCAGCCCCATATATTCCAGACTCCTTTGTGGAACTTTGCTCCCAGTAAGTTTCCCACCAATTTTTGACGTGGGGGAGAGCTTTAGGGAGTGAGAAGGTGATCTTTTCCCTGTCGGGAAAATTATGAACAAAGAAATAACCTTCTAACATATTTAACCATTTTTCTAGGGCATTCGCATCTATATGCCCTTCAAATACAAGAATGTCAAAATTAACCTGTACCTTGAAAGGAGAGGTGCTTCCAAAGTGTCTTTTTGATGAATATGTGCTTGTTGCTATCAACATGCGTTGAAGTATGTGTGAAAAATTCTCCATCATTTCGTCCCTCTGTCGCGTGAGAGCTTGCTCAAGTAAGAGATTGATAGGATCATCTGCTCCGTCGTTTTTCTTTTCTTCCATCATGGAGGGTTTTTTGGGCGTGTGAGAGAGATTGTCTTTCAGAGAGACAAGCTCAAGACCCAACTTGCTATACTTGGACCTCATCAGGAACATGCACTCAAAAATGATCAAGAGCAACCTGCTCTGATACCACTGATCCAGATTATTTTCGGCACGAAATGAGAGTGGAGATATAATAAAGAAATGCACAGAGATATTGTGGATATCCAATAATATAACAGAAAAGTATCAAAGATGCAACCATAAACACAGATATATAGTAATACATGATTTCTATTAATGAAAGAAATGTACAAAGACTGTAAAAATACAGAGTGAAAGACTTGCTAGAATGGTGGCACCTTATCTCTAAGAAGAGATGTGACGGCTACTCGCATTCACAAGAAGACGATTACAATGAGTCTCTAATGGCCTTTTTACAATAAACAGGAATGTCAAAAACTCTAGACATCCAAAAACCTAACCCTAGGAGATGAAGCGCCAAAATCATGTGGGCCCCGTCGGGGTAAATTGGTACATCAATTTCCTGGGGTCATAACTTTGGCATACTATCTCTGTTTGATGCATATGATACATCGTTAGAAAGATCTATTTGAGGACTACAATTCTTGGAAGACAATATGATGAAGGAATTTTGTGAGTGGTATATGCCCAAAAAACGTCGTGTAGGGCCTCAAAACGACTCTGGAAGTTCAGGACCCGAAAAATTGTCAAAAATAGTAAATTACCAAAATTGCCAGAAAACTGTTTTGAGCCAGTTGGAAAAGGTGGGTGGCCACCAATATCCACCTGGATCAGGAAAGCAATACACATGCAGTACCTTCCTACACATGAGAAGTTTGCATACATGTTCAACAAATTGACTTGGTGAAGAATACCTCTCTAGTTGAGAGGGAGTGTTGATGACTACATCCAAGACAAAGTTCGAGTACTTCCGTGCGAGACTTGGTCTGATGGAGAATGCATCTGTAGATGAGAGGGAGTGTTGATGATTACAACTACATGAGACATCCTCCAGGACACAGACTTGAGAGAGAGCCCCTAAGTTGGGTGTGGGGTTCCTATCTAAGATAGAACTGGAATGTAGTGATGGCCTCCTCCTTACAGAGAGTTGAGAAGAACTCCAGATGATTCTCCTGTGTAACGGAATGAGAAAGGAGATCTGCTTAGTTGGACGTGCATGTGTCTTAGCATAAGGTGAACATGTGAATTCCCATGATTTGGGTGCATCATTGTGAGATAGATGAAAATGATGTATTATCCTCCTCTGAGAAAAGAGTTGAGATGACAACTCTCCTGTGTAATGCAGTGCGAAAGAAGATTTGTTGAGTGGATGTGCATGTCGATGAGCACAAGTGAATGTGATCCTAGTGGTTGAGCACTAGTGAGTGTGGTTCTCATGTGAGACATAGTGAGATAGAGATATGGACATCCCTATGGATGTGCCCCTAGTGGCTGAGCACTAGTGGGTGTATGAGATCCCTTGCTATATTGTTCAAGAGTCAGACCTACCTATAACCCTAATTGTAATGTAAAGGGTATAGGTCAGCCCCACCTTAATGTAATTGATAATCAATGATAATTAATCTGGTTATTATTAATTATATTGTGAGTTAGAAAGGTCAGCCCTGTTGTGCCAATAGACAATTATGTTGACAAGTCAAGTCAAATATAAGTAAAGGTAAATTCCCCATTGAGGAATCATAGCTTTTGTCTGTGTTTGGAAATTTTAGCAAGTACATATTCTTGGGAAAGGTGCGCACCTCTCTTGGGCGCTAGTCTTCTAGGGTTTACAAGCACCCTTTTGTGTGCTATGTTTTCTTGGTGGTGAAGGTATTTCTCTTGAAGCATATAACAAAGGATTGGTTGGGTTTTCTTCCCTTGTTGAGAAGGGTTTCCCAGGACACTTCTTCTGTACTTGTGCATGGTGTTTCTTCTTGTGATCTTGGTTGCTACAACAAAATTGTTTATGGTTTAGGTTAAAGGATAAAATGGAATAAACTTCATTCTTGAACCTTGCATATTGAAAAATCAACAAATGCACCCCAGGTTTGATTATTTTGATATGCCTCTATTTGTTATGGAATTATTGTGATCTTATGAACATTTAGGTTTTATTTTGATCTGTTGAAGTTATGACTATTATACTAACCATTGGTCAAAATTAAAGTCAAGGTATTAGATTGACTAAGTTTGAGATTATAGAGTTTATTCGCTATCTCATATTTCTGTCAAGAAAACATACTATCTTAGTACAAAGGACATGTTTAAGAGAATAATTGTCATCTTGAGTGAAGGACACTCCAAAGAAAAGAAACACACTCATTCTTGAGGAAATGACTCTAGGTTCCAGGTTTAATTGATTAAATTGATAAGATTCAAATTTTCAAATATCAAGTTTGATAACTACCACATTACAAGTAAACACTATAGTTGTGATAACAAACTTTGAAAAGTTTTATTATTGAATACTTGGTAGCATGTGAGCACTATTGAGATAAATGCTTATTGTAATTACTTACTAGATATAACTAACATCTCCTCTAGGAGAAACTTCTTATTTTGTTTCCATCTTACCATGGAGGAATGATTGATCACAACACTAGAAGAGTGTTGTTCTCATTTCTTATTTTTGGTTCTTGTTCCAGGCATGCCACAAGTGATAGCTCTTAAGGAGCCAATGTGACGATTTTTCTTGCTATTGTTTTTATTATTATTATAAAGAGTATTATTCCCTTCTATTGTTTCTCCCTTGTTGTTCTTGTTCCAGGCAGGTCACAGGTGATAACCTTGAGGGAAGTTATAGTGACGGTTGCAAGAGAGAACATACTAGATGATCTCTAGTTTGAGACATGGACCGGACTGTTTAGATAAGACGTTGTATACACGACCGTTTTCATCCATGTACCAAAGAAGAATAAGACGAAGAAGGGTACTTTTTTTGACATACAAAGTATCTCATATGGAGATTGATTGTAAGGAGTAGAAGGCTCCAAAGATGGTCAACCAAATCCCTCCAGTGTAATTGATCAATCTTCAGATCATCAAGAAGAGTTAGTATATCCAAAAGGGCCTACTCAGAATCATTGTAGTAACTAGGAAGAGACCATCATGGTTCTATGACACTTTGCAGGATGCAAAGCCATAGATCATTGACGAGCCATATCATGAGGAGCAGATGGCTCCACCAGTGGTGAGGCAGGCGATCCTACCAAGTACCAGCTCAGAAGGAGCTACAATTCATAGGGATTCATCCATCATGATCCATTAAGGAAGAGAAACCTCCCTAGGACCATTCATAGAGATGTACACATCCTGATTTGTGTCCAGATGATTCTCCCAGTGAGAGGGAGAAGACTACGATGAGACACTTTCTCTAGTAATCAAAAGAAGTATATATGAAACAACCATGATCCATTAAAATATGTTGTTGTAGTATGAGATTCAGAGGGAGAAAATAAATTTGTTATCATGATGGAGTGGAAGAGTTACTCTCAAAGTTTATCAACTACAATGAGAATGGAGCAGTCATTCTCAGTTTCAGAAAAAAGGAGTTGTAGGTGCAGAGTCCTAGTTTGAGAAGGAACAGTTGCAGAGAGAGTAGAGGACATAATTCTAGAGAGTGAGACATATAGTGCTTTGCAAAAAGAACTTAAAGCCAACACATGATTGAGCAGATTGAGTTGCAACTGAGCAAGTGTACCAATTTGGTACAATTTGATGTGAAAATTTGGTTCGTTAATATATTTGACGAACACAAGGACAAATATATGTTTTACATTGAACACATTGAGCCTAGACATGTTCACCTCACTGCGAAAAAACATGTGATAACGTACTTGAAAGGTGCAATTGATTATGGACTGAAGTATATCTCAGATTGCGAGATATGATTGCAAGGGCTGCACATGATCAGATTGGGTAGGCAGTGTCACAGACTGGAAAAGTACATCTGAATGTTTCTTTAGTATGGGATCAACTATGATCTCGTGGTTCAATGAGAAGAAGACCTGTATGGAACTCAGTTTCGTAGAGACAGAGTATGTGGCAAGATGGTTAGCTTGCGGCGAAGCAATGTGGGTTCCGAAGTTGATTGCATAATTGTTTGATCTTGAGGTGGAGGAGACCTGTATCTTT
This sequence comes from Picea glauca, assembly GCA_000966675.3. Classification (NCBI taxonomy): domain Eukaryota; kingdom Viridiplantae; phylum Streptophyta; class Pinopsida; order Pinales; family Pinaceae; genus Picea; species Picea glauca. Next base: position 96,088 of record JZKD02S1673879.1, read on the forward strand.
TATGACAACCATAGTTGAATCAAGTTCTCAGAGAACCCAATGTATCATGACAAATCGAAGCATATGGAGATCAAGTACCATTATATCTAAGAGATGATATGGAAGGGAGCAATAAAAGCTCCAACATGTTCCTACTGACGAGCAGGTAGCAGACTTGTTGACTAAGCCTATGTCAAGAGTGAAGTTCAAATACTTTAGAGACAAGCTTGGTGTGATCCAGAAGAATTTTACCTCATGAGAGGGAGTGATGTGTTCCCTTGTAGCAAGGAGTGATCTATTCCCCAGTAGAGGGAAGTGATGTGTTCCCTAGTAGTGGGAAGTGATGTGTTCTGCAATAGCAGGAAGTGATTTGTTCCCCAGTAGAGGGAAGTGATGAGATCCCCAGTAGTGGGAGCTACCCCAACGTAGGTTGGTACTCCAACACAAGCTGGTATGCTACCCCAACGTAGGTTGGTACTCCAACACAAGCTGGTATGCTACCCCAGTGTATGTTGGTACTGCAACACAGGCTGGTATGCTACCCCAATGTAGGTTGGTACTCCAACGTAGGCTGGTATGCTACCCCAACACAGGTTGGTACTCCAACGTAGGCTGGTATGCTACCCCAACACAAGTTGGTACTCTAATGCAGGCTGGTATGCCACCCTAGCGCGGGTTTGCATGCTAGTCCAACGTAGGTTGTTATGTTAACCCCAATGCAGGTTGGTATGCCACTCCAGCACAAGCTGGTACACTACTCCAATAAAAGTGCAGAACTTCCTATGATATATAGATTCATGATTGACAAGACAATGACCAAGTGTGCAAAAGAGCAGAAGTAGTGATGATGATCGGGATGTGAAGAATACCTTCCTTCCTAAGAGGGAGTGTTGAAATTTGAGTAGCTTCATAAGATATTCTTATTGTATTTGACAAAAAAAAACCCTAAATAATATTATTATATTATATTTTCTAATTCGACCCTATTGTGCCTCTGTAAAAGTCGACCCTATTGTGCCTTGACAAGAAAAATGTAAAATAGAAAGATAAAGTATCGGGTCGGCCCAAACCTAATTTTAGGCTGGCCCAACTACTATTTATAAGGGAGGCCAACACCTCATTTGAACACTCACAACATAAGTTTTGTGGCTAAAGAAGAAGTGCACAAGTCTTGAAGGGAGAAGCTACTACAACTAGGAGGTGACGTTGTGAAGGTTATTGGTTTATCTCTTGAGTATGTCTTGGTTAAGTGGTGCACTACTATTCCCTAGTCCAAGGTTAGAGGATGATCTTCTGGTGTGTTAGTTCTTTGTTGGAGAGAGGCATTGTTCTTGGTTGGTGAATCTATATTGAGGAAGTTTGTTGGGTTTTTCCCCTAGAGGGTTTTCCGAGAGTAGATCTTGTGTATGATATAATGTTATTCTTTCAATGATCCTTTATATGTAGTTATTGTGCTAATGGTTTAAACGTAACAATAACACTAATCTAATTAACTGCTTAAGACAAAAATTCAACATGGTATCAAAGAAGGCCTGAAAGAAGGCATTTTTATAGCACAAAAGAGTTCACTAAGCAAAACAAGGGCATAGGAAGACTCTCCTAACTCTAGTGCACCTTTTCCCTGGATTTTTTTTTTTAGTTTTGGACAAGTTTCAGAAATTAAGGTTTCTGCATACTAGGGTTTTTGCATAAACCCTAAAAGTTGTTGTCATCCACCTTGTTGGAGGAAATTGGGCAATGTAATACCATCTAGGAGATCGCTCTAGGAGGGTGCATCTAGTCTGTGGATCAGAATTCCAAAATTTGAAGTTTAAGAAATCAAGGTTTTCTCATAAAACCCTAGGTTTGCAGTACCATTTGCAGTTGTAGTATCAGTTGCAGTTGCAGTGCCAGTTCTGTCATGCTGGTTGATGTGCTTGTTGCAGCACCAGTTGCAGTGAATTTTTTTGTGAAGTGTTGGGACTGATTTTTTGTTGTCCTAGTTTGCCTTACACTAGAAAATCTCCAACTACCTTTAGATTACAAGTTGGAGAACCTTTGAAGTTTCAAAGGTTCCTTATTGCTTGTTGTTGTTGTCGAATGGTGCCACTACCCGCTGATACTGTCGGAGATATGTACTAACATATATTTAAACTGTATCATTATCTTAAGGGTATTTGTAGGAGAATGGATCTTTTGTACAAACAAAAATTATAGATCCAAAAGGATCTAAGATCTAGCACATTCAGAGGAACAATGCACCCCATGTTTGATTATTTTTATATGCCTCTATTTGTTATGGCATTATTGTGATCTTATGAACATCTAGGTTGTATTTTATATGTTGAAGTTATGACTATCATACTAACCATTGGTCAAAATTAAAGTCAAAGTATTAGATTGATCAAGGTTGGGATTATAGAGTTTATTTTCTAACTCAGATTTCTGTCAAGAAAACATATTATCTTATTACATAGGACAGGTTGAAGAGAATACTTGTCATCTTCAATGAAGGAGACTCCGAAGAAAAGCAACACACTCATTCTTTAGGAAAATACTCCAGGTTCCAGGTTTGATTGATTAAATTGATAACATTCAAATGTGCACATATCAAGTTTTATAACTACCACATTACAAGTAAACACTATAGTTGTGATAACAATATTTGAAAAGTTTTATTATTGAATACTTGGTAGCATGTGAGCATTATTGAGATACATGCTTATTGTAATTACTTACTAGATATAACTAACATCTCCTCTAGGAGAAACTTATTATTTTGTTTCCAGGTTACCATGGAGGAATGATTGATCAAAACACTAGAAGAATGTTGCTCTCATTTATTATTATTGTATTTCTTATTTTTGGCTCTTGTTCTAGGCAGGTCACAAGTGATAGCTCTGAAGGAGCTATTGTGACGATCGTTCTCATTATTGTTTTTATTATTATTATAAAGAGTGTCATTCTTGTCTACTGTTTATCCCTTGATGTTATTGTTTCAGGAAGGTCACAGGTGATAACCCCGTGGGTAGATATAGTGATAGTTACAAGAGACAACATATTAGATGATCTCCAGTTTGAGACATGGAGCGGACTATACAGATAAGAAGTTGTATACACGACCATATACATCCATGTACCAAAGAAGAAGAAGACGAATAAGGGTACTTTTTGTGAGATATAGAGTATCTCATATGGAGATTGATTGTAAGGAGCAGAAGGGTTCAAAGATGACCGAACAAATCCCTCTGGTGCAGTTGACCACTCTTCAGATCATTAGGAACAATTTGTAGATCCAGAATGGCCTACTCAGAATCATTGCACTAACCTAACATGGTTCTGTGACACTTTGTAGGATGCAAAGCCATATAACATTGATGATCCATATCATTAGGAGCATATGGTTCCACCAGTGGTGAGGTAGGTGTCCCGACCAATTACCAACTCAGAAGGAGCTAGATTTCAGAGGGAGTCAACCCTCATGATCCAGTAAGGAGGAGCAACCTCCCCAGTGTTAACACATAAGATTGATCATGTAAAGGAGGATTTATGGTTTTCAGAGCCTACAATTTAACCATTTCTCTAGGGATTATGTCATACCAATAACTAACAGCCTCCTTGAAGTGTGCAAGCTATATTTGAGTTGGTGTTGCGAACTAGTTAAGGAGGAGCGTTGTAGCTTGGATAGGTTGTAGGCACTCATGTTCGGACTTAGAAACATCCACAAAAACCTTACTGCCATCAGGTACTCCGTGATGATTTTCATCCTGTTTGAAGGTCGAGAAAGTCGTTTTGGATGTTTTTTCCTTTTGGCGATGCAAATTGGCAGACAAGCGCTGCGATCTTTGCTGCGAACTCATTTCCTATAGAAACTGCTTTTATAGATTTGATCATAAATCCAAAACGGTGATGTGGGTTTTTCTGAAATTATTTGTGGAGGATCATGATAAAGTCATTGATTTTCTGTCCAAATTTCAGCCTGACCTAGTTTGTAATTCCAGAGATATAATTGAAACACCAGTGCATTACAAATTGGCACTACAAACTCTTTGTTTTGCATAGTTGTTGGATATTCACCTTGTTTGGAGGTTTCCACTTGTCAAGGAAGGTTCGAATGGTATACTAGGAGTGTTTTGTACATGAGGAACATGTGTTCCATCTCCAGATCAATCAGGATGGCTTGTTTCAAAAGGCATTTATCATCATAGTCAAAATCCCCCCAAAGTAGGAATTTGTTAGGGTTTTGTTGGAATCTTTTGTAACAAGACTCCTAAATGGAGGAGAATCCTATGTAACTCCTTGGTTTCGACCTACTTAGGGTAGATAGATATTATTCACTAGAAATGAAAGGGTTTTTGATGAGAAAAGGGTTGGATTCATGATCCAAGAGAGGAGAGAGCTAGAGGAACAATTTTAGTTACTCATTTGTAAGCATGAGGGCTTGTTTGTAATGACATTTTCTACCATTAAAGATTCACGAGAGCTGTTATTAGATTGTATTTTATGTTTTTCAATTTCTTTGTTATATTCTTGCTTGAATATATCGTAGGTTTTGAGGATAATAACTTCCATTGATTGATGGATTATACATAAATCCTTTCTGCAACAGATAAATATTTTCTTAAACAATGAACAATGATTTAATGGGCAAGCTACATCAGATCCTCTGTTAGCTAGAGGAACAGTTTTAGTTACTCATTTGTAAGCATGAGGGCTTGTTTGTAATGACATTTTCTACCATTAAAGATTCACGAGAGCTGTTATTAGATTGTATTTTATGTTTTTCAATTTCTTTGTTATATTCTTGCTTGAATATATCGTAGGTTTTGAGGATAATAACTTCCATTGATTGATGGATTCATGAACAACAGAGGATCTGATGTAGCTTGCCCATTAAATCATTGTTCATTGTTTAAGAAAATATTTATCTGTTGCAGAAAGGATTTATGTATAATGGATGTTCTTCCTTTTGTCATATTCACTATGCTTCTACTTATCATTATATATCCCTTTTTCTGATATACAATTGGATTTCCTTTGATCTATAGGATGTTATGACTCCATGCCCAATGGAATGCCTCTGCAGACTTTTTGTTACCCTCTCCCTTTCTTTCTCAATATTATTGATCCACCTACTCAAACCATTTTAATCCATTTATATTCTGATGGGTATTGGGCTTGCACTTATAGCAGTCTAAGTGTGACTCTCAGTGCTAACACCCATGACCATTCATAGAGATGTACAAAGCCTGATTTGTGTCCAGAGGAATCTCCCAACAAGAGGGAGAAGACTATGATGAGACACCTTCTCCAGTAGTCAGAAGAAGTATATATAGAACAATCATGATCCATTAAAAGAGGTTGTTGCAGTATGAGATTTGGGGGGAGTAAATAAATCTGTTATGATGATGGAATGGAGGAGCTACTCTTAGAGTTCAACAACTACAGTGAGAATGGAGCAGTCATTCTCAGTTTCAGAAAAAACAACTGTAAGTGCAGAGTCCCAATTCCAGAAGGGGCAGTTGTAGAGAGAGTAAAGGACATACTATCAGACAATGAGACAGATAGTGCTTTGCAAAAAGAACATAGAGCCAATACATGATTGAGTAGATTGAGTTGCAGCTGAGCAAGTGTACTAGTTTGGTACAAGTTGATGTGAAAATTTGGTTTGTTAATATATTTGACAAACACGAGGACATATATATATATATTTTGTGGTGAAAAAATTGAGTCTAGACATGTTAAACTAATTGCGACAAAACATCTGATAAGGTACCTGAAAGGTACAATTGATTATGGACTCAAATATATCTCAGATTGTGAGATAAGACTGCAAGGGCTACATAGATTTAGATTGGGGAGGAAGTGTCACAGATCAGAAAAGTACATTCAAATGTTGCTTTAGTATGGGATCAACTATGATCTTGTGGATTAGTGAGAAGCGGACCTGTATGACACTCAGTTTTGTAGAGAGAGAGGATGTGGAAACATGGTCAGCTTTTGGCGAAGCAGTGTGGCTTCGAAAGTTGATTTCATAATTGTTTGATCTCAAGTTAGAGGAGACTTGTATCTTTTATGAAAACCAGATTTGGATGAAGTTGTTAGAGAACTCGATGTGTCATGACAAATCCTAGCATATCAAGATCAAGTACCACTATATCTAAGAGTTGATATGGAAGGGAGCAGTAAAAGCTCCAGTATGTTCCTATCGACAAGCAGGTAGCATACTTGTTGACTAAGCCTCTGTCAAGAGTGAAGTTTGAATACTTCAGAGACAATCTTGGTGTGATCCAGAAGGATTTTCCCTCATGAGAGGGATTTATGTGTTCCCCAGTAGCAGGAAGTGATGTGTTCTCTAGTAGCGAGAAGTGATGTGTTCCCTAGTAGAGGGAAATGATGAGATCCCCAGTAGTGGGAGATACCCTAGCGCAAATTGGTACTCCAACGTCGGTTGGTATGCTACCCCAATGCAGGTTGGTACTCCAACTCAGGCTGATATGCTACCCCAGTGCAGGTTGGTACTCCAATGCAGGCTGGTATGCTACCCCAACACAAGTTGGTACTCCAATGTAGGCTGATATGCTACCCTAACGCAAGTTGGCACTCCAATGTAGGATGGTATGCTACCCTAACACATGTTGATACTCGAATGCAGGCTGGTATGCTACACAAACACAAGCTAATATACTACCCCAACATAGGTTGGTATGCTACTCAAACAAAGGTTGGTATGTTAACCACAACGCATGTTGGTATGCCACTCCAACGTAGCTTGGTACACTACTCCAGTAAAAGTGCATAACTTCTTATGATATATAGATATGTGACTGACAACAAGACGCATTGATAATGATCACGACGAGAAGAATACCTTCCTTGCTAAGAGGGAGTGTTGAAGTTTGAGTAGCTTCAGAAGATATTCTTATTGTATTTGACCAAGACAAAACCCTAAAGAATATTATTAGATTATATTTGCTAAGTTGACCCTATTGTGCCTTAACAATAAAAATGTAAAATAGAAAGATAAATTATCGAGTCGGCCCGTACCTAATTTTAGGCTGGCCAAACTACTATTTATAAGGGAGGCCAACGCCTCATTTGAACACTCACAACACAAGTTTTGTGGCTAAATAAGAAGTGCGCAAGTCTTGGAGGGAGAAGCTACTGCAGCTAGGAGGTCACGTTGTCAAGGTTCTTGGTTTATCTCTTGTGTATGTCTTGGTTAAGTGGTGCACCAATATTCCCTAGTCAAGGGTTAGAGAAGGATCTTCTGCTTTTTTAGTTCCCTCTTGGAGAGAGGCATTGTTCTTGGTTGGTGAATCTATATTGAGGAAGTTTGATGGGTTTTTCCCCTAGAGGGTTTTCCCAGGGTAAATCTTGTATATGATGTGAATGTTATTCTTTTAGTGATACTTTATATGAAGTTATTGTGGTAGTGGTTTAAAAGTAAAAAGAACACTAATCTAATTAACTGCTTAAGGAAAAAATTCAACACTTCGTTCCTTAGTTCAAACCACTTCGTATCAGGATTATTCTCGGTCTAAAAAACTTTCTCAGGCTCAGATTTACCTCCGACTTCTCTGAAGACCACATCTCGATTGTACACTTTTCTCCTTGATGAAGGATCCTAGAGATTATATCATTTCATCCCTTCTTTGTATCCAATGAAAATATATTTAACTGCCTTCTTGTCCAAATTGCTCCTCTTTTCCTTGGGAACATGAACAAATGCATCATAGCCAAACACTTTGAGATGTGCCACCAAATCATTCTTACCCGAACATACCTCATTTGGATTTGTGTCGACTAGTGCCGATGAAGGAGACATATTCACCAGGTATTTTGCAGTCTCGACTACCTGTGCCCATAATTATTGTGCGAGCCCAACACCACTGAGCATGATCCTTGCCTTATCCATAAACATTCTGTTTATTCTCTTGACAACTCCATTTTGTTGTGGGGTACATGGTGTGGTATTTTAGCATGCTATGCCACACTGCTTACATAACTTATCAAATTCCTTTCCACAAATTTCACCACCATTTTCATTCCTCGACACTTTAATCCTCTTCTCTATTTGGTTTTCCATAAGAGATTTAAACTTCTTAAATATCTCAAAAACGTATGATTTCTTCCTCAGGAAATATATCCATGTCTTTTTGGAAAAATCGTCTATGAAGGAGACATAATATAGGGATCCACCAAGTGAAGGAACTGTAACCGGGCCAAACAAATCACTATGCAACAGTTCTAGAATCCCATTTTCCCTTGTCACTCAAGATGGGAACCTCACCCAACTTTGTTTCCCAAATATGAAATGTTCACAAAAGTCCACTTCTAAACCAAATGCAGGAAAACCTTCAAGCATACGTTTGATTTGCATAGCTCGAATTCCTTTTTCTCCAATGTGTCCCATCCTCTCATGCCATATCCTGGTCGGGTCAAGTTCATCATGTTTTGTAGAGTCGGTTTGAACTGATTTGGCTTGAGTCGATTCAAGTTGTGTCGACGTCGAGTCGCAGTCGAGTCGATTTCAGGAGCAACGATGTTGTTGTATCCAATCGAATTGACATTCCCTAACAACTTGTGCACTGTACCAATCCGAACTCCTTTCATTAAGACCATCATACCATTGACCATCTTGCATGAATCCTTCTGAAACAGAGTATTCACACCTACACCACTCATCTTGCTGACATATATGATTTTTCTTGCCAATATCGTAATGTGTAGCACACCTAGAAGGGTTATTCCCCCCCCATCTTGTAGTGTCATTCAGAATCTTCCCCATTCGACAATTCTGGTTTTTGAGTCATCCCCAAGAACACATCACCGCCATCATATTGTTCATATTCACAAAACCATTCTGCATGTGGTGTCATATGATAGGATGCTTCTGAGTCGATCAACCAAACATCTTGATCCGACTGTGTACTGGTCGACGCCAGGTACACATCACCTCCTTTCTGTGAGGTCATCTTTCTTTCAATCGATTTCTTCTCGTCAGATCTAGCACTGACTTATGTTGCCTTCGACTTACAATCCTTTTTATAATGTCCAGTTTTACCGCATTTCCAACATCTTCGCGTTGACTGAACCAGAATTTAGATCTACCCTTCGACTTGAACTTTCTACCGAAGAATATTCTTTATCTTTGTCTACCAGTCGACCTCTCACTACCAGAGCATCTTTGGTCGATCCTTCCATGATCTTTATTCTCATTTCTTTCGACAACAAAGAAGAAACCATGTCTTCTAGTGCTAGTGTGGGTGTATTACTCCCAATAAGCATGATTAAGCTATCCCAGGAGTCTGGAAAAAACATAATAGGATGATACACTTCTCCCTATTAATGGTATTTATATCCACAAACAATAACTGGATCAACATGGTTTTAAATGCATTTAAATGCCTAGTCATCGAACTACCATCACTCATCCTCAGAAGGTACAGTTTCTTTATGAGAAAAAACTTATTTACCAGAGATTTCGACTGGTATAAGCTTCCTAGCTTGGCCCATAGTTTCTTGGCCGAATCTTCACTCGATACATTCAATAGCACCGAATCTACAAGACAAAGCCATATCGTACTTCTTTATTTTATTTCAAGTTTCTTCCATTCTTGCGTCGACATACCTGTTGGCTGGGTACTTGGAAAAAACATTGTCCATTGTTCTCGATCTACAAGAAGATCTTCCATTTTAAGCTTCCAAAGATCAAAATTCTGGCCATTAAATCTTTCTATTTCTATTCTGAAACTGGTCGCCATTCTTTATCACGATCTTTAAAACAATTTATGACTTACAACTCTTAATGTACCTAGGGTTTAGTTCTCGGATTCAAGATTGGAAAATCAATATCTGATATACTCGCCAAAGCATTACACCACTATGATAACTCACTTTTCAGGGCATACCTAAGGTCTGATACCACATGAAAAGAAATGCAGGATGCTTCCACATTGATCCTAGGAGAAGAGAAGAATAATTTAATCAAGAAATCAAATGACACAAGCAATCACAGAGTACACCGAGATTTTACAATGGAAACCCTTAACTGGGAAAACCAACATTCCTTTGAGCGTTTTTCTCTCTTGTTGTCTTATTGATTTAGAATAAAAGGTTACATGTTTAACCTTGGTCCACACCTAAGAAAAAATCGACATCATACCCTCTTGCATAGGCAAGAACAACCCTGTAGCCAATTTGACTTACATATGCATGACCAACAACCTACACTTACACATGCATTAACCTGCAAAAGTACATTATATGATCACCTACAACATCAACCCTTACAACCTTACAACACGCCTCTTTATAGGCTTTACAACATGAAAAACCGTAAATATTGGCACCCACAAACGGTTTCAGATCCATGCATATCATTGTCTACAAATCCTACAAAACCTGGGATTCTATTATAGTCGACTCCAAGTCAGATTTAAAAGTCGACTACCAGTCGACCTTCATTCGGTCTCTAGTCATTCGTCTCACACCCTCACTTCGACCTCTTGTTGGTTGACTTTTCATCGTTATCTTTGACTTCGACTTTACCCGATCGACTTCCTCGAACTTCAACCCGTTGTTGATCCACCTGGACTTCGACCATTAGTCGATTCGCCTTGACTAGACTTTCACTACAAAGAATATAACAACCCAACAAACAAGACAATGAAAGAATATAGAGATATATTTGCCTCACCTTTACGGGTACCTTTGCATTGTCATGTAAAGCATGTAATTGATTTGACATTGAGTGCTCCTATACCTTGACCTAGTATACAAATGATCTCTTATGGAGAACAAAAAATGTTGGATTCAATAGCTAATACAAAAGGGCTAAATTTGACCAAGCTCCAAATCTTGTAGGAGCCTAATTGTGTTGTTTCAAAAGAAGGATGGGACACAATGACTTTGTATTATTTATAGAACCACTAACAAAATCCTAGTTTAAAATTGGTTTCCAATCCCCTGAATCAATGGTATTCTCAATTAGCTCAAGGACACCAAGTTTTCCAATAAGATTTAATCTAAAGTCGATTTATCATCAGGTGCCAATTAAGCAAAGTAATGTGTGGAAGAGAACCTTTAAGTCTAAATAAGTTCTCTTTGAATGGTTGGTCGTTCCTTTTCGCTTGGCTAATTTCCAACAATGTTCACGAGGATGATGGAAAATATCTTGTGACCATTCACTGATTCATTTTTGGTTGTATATTTGGACAATATGCTTATCTTCAATAGAACCTAGGAGGATAATTTGAAGCACATTCAACAAGCGATGAGTACCCTGCAACAACACAAGTTAAATGTCAATATAAAGAAGTGTTCATTTAATATGCAGAGAATTTAATATCTATGATACATTGTGTATTAGGCTAGTGTGCATGTGGATTAGACCAAGATCCAAGTCATTTGTGATTAGTTGGCTCTTAAGACACTAACGACACTCTATTGATTCTTGAGCTTGGCCAACTTATACCACATGTTTTTGAGATAGGTGACTGAGGGTGGATCCAAAGCTGAGTTTGTTTGGGTTGAGGCTAAACAAAAAACATTAGAGGTCTAAAATGTTGCCTCTACTTAGAACAAGTCCTCATTCTTGTAGACTTGCAACAACCATTCGATATTGAGAGAGATGCTTCAAATTGTGTTGTTGATATAGTCCTCACTTAACACAAACATCCAATAGCCTACCATAGTGAGATAATCTTTGACGTAGTTTGTAGGTACCCCATCTATAACAAAGATATGTACTCCATTGTGCAAGCATGTCAACAATGGAAGTATTATATTATCAGAAAGGAAAAAATTATCCACATTGACCACTATCACCTACAATTCATGCAGATGCAAGGAAAGCTGAAAAATGACCACCATTATAAGTGGTCCACGTACCTTTAACAATTCCACTTGAACATCAAGTACAAGAAGGGCAACACAAACTAAGTTGCGGTTTGCCTTAAATGACTTCCAATTGTGGCACTAAAGATAATGATTAATTATTGTGGACATAAGACTTCCACGTGGCCCTAATTGTATGATACTAATCCTAACCCTGTTGCTACATGTCATACACTATGCACAAGTAACAAATTTTAGACTTTCACCTGTAGGATGGACTTCTATGCCATCTAAGATATCTTTATGTTCCTTTAGGAAAGCATGAAAAGCTTATCTGAGAGGTGCATTACATTTGAGTGGATAATACTTTGACGTGGAGAAAACAGTGACAATACTACATAAGTACTTCTACTCACCAAAACTATGATAGGATGTTAGCATGTATATTAGATAGTGCACCACTTGTGTCATCATTAAATAAATAATAAAAAAGTAGGGTTTGTACACTGCTCTAACTACTCTAGAAAAGTCTTGGGAGCGAGTCTCCATGGATTATATGTCAGGCTTGCCCTCAACCAAGCATGGTAGCAATAGTGTATTTGTGGTTCTTGATTAGTTCTACAAGATTGCCATTCTGGAACCCTATAAGAAGAGTATCACAATAAAATTCATAGTTAAGTTCTTCTTCAAGCACACTAGGATTCATTTTGGGCATCTACAAAACATTGTTTCATATAGGGACAGCATGTTCTTTGGTACTTTCTAGTCTAGCTCATGGTTACTGATGGGCACAAAGTTGATAAAATGAACTTCCTCAATCCCTTGAGTCGAGGAAAAATAAAGGTAGTCAACATTATGATTGTGCATATCCTTGGAATATACAACTCCAAGAATCCAAATACACGGTATTAAATCCTTCCTTATGTTCAATATAGCCACAATAGATCCCTTCATAGTTCTATTTCCCACAACTCTTTTCAAGTGTGCTTGGGGTTCTAGCCACTAGCCCCTATTGACATATCTCTACCTATTTTGTTTACACATGCAAATTCCTCCCATGATTAAATTAAGGAAAACAAAGCAACCAAATTTGTTGAAAGGATCCAACATATCCAACAACAATTTCTTCATATTTTGCATAAAGCCTATGCCAAGTACAAGCAATGACCTCGTCAACATTGAATTCCACACAAGCTTTGGTTCAGTGATAAGGTGTGGTTGCACTTGCAAAAAGAGTGACTCACAAGCCTCCATAAGAATCTCATACTACTACGATATGAGCCTTACACCATCACCAAGGTTGTGGGTGAGAATATTTTAGATTAAGTATTCCACCTTTCTTGGATTGTACCCTGTATTTAATGTGAAACTGCTTCAACCATATTTTCTACCACTATTGGACACCTTAGAGGTGGTAGAGCACCCGACCCATACATAACTCAACCCTTGCTACATTGAGCAAGCTACAATTAATCAGATAATGGACACCAATATGAAGGGAAATATCCAACAAAATGTAGAACTTTGTTGGGTTATCATAGCAGGGCAACTACTTCACTAGTGTAAGTGGTTCACCAAGAACCAAATTAAATAAAAGTTTCCTCATATGATGGAGGAACTTGATGCAATTGAGACCATTGCTTCCTAAAGGGGGATGGATGATCTAGGTGGATATAGGTGGCCACCCAGATATTCTATGTAACATCCCCATTTCTAATCACCATTAATTATAATGTAATTGTATAAATGTGAATTGGGTTGGTAAGTCGATGTGTTGGGGCAAAGAACCCGTATTGATTTATTGTGGTCAAGGGTTGAATTGCATATAATGAACATTGAAATAATTAATAAAAGTGATAATTATTGTCTGCGATATGAAAGGGACGAAGAACTATGGGGGGCTATCATTCCACAAGAGAGAGGGGGGTCCAAGGGGGAATTATGCATGGGTATTGATCCAAACCCATATTCATGAATTATTATCATTATATATAACCTTGTAATTTGATGTGGAGTGTGTTGAAATAACTCTTGTAAGAGGGTGGGTGTGAGGAGTCACATCCCACAATTATTGGAGAGCATGGGCATGAGTACAATCAGTTTGGGGAAAAGTTTAAGTCAAACAAGATAACAAAGAGGGGAAATTTGTATGGCCAAGGGGGCAGTTTTTGGACAATCACGTTTTTGGATGGAGAACAATTTTTACATCCAATTTTTGGGTAGCAAGGGAAGAGCACGGGGTTGGGAAGAGGACCAACCATGGTACACTTGAAGGTAGCCTTTGTTTGGTTGTGATTTATGTTGAGAAAGAGGCATGTGTGCCTGTAAAAATGGGTTGTAAGCATGTAGTGTGTTTTCTTGTTGAGGAAATGACTCCAAAGCCTTGTGTGGGCTACTATGAAAACTCCTTGGGAAGTTGAGAGTTCCTTAGGGTCCCTATTTGAGAGTTCTTTTCCAACCGAGTGCACTAAAGGCCTTGATAAATGAATGGTACAACCTTAGGGACTGTGAGCAGTGAAGGGGGTACATTCCTTGGGTAGTGCAAGTTGTGGGAAAATAGAGAGATGAAGAATTGGAACTGTTGTAGGAGTAGAACCCGGGTCGGGGGTTGCTGTGTGTGTGGAGAGTGGACAATCAATGTGTTAGATCTCCTTGTGAACTCATAGTCACAGCTCGGGGGTGGCTTGTTGTTGAGAAAAAATGAACATCAAGGCCTATGACTGGGAGGTTCATCCTTCGTACGCAGCCAATTGGTTAATTACTAACATAAACGTGTTTTTGTTCTATTCTTATGTTATTCCACCGTGTAAATGATTTATATGAATGTTTTGAGTTCATTTTTTTCCTGAACAATAACATTCAAGTTTAATATATGTTGTTGGATGCTTTTAGAATTGTGGTATAGGTCAATTGGTTAAATTTGTATGTGATATGTAGTTGGTAAGCTACAATAAATTAATTACTAGTAAATCTTATTGATTTAATGGGTTTGTACATTGTAATGCTCCTTGGTTAAGTTGGGGGACATTATAGAATGGTATCAAAGGTCAAGGTTCAACACTGAACTTGTGTGGGGTAGCAACCAACATGAATTGAACAAATTTGTGGTTGCAGATTTCGTCCTATGATGGGTTTGGGGAAAAATGGTGAACCAGAGTGAAATCCCCAAATTATGAGGAGATTTCAAGTTTAAATGCTTCAGAACAATCGAAGAAGAGAACTTATGGAGTCGAGTTGTAGGTTGCATAGTTGATTTTGGCCTAGAGGGTCAAAATCCTATAAGCCTGAGGGCGATCATGAGGTTTAGTAATCGACGACCCACATTAATTCGACCTGGAGAATCGTCTGTTGAGATTCAATCGCAAAAAATAGAGCAAGGAATTCCCAAAAGGGGCTTCAGGAAGAAGGTTTCAGAAGGATTTGGAGTCGGGCATGAGTTTAAGTCCAAAGGAAGAAGCCTGAAATAATGTGAGTCGTCAGATCAATCGGGGTCATTCTCAACAGTCGGATCTCGCTGAGATGTTCTTTCGAAAAAGTGTTTTCGCGAGAGATCGTTCTGAAGGTTGGGCATGTTTTGGAATCTGATGAATTCAGTCTGATCGAGGTAACCCGTGCGTAGTTTTGGGAGCCTAAGATGATCGTGGTCATTCAACGACCTGATTGCTAACCGTCTGATCTATCAGTCGAGCATGTTTCCTTGGAAGGGTTGAGGGTGAAAGAGGAAGCCATGTAAGCCACCATGTCAGTGTTCCATGTCAGAGGGCATGTCATCAAGAGTAGGTGATTTAGAAAATTCCATGTGGAAGTCGAGTGCATGGCTTCGAGAAGAATGGTTCTCGAGAGCCTTCAGAAGAGGGTTATTGGAAGGTTCATTCATGGAGCAGGTTTCAATGGATGAAGTCCGACAGAGAGAACCCAATAGGATATTGAAGCTTAGAGTTTGGAAAGGATTAAGGAACATGGTGTTGGAGCCGCCCTTGTTTTTTCACCTCGCACAATTTTCAATTTTTGATACTTGAGATCTAAAGTTGTTTTTCTTTTACTTCCGAAATCTTAAAACTCTGAAATCTTGTCGACTGGATAGCAACGCTTTTTCACTTTCAAAAAAAAGATCCATTTTTCGCAAGTATGTTTGCTCTTTTGTTTTATTTCGGGATATCACAAGCCAGATACTTCAATCTTTGAATTCATAAGGCCCGAGACGCGAAACTGCGAATTCGTTTTTGTTTTTTCACGCAAAACATTAACTAAGGTAAAACTTTTAACTCATAAGCATGCATTTTCGGGAATTCGCACCTCGGCATTCGTCGAACCTAAGTTTTTGTTTTTTCAGCCCCGAGAGCTGAGAACGCGATAAATTTTGTGATAACCTTGGTCAAGGACTAAAGGTAAAAAACTAACCATGGTTGAATTTGGTTCTCGTCACATCGCCACTCGGCACTTTCTCTCATAAAGTTAAGGTGTCCAAAACCCCGATTCAAGGAGTTGCGACACGATTATAGCGAGATTAATTAGTCGCCTAATCTAAGATTTCCTTCTCATAATTCGAACCTTAATTATCGCCACATCGCGATATCACAACTCTGCATATCATTCTCCCAAAAATCTGGCTTCAATGTTCCAAGTCGCGATATGGCAAATAAATTAATTATATAATTAAGGATGCACCAAATCACGGTTACTGTTAATTAAGATAAAATCGGCACTCACAACCTCGTGAGTTGAAGAGTCAAAATGTTAAAAGGAGATTCACGATGCGACGAACAACGAGAAAATGATTTAAGTTGCTGAGATTTGATTTTTTAAAATTTAAACGAGATACGTCCCGCATACCGAGGTTTGCACACTCCACGAGGTAACTACTTGCTCTCCATAACCTGACTGCCTGTCAAGCCACCGAACATTGATGACATTTATGAAGAATTAGGGTAAATCCATGAATAAATAAGATCAGATTCAGACAATAAATTCGTTTCCATTTGCGATTTGACAAATTTATTTCAAATATACGAGAGTTTCATTCTATTTTAACATTTCTC
This sequence comes from Picea glauca, assembly GCA_000966675.3. NCBI lineage: Eukaryota > Viridiplantae > Streptophyta > Pinopsida > Pinales > Pinaceae > Picea > Picea glauca. The sequence goes on from JZKD02S1673879.1 coordinate 112,926, forward strand.
ATAAGCGCACAGAGCTCACCTTTCTCCGAGCAAACTAATTTCTGCATGTATACAAAGGTCTATCACAGAAGAGCGAAAAAGCAAGCTTCAGCCATGGCTCCACGGAAAGTTGCGAAGGCAAAGGTCGAAATCGCAGCGCAAGGTTCCGACACTATCTCTGATACTTCACCTCGAACTGGCGGCTCAGTACCCAACTGGTCGTTTGTTTCAGATATTCTTCAATCTGAATTGGTGAATTACTCAGACTCTGATGACAATGATAACGAGAAAGACGACTTGAACATGAAGTACAAGATAGTTGTTCAGTCGGGAATGCACCTGGTTGCAACCAGACCACGATTTCTCCCATACTACGACATGATCTGATGGGCGTTGGATCACGTAGACCTACCCACCAGAACTATCATAAGTGACCAACGGACCACGGTCGAAAATTTCAGACCAGAGCATATCCAAAACATGTACAAGCTCCCAGCAACTTCTGAATACACATATAATGCTGAATTCCTGGAGGAATTCAAAAAGGAGGAGTGCACAAAATATGATAAAACTATGCCAGGTTTGATAAAGGATTGGGTCTCGCGTTCCGCGACGTTTAGAGCGAATGACAAGGGCGTGTATTCAATTGCTTCACTGGAGCCACAATATATGTATGTGGCAATGATGACATGTCGACTATTCGGAAGGGAGGATACTTCGCATTTCTACATTGCGTGGGTACCTCTCATATTTCGGGTAGCAGAAGGTTGCTCATTTAATTGGGCGAAAATACTCTCGGATAGTTTGTTCAACAAGATTACAGAGTATAGGGAGCAGAAAGCAGCCGGGGGACCATCCACATTCTTCATGTTTGCATATATCATGGACGCAATATGCTCCATGACACCTTTCCCTTTGATGAATTGAGCTTGGAGTCCAACCCAAGAAAAAACTGTGCATGAATATCACGACAAATTGTGGGAAAATAAAGCAAATGAATTTATTTATGATATTTTCAACTGGGTGATGGTGCCCCTGCACATCGCCATTTTTGGTCATTCGCCACCTCGCATCTCAGATAGCATCTCTGCAAATCTGAAGGGTATTGCAGACTGGTACGTAGAGGCAGAATTTTCCTATTTCAGAGTGTTCGGAGCTACAATTCCCTCGTTTGTGCTACCACTATTTATTCTCGACAAGCTGGCCTATCGCGAGATTGCCCGACAAACGGTGATTGGCGGAGTAAGTAAAGAGCTCAAGGCATCATCGAAAAAGGTATGGCCATTTTTCCCCTTCAGCTAAATTCTTATTCTTTATTGGATTTTGGACATGCTAAGGCTGAGGCTGCAACCTTAGAAGACTTGAGTTTGGTCTCTATTGAGTACAAGAAGCATGATCCTCAGAAAATTGTAAGCGCCCATCTGTCAAATTGTGGTTTGAAGAAGTTTGAACATGAGTGTTCACCCTCGGATGATATTTTCCGAGGGGCGAGGTCCTATGGGGAAGTGCTAGTTCGAATCAGATCTTTAGCACCCGAAGACATGGCCTCTATTTTAAAGTTTCAGAAGCATAGAAAAAGGTGTCTTCCCGCTGTGCTAGGAGGTTTGGGTCTTTCCAAGGATAAAGAGAAGGAAGCTAAAAGTTCCGAGGGCGAAACTTCTAACCCCGAAAAACGTCAAGAAGGGGAGCAAGAGAAGAATCCCGAGCAGGAGAAGAATCCCGAGCAGGAGAAGAATCCCGAAACAGAAAAAGAAACTACTGACCCACCGAAGGAAAATAGTCCAGAGGTGGAAGTAAGAAATATAGACCCGCCAGAAACTCAGAATCCAGAGACTGAGACGAAGACCTCTGATCCTCCGAAGGAATAGGACTCACTCGGCACACCAGGAAAGGCGGCGAAGCAAATTGGGGAACCCATCACTTCTGTCACCCCTTTGCAGTCAACGCAAGGAAACATAGGAGAAGGATGGATTTTCGGTGAAGAACTAAGGCCCATCAGAGCATAAGAACTTCCTCCCAATGAGTTCTTCTTCAACAAAAAGAGAAAAGCAGTTGTGAAAAGGGAGTTCAACCAGGAGGAAGGATCAACTGCTAAAAAATTTAAAGTAATGACAGAGGGAAAAAACAAGAGGACTGATGAATTCGCCACAGAGATAGCAGGAACACTGGGAGCGTATGCATCGGCGAATCAATTCTCAGTCGTGGCCTTGAAAAATCAGCTCAAAAGAAAGAATCACCTGATCAAAACTCTCGAAGCCTGAGTAGCTTCGGCTGCAGAAAACGCTAAGAGTCAGGCGAGTGGAGAAATAGAACTGGCTCGATTGGCCGATAAAAAGAAAATTGATGTCCTCAAAACCAAGTTGGAACAAGCGAATTCAGTAATCCGAGATGGTCGGATACAGGCAAGTCAGCAGAGGAGTATGATCACAGGGTTGTAGACTCAGTTAGAGGTTGCTGAAAGCAAAATGATCGACGTCGAGGGTTTTAAATCTCGAGCGATCGATATCAGGGGCAGGATCTCTTCTGTACAACAAAGTCTGTTAGAAAAAGTGGGGGTGATCCAAGAAGATTGCGTACTAATGCATCGTATTTCAGAAAATATGACTGTCAAAGAAAGAAACGCAGAGGCTACTCGGGTCACTTTCCAAGAGGCGATGATATCTACCAACAACAGATTTTCAGCAGGTTCTCCCAGACTCACCATTGCTGAACAAACTAAGGGTAATATTTTGTTAAAGGATTGGGAACATAATATTACCTTAAGCAAGGAACAGGCCCAAAAAGTAACAAATGCATTAGAAGAAGCCTTCAATGCTATAGATGGCGAGCTGTTAGGAATGGAGAGTGGAGGTGACTCAGAGACGTTGAGGCAAATGAATGTAGATCAGATTTCCCTCGACATGAAGGAAAAGAATGAGAGAGATTCGGTAGAAATCTCTAAGATGGACAGGGTAGATATGGCTCGAATTGACGAGCATTTAATTTAACCTAGCACACAACTCAGTGCCCTTGACATCATTGATGCACAAATGGGTAATAAACTTCCACAGTTAGCCCGAGAGTGCTATTTTGCCGAGGCCAGCTGTCAAGTGGAACCTTCACAGCTTGTATCCCAGTTTGTGGACAAATGTATCATGTACACCGAATCCATGCGAAGACAAACACCTGGCACTTTTTGAAAATAGAGTAGGAGAGGTGGAATGACTTCGCTCCTCCTAGTTGTCAAGCGGAGCCTTCACAGCTTGTATCTCAGTTTTGTGAACAAATGTATCATATGCACCGAATCACGCAAAGACAAGCACCTGACACTTTTTGAAAGTAGAGTAGGAGAGGTGGAGTGATTTCGCTCCTCTCGTTTGTAACAACATTTATGAAACCATTGATGTTTCTAAAATGGAGAAAAAATTGTATAAATAGAGGACCAAAAGAAGAACTAAAGGCTGGACTTTTTTGGAAAGGATTGTAATAGAGTTTTTTGCATTCAAGAAGTTAATAGAAGCAAATTCGAAGATTCCTAATTCCGTCACAACTGTGTTGCAAGTTTGTTTCGTTATGTTTCTTGTTTCATTTCATTTCACTCTTCATAATTGATGTGTATCACTATAATTCAGTACGACCACTACTATAGTGAAGGGATTTCATCGTTCTGTAATTGTTTCTTGTCTTTCCTCTGCACCAGCTATCAATAGGTGTAAGACCAATTTGCATTTACATAATTTTATATTCGTTTACACTATGTCAATTATTTCTATGTCAATTTCTTCTTCTATGTATGTGTGAGTTTTCTATTAACAGGAGCCTTACGTTATCTACAGCTAAATGTTTTTCTCTCGTTCCACATCTTTTACTAAAAATAATACAGTTACGGGAAAGGGCCTTCAGTTTACATTCCTATTTTGTTCTTCATGCAAAAATTTCTCTTATTCCAACCAAATCGAAACATCGTTAAAATCTCTCCCTAAATCGTTTCCACACGGGTATCGTTTCCTCAAATGACTGTCCCTGCAGCTACTCAACCTGATATTCAACCCAGATTCTCTAATCAGAATCATATCGCTTTAAATCTCTTTGATACAATCCTTAAAACTGCTAACACTCGGGAGGAATTAGAATGTTCATGGGCAGCCATTGAACAAGATATTACTACCTAGGAACAGTTGGAAGCTAGACAACAAGAACGTAGAAATCCTCATTAGTTTCCCATACCGAAGGTTAGTGTAATCCTTTATCAACCTTTAGTATACTTTCGGATGCCTTGAAACTGTACTTTAAAGTCTTAAGTACAGACTCAGGAACAACACATGGTGAGTTGTGTTTTCGACAAAGGGTTTCTAACAGGAAGAATCATATAGTGTTTCAGACTGCGGATTTCAGAGACATCCGCGTACCAATCAATTTGGACTTCCAATGGGAAGAGTCCGAGAAAGAGCTTCTGATAATCCTACAGAGGTCTAGAAACAACTTGGCGAAGCCAAGAATATCAATGATTGGGATTAATTTTGATTTTGAGAGCAACAATTTAGATCTAAATATCGTTACAACAGTAAATTAATGAATTTTTCCATGAAAAATTCCAGTTTTTGAATGTCTTCATCTTGCAGGGCATTTTTTAGGGCCTAAACAATGTTTTTATAAAATCAAATTTGGGCGAAAGTGTGTCTTCGTTTCCTCTTCTAAAATTATAAAGCTTAGAGAGAGCTTTCCAACAAGCTAAATTGTTCTCCAAACGAAGCTTGTATGATGGAGTTACAACCAAAACGATCAAGGGTAAAATTTAGTACCATATTTCTTTTAGAGGGCATAACTCATAGATCAAGAGTCAATTTGGGGTCCATGAGTAGTCCATGAAAATATATTTAACCATAAAGTGCAGCCATGGAACCATATTTGTAATATGAGTATGTAAAAATGTGCGGAAGGAGAAATAAGGCACTAGTAGCATACATGACCAAAAATGTAAAATAGTCAAAACTTATGCAGGTTGTAATTATCAGTCTTGAGCCCGGTTAAGGGTGAAATGAAGGAAGATTGTTCAGAAGATAGTCATAGACATACCCAATTGAGATTGTGTAAAAATACCAACGGATTTTTTGTAGGGATGCATAAACATGGCTAGAATTGATAAGCCAGGATAAAGTGTAAAGGGGCAAAGTTGTCATTTCCATACTGTTCCAGATTTTGACTAGAGAATCGGTTTGAAAATCCAAGAGTTGTTGTGATTTCAGTGTTAGCGGTATTATCTATGTCTCATGGAAAAGTTTCCTTGGTATTGATATATTTACCCCTGTAAGTGACAAAATCTGGTGTTTGAAATTATTTTGCATTGAGGAGAAGGTGTACAAAAAGGTTAAATTGGTAACATTCAATTGACTACATCCTTTTGCTTGTTGCTCACAATTGAGCAAGAAAGTAGTCATTGGAAATCTATTGGATAGTAGAATCCAAATATCCGCTCAAAATTTATTTTTGAGCTAAATGATTCTCAAGGAAGCAGAAGGAAGTTTTTTGGCGGACTTGAAGGACACCATTGAGCAAAATGGAATTTCAGGAAGCCATAAATTTTAGCTCAAAAATTAGATTGAAGCATGAGTATGGTCATTGGAAAGGAAATTCTGAAGGAAACATAATAGAAAGCCTAATTTTCTATGAGAGCATCGAGTTTATCGTTAAAATTATAGGAGGAAGTGGAATTAGATTCCATGAACCTTGTAATTACCCAATGTGGAGATGTTCCCAAATAATGTCAAAATTTGGAGAAACATTTCCAAGTAATAGAGTTGAGTGCTAGGGGTGATTGTTGGGTAAAGAAGAGTATTGAAACTCATAATAATGCCTACGCATAAGTATATAGGCTCACTTGAAGTGAAACGACCAAATAAGGGAAAAATGTGGTTGAACTTATTAACAAGGCATTGATTAAGAAGCAAAGAAACAATCTAGCAAAGAATGTTGGGTGATGAAATTCTAGCAAGAAGATAAGATTCCAAAATTGAGCATTGTGTGGGTCTGTTCTAGACTTATTCTAGGGTCGATAAGACAAAGGATTAGGTTAATCTTGTGCACTTATTTGAAGCATCAAGAGTTGCAAAGGGAAGTGTAGGACTGTAGAGCAGGTGATGCAAGGTTGGGAAAGGTCTAAGGAAGATAAGGGGAATATTAGTATTCAAATGCTATAGAGTCCGAATGGTTTACACAGAACAATTAGTAGAACCTATCACATAAATCATGAAGCCAATAGGTGAGAAATATCATTGCAAGCACAAGGAGTTAAGAAGAACTCCATAGCCTTGAGGGTAGAAATATAGTGAAGGTTGCAAGCTCGCTACAAGAGAAGGAAAAAGTATGTCATGAGATGAGGTGTGACTCATGGAGTGGATGAGTTATCTCTCTATGAAAATATAGGAATACATGAGGAGGGATTGCTAGATATCACCTAACAACTTCTATCTAAAAGTACCCAAAGCAATAAATTTGTCTCTATATCATAGTGCGTAGTGGAAGAAGTGTACAATTGCGAATGGAGGAGTGTAGCACTCCATTTGGAGAAAAGTGGTTTTGAGTGGACAAGTAGTGCTTCACATTGAATCACTCAATGAAGTGAAGAAAGTTATCTAAAATTGAGCAAAGCCATGGATGACAAAGAGTATTAGAAAGAGGACATAAAAGAAATATTTCAGAATGTTGAAAAGCCAAGACAGGTTTGGTCAAGGAAATGGGGAATGATTAATTAATTGCGGTACTAATATTTAGCTGGAATTGTGCATGTTACAACACTATGAATATTGATAATTTTACCCAATATGTTGGGTTAGGTTCTCTCTGCATAAAGAAAGAAATTGTGAGATGGCAACACTAGTGGATCTAGTGACTGGTAATGCAGAATGACCAAGTGGGGGTTGTCTAGCAAGTTCATAATGGGGGTTAGTGGTGCACAATTGAGCAGAATGGCAGTGCACAAGACAATAAGGTTCTACATAAATTAAAGGACAACCATATACAACAACAAAGCTAACTAATTAATTAAATATGAAATAGATATGCATTGTAGTGCACGATAGAATTGATGCATGATGCATACAATAAATATATAGTGTATGTGCATAAAATAGGCGTGAAAGATCAAATTCTTCGTGCATATTGATGTGTGTTTGTGCATGTGGACATGCATGAACATACTGGTGACATGAGTATAGACCAAGAGTAGTTTGCTGATATATACATATGAAATAATGATGCTATGATATTGGAATAAAACTAATGATGGATTGTGTATCCAAGAAACATGATTATAACATGATGCTATTTTTTCTTATGGTATCCATGCATACGAAGATAAAACGAGGATGGTGGGAATTGTGATTAAGAGGTTGGTAAAGGGAGCCCGTGAGCTTCTTCAAAGTGACAGTTGAGCAGGTGGCATCATGTAAATTGATGACGACCATGCATGTATGCGTTTGGGGTTGTTATGATGTATAAATGTTGAAGGGAATTGAGGTAACAATTCCCTGAGTCGAATCTCAATATTTGATTTGATGTAAAGGGAGGAGGCCTTGAGTATGAAAATATTAATTGTTGATTGAATTCATTTATGGGAAATATAATTGCATGTTGTGTTATGTTGGTTATAAGATAATAACCAAGTTAAGTCATGAGACATTATTCCTGTTGCAACAATGAATTCCATTAGAGATGGTCATGTGTGAGGCCGTGATGAGATTGGATATGGAAAGGATATAGTTCCATCCAAGTGCATAATGGTCTCCCCCTATGTAATTGAGGTTTGGACTGCAACCTTTTTGTCTACAATAAATAACACTAAGGAATGATGTTCCTAGTGTTGTGTATGGGTTGAAGAGGAAGGTATCCAAAGGATCATATGAGTTTGGGGAAGAGTTTGGATGATGTATTGAGGCATGTGTGATACCTTCCAACTCACATGGTGGAATACATGACAATAACATATGGTATTCCATAGTCAATGTAAGGATGCATTGTGTGGATATGGCCATGCGTATTGACATATTGGTTTTATTATTAGTAAAGTTTGATTGCATTATGAAAAATTCTTGGTATGATGATAATGCGTGTACATTGAATGATGGTTTCATTCTAGATAATGTGATTAATGGTTTAATTCCATTTTTAATATGAATAATAGTTGGAAGTGATGGAATTTTTAGATTAATATGATTATGAAAATCACTTCATGGACTAAATGCAAATATTGTGTGTGAGATACTAACAACTTGTTTGGCTGCAAGAAAGTTGAGGACCTTGTAGGTAGAATACTCTTGGATATGGAAATGATGTAAGTCCACAGGGAAGACTGATATCTACATCTGCAAGAGCCAAACATAATGAGCATAAATCTCATGCGTGGGAATATTTATCTTTCTGTATAAACAAACTTGAGAAATTAATAATTGGAAATTGTTATGACATGCTAACAATTTGTTTGTCTACATGAAAAATTGAGAAAATTGCAAGGGAAATGGTCTTGGATATGGAAAGGATGTAAGCCCGTAGGAATATTGATATCTATTGTTGCAAGAGCCAAACAATCAAGAGCAAAAAACTCAAGTTTGGGAAATTTTGTTTTCATGTGTGAAACATATTTAAATTTTATAATTGAAAATTATATGATGATGTCTCATATTGAATGTATGCCTATGATATATATGTGATGATTTCCACAGGTTATAGCTTGCTAGTGGAATTCTAGCAATAGGTTGGCATTCGTCTACGCAAGAACACCTTGACAAATGATGGATTGACTCAGAAACTGTACAACAATGAAATGGATGCTTCAGCCTAGAGGGTGAGTACAACAACAAGAAGAAAGTTGCCAGGCTTGCATAAGATCCAGGTTGTCAGGCCTGAAGAGTGAACTTTGTTGAGAGTTGCATTATTGAAGAACCAGGTCGTTAGGCCTGAAGAGTGAACTCTGTTGAGAGTTGCACTATTGAAGAACCAGGTTGTCAGGCCTGAAGAGTGAACTCTTGTGTGAGTTGCACTATAGCAACAAGGTTGTTGCTGGTTATTTCCCGGTAGTTCTTTCTAACAACGAGTCCCTTGAGATCCCAGTAGTGAGATTCCCAGTGACCTGTGCTAGAGAGACCCTAAAAAATGAATGGTGCGGCCCAATGGACTGAGGGCAGTGAAGGGGGCACATTCCTTGGGTCAACCCTGATAAACAAATGGGACGTCATTCCTTGGGTTGGGCATGTCAAGAGGAAGAGAGTTAGTGGAAATTGGGATAGTTGTAGGAGAATGCCAGTGGCTTATATGTGTGTGTGTGTGTGTGTTTCGAGCCAAGATGCCTTTGTATCTATGTTTTGGGGTTGGAGCCCCTATGTATTTATGATTTTATGGGGGGACGAAGTGCCTATGTAATTTTGATTAGGCTAGAATTCCTGTGTGATTTTAGGCAAGAGAGCCTATATGTTGATTAATGGCCAGGGAGCCATAACTGTAAAATGAAATTACACATGTAGGGTGTTGTGCACTGAGGATGGTGCAAAAATAAGGGGGAGGGGAATGTAACATCCCCAGTTCTAATCCCTGTGAATTATAATGTAATTGTATAAATGTGAATTAGGCTGGTGAGCTGATGTGTTGGGGCGAAGAACCCGTATTGATTTAATGTGGTCGAGGGCCAAATTGCATATAATGAACATTGAAATAATTTATAAAAGTAACAATCACTGGCTGCAATACGAAAGGGATGGAGAACGATGGGGGATATTATTCCACAAGAGAGAGGGGGGTCCAAGGGGGAATTATGCATGGGTATTAATCCAAACCCACATTGCCGGATTATTATCATTGTATATAACCTTCTAATTTGATGTGGAGTGTGTTGAAAGCCAATAATTTAACTCATGTAAGAGGGTAGGTGTGAGGAGTCACATCCCACAGTTATTGGACAGAATGGGCATGAGTACAATCAACTTGGTGAAGAGTGCAAGCCAAGCAAACAAGAAAAGAGAGGAAATTTGTATGTCCAAGGGGGCATTTTTCGGACAATCATGTTTTTGGATGGAGAATAATTTTTACATGCAGTTTTTGGGCAACAGAGGAAGAGCATGGGGCTGGGAAGAGGACCGACCATGGTATAATTCAAGGTATCCATTGTTTGGTTGTGTTTTATGTTGAGGAAGAGGCCCATGTGCCTCTAAAAATGGGTCATAAGTATGTAGTGTGTTTTCTTGTTGAGGAAATGACTCTAGAGCCTTCTGAGAGCTGTTGTGAAAAATCCTTGGGTAGCTGAGAGTTCATGAGGGTCCCCAACTGAGAGTTCCTATCCAACCAAGTGCACTAAGGGCCCTGATAATCTAATGGTACAACCCAAGGGACTGTGAGTAGTGAAGGGGGTACATTTCTTGGGTGGTGCAGGTTGTGGGAAAAGAGAGAGTTGGAGGATTGGAACTGTTGTAGGAGTATAACCTTCATTGGGGGTTGTTATGTGTGTGGAGAGTGGATAGTCAATGGGTCGGATCTCCTTGTGGAATCATAGCCTCAGCTTGAGGGTGGCCTACTGTTGAGATAAAATCAACAATAGTGCATATGACTGGGAGGTTCATCCTTCATATGTAGCCAACTGGTTAATTACTAACAGATAAGTGTTGTTGTTTTGTTCTTATGTTATTCTGTTGTGTAAATGGTTTATATGAATATTGTGTGTTTGTTTTTTGCATGAACAATAACATTCAAGTTTAATATATGTTGTTAGATGATTTTATAATTGTGGTATCAATCAAATGGTTAAATTTGTATGTGATCTATAGCTGATAAGCTACAGGAAATTAACTATCAGTAAATCTTATTGATTTGATGAGTTTTTGTGTGGTAATGTTCCCTGGTTAAGTTGGACGATGTTACATGCCACTAGCTTAAAAACCATCCCATACCTTACCAAGTTTACAATAGTTTTGTAGGTCATGAACTTATGACACGTTTTTAGGCACTTCCAATGCATTTTTGGCAATTGACATAGCTTGGCAATCTTTAATTAGCAAGCCAACCAAACAAATAGAGCTCAAAATAATCTTTTTAACGATCCAATAAACACCCTAAACTAAGTTTGTTAGTGAAAGTTGCAGCCTTGAGAAGTTGATTTATCAATTAAGCTCCTCGAGGCATACATTCCTTTTTCCACCTCATCTCCCAGGGTTATGGTTTTGGATCTTATGGTTTTTGGCTCTTAATGTTTTAGACTTCATGTTAAAAGTTAGTTTAAGCCTTTTGTGATGGTTTTAATTGTGAACAATAATAGGTAACACATCTCTTCTAAGAGATAAACTATCACCATTCTAGCCAATTTGTTTTGTTTTTCATATTCTATTGTTTTCACTATTTCGTTCATTAATAGAGTTTAGATTTCATTGTATTACTATGCTCTTTGAAATATATCTATGCCATTTCACCTATTATTTCTATCTTCATTTGCTATCAACATAAACTAAATCATGTAATGATCCTTTGATGTCTTCATAGAGGTCTTAATCTCTCTTTAAATCTAGGTAACGATTCTAGACCTCTCTCTCCCCTTTTTTAATGCAGACTCCCTTTACTCTATTGTGGGGTGCCTTGGAATATTTATTTTGGTCTCCACTAAGACCATTTCAAGCCTAAAAACCACATACACACAGATTTGTATTGAGGTATATTTAAGTTTTAGTCTCCTAAAGAATATAATTATGGATGCAAAAAGTGTTATATTTTGGACTCAAAACCGGGGCTATGAGCAAGCAAATTTTCAAGTGCATGTATTCTTTCAAATTTGATCACCTTCCTACTTCATGTCTCAAATGGTTTTTGTGGGTGCTTTTTCAAAGGGTTCAATAAGAAAGATCGAAATGTCTCACAAGTCTCCCTAGTGGATTGGTGTCTAGCAACATTATTACATCATTAAGTGTGAGAAGATGTAAGAAGCCCCCTCCTAGACATTGAGTTGAATCACAACACTGGTCCCATGGAACTAAGAATCCTAGGCATATCAATGTGGTTACCTCAGGGGAAATTGCTTGAAGATCATATGAATATATCAAGGGTAAATGAAATTTCATTGGTAATTCTTATCTTTCCTTGGGAAGACCTCAAGGGGAGTTTAGCGAGTTGGGCTATATTCCGTTGTCAAGAGGAACATACAACAATTTTAGATTGAAGTTAACATAATGACACTATCCGTATTAATGATTTGGTTTTCAAGGATGGTCTCAATTGTGAAACAATGGTTTTCTATGGCATGAGAAGTATTGATTTTGTTAAAAAAACATTATTTCCCCTACTATTGAGTGTAAATACCATAATTTTTGTTTTATAATTATAATATATTTTAGTGAAATGTTACTTTAGTATCGATATGGTTGGTTGGGTCATGGTTAAGGAATACGATTTGGAGTACTTACCAAAACAAAACCCAATTTTGGAACTTTGTTTTCCTTGTCGAGACAAGTATGTTCTTCCCTCTTGTTCTTGTAAAACAAAATGAAAAGTTGATATGGAAACTCTCGAGGTTGTATTTATATTGATCAATGTATATGGTATATCGACATACCTCCCCTTACATTTATGTTGATTGGTGTATTTAATACATTGGGATATCTCCCCTTCCTACATACAAGTCACGGCGTTTTCTCTTATTCTCTCGATTTTTTTTGCTTCTAGTAAATTGAAGGTGACAACGGGAGATGTGTACCTATTTTTACTAGCTAACAAAGCTGAATATAGTTACCTTGACTCCTGTGTGTTTAGGAAGCGTTGTTATATATATATAAATATGAAATATAATATATTAATTTATCCATCACATTCAATGATTTAAAACATTGTATCCTTTACTATAAAAAAAAATAAAAAAATTCCTCACTTATAAGGCTTATATGTGTGAGTGAGAAAATGAATTTCTTTTCCAGTATTATTTTGGAACCACAATACTATTTTGTAACATGTTTAACTTGGAGCATGCACTCCACAACTCCTTATATGAAGAGAAATGCATGCAAATCAAATCAAATAATGATGAACCACTGAAATGATTTTGATGATCAAAAGTGGGGTGGTCAAAGTTATGACATACATATTGATAGTGTAGCGCTCAAACCCAAGGATTCAAGAACATTTTTGTCAATCTATTTGTTTCTCAAGTATTTAAACCTCTTTTTATGATTCAAAATGGATCATTATATAATTTTTCATATAGTTTGGTACTTTCTAGGTAGAAAATTTGGAGCTATTATCTTGTAGGGCCCATTTTAGGGGTAGGTCTTTCTTTGGTGATTTGGGGTCCATAAACTTCCAGAGTCTATTTGAGGCCTTAAACAACCATTTTTTGGGTCAAAACTTTCTTAACAATTTTTTAGCCTCTTATCGTTGCTCTATGCATTGATAGCTTTCCAACAGTGCAAAAATCACCTCAATTAGAGTTCGTATGAGGAAGTTATGCCTCCCTTAAGTTGACCTATCCTATTGATCAACATGATACTAAGTGGATGTTGCATCAACTTCCATTAATCACACATGTGGAGCTAGCCACCTATGGACTTTCAAGAAGATTCTAGAAACCCTAACCCTAACCTAGTTTACTATTGAGACTGTTATCCCCTATCCTAGGAATAACTAAGGAGATTATGTCTTGAGGCCCACAGGTCCTAGACATGGAGTACTTAGAGCCATATGACTTGAGCTTGGCCCCAAATGACCCATATTTTCTTTAGTGCGTCCCATTTATCAACAATAGAAACATCCATCCCATTGACCTGATTCTGAAGTAGCAGTGGTTCTTTCTCCATGAGGTAATGAGTCTGGGTATCATGGTATGTGTCACTCTGATTTTTGAAGCATTTGAATATGTGCATTGAACTCTCTTTTGTTTCATGACGTTTGCTTGGAAATTATGCTCTTTAACTTATTCATACCTAGGGTGGGTGAAAAAGTACCCTAGTAAGTTGGTTCCTTTAGGGATGAGTTGCCACTAGGTGGGTCTATGAAAGTTCATTGTCCATTCCTTCCATACTTACCACTTTTCATCATTGTCCCTCTCATCTTCCCCTACCTTGGTTCGGGCATTGGATTTTCCAAGCTAGTAAGGGTCATACCTTGCCTTGTGGGAAGAAGGGGCTAAAGGCCCAGAGGGTAAAAGTAGCTGGAAAAAGTTAAAATCCAAAATGAAACCTTGAGATGCTTCGCCCAAGGATTCCCGAGAAAGAAATAAATGGCTTCTTAGTAAGAAAAGGGGACCCATAAAATAAAATAAAAATCAAGATTTAGTTGGTGGATAGGAGGTATCATCATAAGCTGGCCTATTAGGTCCATGGGCATGTAGCAGTATGACACTACCATCTATCTGGTCACCAAACTAGGGTAGTGGATCTTGGTGGCATAGCTAAGAGAAAGGGGGTCTCATCACGAGCCAACCTTCTCATTTTCGTGAAATGCTTATGGGTAACGTTGTCACTACTGGTCACCACGCCAGGAAAGTGTCCCCCAAGTATTCTCTTTAAAATAAAAAAACAATAAGACAAAGAATAAAAGGCATTGAATGGGCTATGAAACAATGACATCCATGACAAGGTGCAACTCGCCCTCTATAGAGACACCCACAGGTAAGACCTACATTTCCCTGTTATGACTGCACCCCTTGCCCAAACATTCCCTTTTCCATTTCATACACTTACATGACCTAGATTGGTCTTCACCTAGGAAACACCTCAAACTTGAGTAGGATTATCCCAATAGGACATACTGAGACCCTCTCCAAACCTGACTTGTTAAATTTCATAACGTCTTTGAGCATTTGTCTCGGTAAAGGGAGGTTTGATGCAAAAGTTTGGGTAATTTGATTATTAGATGTGATTGACATTGTTACAATCCCCGTGACTTATGAGCCCATGGAGGGCGTACTTATTTTTGCTGTAGGACCATGCCTGGTGGACAGGTACATATGGGGAGATGATTAGCTCTAACCTCCATGGGGCTAAAAGCCAACTAGATGGATGCTGTGACCCCAACCAGGGGCAAAGAGACACTAGAGGCTTTCACCAGAGAAAAAGAAGGACGTTCCACCAGAGACACTTTGGCAGACCTGGACCTAGGGGGATCTTTCTCTCCCCCCTGAATGTTGACCTTGGGAGGCCCATGATTCCACCCTTATGTCCCTAGACGTCACCCAACGTCAGATGGACATGATGGAGGCAATTGTGTGCTAGGTGGCACATATAGAATCATCCAAAGGCCTTGGAAGGCATAACTTTTTGTTGATGGAGCCTGATGTCCCACTTATGAGGCCCAACATCACCCTAGGAGGGCATGACATAACCTATATTGCACATTTTAGGGTTTAATTCTTTGAATTTATGTAAAAACTAGATTTTTGATGTAATTTGGCCATGCCAGCCTTTTCTGACCTAAATTTTAATTAGAGGTCATTTATATTGTATAAATAGAGAGATAAAACTCTCATTTTTTCATCATATTTCACTCACATAAGTCTGAGGTCTGAAATTCATCCCTCTTTAGGGGTTATTGACTGAAATTAAGTGGTGCGCAACTTCTTGGATATGCTAATCTTGGTGTATTTTGACATTTTTTCATGGTGGAAAGTCTTCAACTAGGGTTTGTTGCTAGATTATTGATGAAGTAAGTAAATATGCAATTCTTAATTTTATTTTGAATGATTATGGTGAATTTGCTTGTTCATATCAAAGATTATGAAATTACTAGTTTGAAACCCTAGGGGAAAAACATATGTTACTATCTTTTTCCTTATAATTTTCCACCTACTTGAAATTGCTAGAGAACACTTCTTTTGAAGTACACACTAGAGCCCTACCATTGTAGCACTCTAGTAGCATTACTTCATTTGCTTCATACATTTTACTTCAAATTTAATCTAAGGAAGAAGGAAATCGCCAGGGCCTAAGGTTACTTATTTTCTAGCAATCATTCCTTCTAGGGTTTAGACATTGAGGCCTTAGGTTACTAACACCTCAATCATATCATCCATCCCTTTAGATTATTTATTATCATTGTTGTTTCCTCTAAGCATTGTTGTTTCTAACCTTGACTCCATTACCCTAAAAGGCACTAGTCCACTCCTCACAAGTGATTGATTGACCAAACAACTCTTAAACTATATTCCCTAAGATTTGTACTAACTTATATCGACTTTAAGCTAGGCTAACTCACTAAATACTTTGTTGGTGTTGCAAAACATTGCTACAACAATCTATAATAGCAACAAATTCATCCTAAAAGCAAGATTGAAAGTTGATTAGACATTACCATAATTTCTTCCGACAATTGTTATCATTATGTCATCCCAAGGCTATTGTTTCTTGTCATTCTTAAGCATTATCGAGGCATAGTTGTTGTGGTTGTTGCTAAATATTCATTGTTGTTAATATTTACATTGCTTCAATTCTATATCATCTTGTTTATCTTTCAAAATTTTATGGTTTTATGAAGCATTGACATCATATGGTACTTGCAAATTGCACTTCTTTTCTATTTGTTGTCTTGTTCTGGGAAGGTACACCTAATTTATCTTTTTCTTCATCTCAGTAAAACTTTGGAACTTTTGATCTAGGTGACCTGTGAGAGGGGTGGGAATTTATTATAGCTTTTACCTTAGCCTTCTCAAACCCTCAGGTCACTAGGGACGTCTCCCCTGGGGTACTGTGACATACTCCTAAATAGAAAGAGGTTTCCTATTAAGGTGACAATGATAGGTCGTCCTCCTTGTTACGCCAATTATGTGCCCACTTGCCTTGGGATTTTGGGGCAAGTAAAAATTGTGCAATAACATTTTGGCGCCGTTGCCAGGGAATACCGAGTCAATTTCCTCAAGATGACACTTTTTCGGTAAGCCTTTTCTCAAAAGAATTTTATCTCAGAAAGCTTACCTGACGACTCCACTGAGGGTGATTCCCTCTTTTCTCTTTGATGATCCCTAGAAGGATTATCTGGCGACTCCACGGATGACAAAGCCAACTATGGCTTCTCAATGGGACCCAAGAAATTTTAAACCCTTGGATATGAGTAAAATTTTGGGTTACCCTCGACAAATTCCCTCGAGGTACAAAAAATGGCTCCATAGATTCACTGGTAGTGATGGGGTTAGAGCCGACAATCACATGGATGAATTTTGGCCTTTCTTTCAAATCCACCCTATCAGTGATGATGATGAGGATTTGGCAATGAAACTTTTCTCTGCAACTCTTCATGGCAATGCTAGGGAATGGTATGACGATCTCCCTGATGCTAGCATCACATCCATGGACCAGTTAGAAGAAACCTTTCTCAAGAGATGGGGTATTAAATTGGAAGATATCCAAATGCTGCTAAAAATACTCAAGTATATAAAACAAACTAAGAATGAGATTGTCAGGGAACTCCAGGATAGGTTTGAGAACTTGTTGTATCATATTCCTAGAAGCCATCGTTCTGAAGACAAGTACCTCATTTATCTCTATACCAATGCACTCTTAGTGAATTTAGGGTCCCTCCTAAATAAAAAGGGCCCAAAAATAATCAATGATGCCTATTACATGGCCATACAAGTTGAGGTGAATATCTCTTTGTCCAAGAGAAAACACGCATTTTCTCTAGAAACTGGAATTGATGAACCCAAAGGTACCCTAGATGCTCTTAGTCTGGAGAGATCAATTTCCCTTGAAGTCTTTGAAGGAAGGGAACAAGTCATCAATCGAATGTAAATTCTAACCTTGTATGATATCTACTGCAAACTGATATTCAGAAAAGAACAGAAAAGATACAATGGCAAATACAAACATTACACAGATATTTTTCACCTGGAAACCCAAACCGGGAAAACCAACATATATTA
>JZKD02S1673879.1:130802-148341 GCA_000966675.3 Picea glauca
GAAAACCATCGGCAAAAACCATGTGCCGAAAACCACCTAATATCATGTGGTCCCGGAAATATGTCGGCCCGGCGATAATATGTCGGCCCGAAACCGGCGAAAATATGTCGGCCCCCAAATTTTTTTTCGGGGGCGCTGCCCCCCAACCCCCGCGCGAGGGGCTCCGCCCCCCTCTTACCCCCCTGCGCGCCTGGCGCAGGCACTCAAACACTACTACTCGTGCAAAGAATATAACACATACCCAACACCAACAAGAGGTTGAGGAGAGGGATCCTAATGAGGGTTTCCAGTCCCATGAGGAAGAACAAGAATTACTCATGCTCCTACTAAGGATAATGAGGACCTGGTTGAAGAGCCAGAGCCTGAAGGTATCAAACATGATGATGGAGTATTGATGAATGCTCCTCCCTCTAATGAATCCATCCAAGAGCCTATTCCTTCTGCACAAAAATAAGAGGATGAGGTTAGTCACATTCCTTTTCAAGTTTTGGATGATGCCCCAGTCTATGATTCAAAAGGGGAAGAAGAAAGGGCATCCTTGGACAATACAAATCCTCTTTATTATGAAGTTGAAGATGTAGAGACAAGTCATGAGGACAAAACAATGATGCATGCTATTCCATTTAGTGACGTTATCCAAATATTCGAAGCTCCTACACAAGAAGAAGTAAACACAGTAAGTTATTGTCCCTTCCAAGAGTATGATGATGCTTTATTTTATGATTTGGAAAGTGAAGAAGTGTTAGAGGGGCCCTTGGATGTTTTAATCCCTTCATGCTATGATAAAGGTGATGACTTTCTTGATAATATTGACGAATTCATACATGTCGGAAAGCGTAAATGGGATGTGATCGAATATGATGGGGATCCCATTTACAACATTGAGGGTCATTTCCAAAAGTTGCCTTTACAACTATCATATGAGGTTACTAATAATTTTGACATTCGACAACAAGGAGATGATATGATTACAAACCTTTTTCACACACCGAAGGATGATATGGTGCTATTTTATCCTAGTGATTTTTAGTCATACCTTTAGGATTTTGATGAATATTCCTTTGAGCACTTGGATTTATTCCATGAAGAATATTATCAACCACCATTGTGCTCAGATATTGATAGAGGTGAGGACATTACTTTCCCATAGAAGGATCATTGTGGCAATGTCTTCCATCTCCCTTCGGCTATTTTATCTCGATATGTCATTGAAGGTGTAGTTGGGAATCATGTCCTTTGTCTTGAGTTTTCTCTAAGGCAAAGCTTACTTTTAGAATTCAAGGGTAGGTTGAATACCTCAAGAAGAAGTTTGTTATCTCAATCTTTCAGCCTTCCCTTAAGAAATTGTCAGTCATTCTGTAGGTTCTTGCTAGTCCCTTCCTAGACCTTAGATTGTGAAGACGTCCGAGGTAGCCAACTTTCAGACTCTTTGGGTCAGTCTATTGAACCTTTGATTTTTCACGATCCCTTTCTGAGATGGATTGAGAACTTTCTTGAGAGTGTGACTTAGCACCATTTTGTCCCTCCCACCCACCTCCATGAGTTAGAATTTACGATTTCCAATGATACAATACATTTTCTAACTCATGTTATTTTTGTGCTTAACTTATCATTGCTTTTGTTTATGATGAAGCACAGAGACATGTATTATGAGACATTGCTAGGATGGTTTCACTGGCTATTTGACTACACCTAGCATTCAACCAACATGTAAGTACAAGTAAGTAGGTAGGCATTTGCATTCATTGTATAAACCATCTTCATATCATGCTAGAGTAGTGTAGTTGTAGTTTCACTTCCATTTGTATATATGATTGCTTACTTTTTATGTCATTGTATCGTATATGAGCCAGGGGTGATATCACCACCCCAAAAGATTCCTAATTATTTTTGTTGAGATCTAGTAGATTACAGGTCATGCCAGAGATGTTGAGGTTCTCACGTTCTCTATGGTGAGAAAATGTCCCTGAGTTGGAGCTAGATGTTATCCCCTATCCCAGGGATAACTAAGGAGATTATGTCTTGAGGCCCACAGGTCCTAGATATGGAGTACCGAGAGCCATATGACTTGAGCTTGGACCAAGAGGGCCCATATTTTCTTCAGTGCATCCCATCTATCAACAACAATAGCATCCATCCCATTGGCATGATTATGAAGTAGCAGTGAGTGTTTCTCCATGAGGTAATGTGTCTAGGTATCATGGTATGTGTCACTCTGATTTTCGAAGCATTTGAATATGTGCACTAAACTCTCTTTTGTTTCATGACGTTTTCTTGGAAATTATGCTCTTTAACTTGTTCATAGATGGGGTGGTTGATAGAGTGCCCTAGTAAGCTGGTTCCTTTAGGGATAAGTTTCCACTAGGCGAGTCTATGAAAGGTCATCGTCCATTCCTTCCATACTTACCACTTTTCATCATTGTCCCTTTCATCTTCCCCTACCTTGGTTCAGGCATTGGGTTTGCCAAGCTAGTAAGGGTTGTACCTTGCCTTGTGGGAAGAAGGGGTTAAAGGCCCAGAGGGTAAAATTAGCTGAAAAAGTTAAAATACAAAATGAAACCTTGAGATGCTTCACCCAAGGATTTCCGAGAAATCAATAAATGGCTTCTTAGTAAGAAAAGGGGACCTGTAAAATAAAATAAAACTCAAGATCTAGTTGGTGGATAGGACGTCTCATCATGAGCCAACCTATTAGGTCCATGGGCATGTAGCGGTATGACACTACCATCTATATGGTCACCAAACCAGGGTAGTGGCTCTTAATGGCATAGCAAAGAGAAAAGGGGGTCTCATCACGAGCCAAACTTCCCATTTCCGTGAAATGCTTGTGGGTAACATTGTCACCACTGGTCACCACGCCGGGACAATGTCCCCCATCTATTCTCTTGAAAAGAAAAAGCAATAAGACAAAGAATAAAAGGCATTGAATGGGCTGGGAAACAATGGCATCCATGACAAGGTGCAACTCACCCTCTACAAAGGCACCTACAAGTAAGACCTGCATTTCCATGTTATCGTTGCACCCCTTGCCCAAACATTCCCTATTCCATTTCTTACACTTACATGACCTAGATTGGTATTTACATGGGAAACACCCCAAACTTGAGGAGGATCAGCCCAATAGGACATCCTGAGACCCTCTCCAAACCTGGCTTGTTAAACTGCATAACATCTTTGAGCATTTGTGTGGGTAAAGGGGGGTTTGATGCACATGTTTGGGTAATTTGATTATTAGATGTGATTGACTTTGTTATGATCCCTATGACTTATGAGCCCATGGAGGGCGTACTTATTTATGTTGCAGGACCATGCCCGATGGACAAGTACATATGGGGAGATGATTAGCTCGGGCATCCATGAGGATAAAATCCCACTAGATGGATGATGTGACCCCAACCAGGGGCAGAAAGATACCAGAGGCTTTCACCAAAGAAAAAGAAGGGCGTTCCACTAGAGATACTTTGGTAGACTTGGACCTTGGGGGATCTTGCTCCCCCCCCCCGAACGTTGGCCTTGGGAGGCCCATGATGTCACCCTTGTGACCCTAGACGTCACCCAACGTCAGATGGACATTATGGAGGTAGTTGTGTGCTAGATGGCACGTGTGGCATCATCCAGAGGCCTTGGAAGGCCTAAAGTTTTTCTCATGGAGCCCAACGTCCCACTTATGAGGCCCAACGTAACCCTAGGAGGGCATGACATCACCTGTATTTCACATTTTTGGGATTAATTATTTGAATTTATGTAAAAATTGGATTTTTTTTATGTAATTTGGCCATGTCGGCCTTTTCTGACCTAGATTTTAATTAAAGGCCATTTATATTGTATAAATAGAGAGATAAAACTCTCATTTTTTCATCATCTTTCACTCACACAAGTGTGAGTTTTGAAATGCATTCCTCTTTAAGGGTTATTGGCTGAAATTAAGTGGTGCACAACTTCTTGGAGAGGCTAATCTTGGTGTATTTTGGCATTTTTTCATGGTGGAAAGTATTCAACTAGGGTTTGTTGCTAGATTATTCTTGATGAAGTAAGTAAATCTGCAATTCTTCATTTTATTTTGAATGGTTATGGTGATTTTTCTTGTTCATATCAAAGATTATGAAATTGCTAGTTTGAAACCCTAGGGGAAAAACATATGTTACTATCTTTTTCCTTATAATTTTCCACCTACTTGAAATTGCTAGAGAACACTTCTTTTGAAGTATACACTAGAGCCCTACCATTGTAGTACTCTAGTAACATTACTTCATTTGCTTCATACATTTTACTTCAAATTTAATCTAAGGAAGAAGGAAATCGCTAGGGCCTAAGGTTACTTATTTTCTAGCAATCATTCCTTCTAGGGTTTAGACATTGAGGCCTTAGGTTACTAACACCTCAATCATTTCATCCATCCCTTTAGATTATTTATCATTGTTGTTTCCTCTAAGATTTGTTGCTGCTAACCTTGACTCCATTACCCTAAAAGGCACTAGTCCACTCCTCACAAGTGATTGACTGACCAAACAACTCTTAAACTATCTTCCCTAAGACTTCTACTAACTTCTACAGACTTTAAGCTAGACTAACTCACTAACTAATTTGCTATTGTTGGAAAAGATTGCTACAACCGTCTATAGAAACAACAAATTCATCCTAAAAGCAAGATTGAAAGCTGATTAGACATTACCATATTTGCTTCTGACAATTGTTATCATTTTGTGATCCTAAGGCTATTGTTTCTTGTCATTCTTAAGCCTTATTGAGGCATAATTGTTGTGGCTATTGCTAAATATTCACTGTTGCTGTAAATATTTACATTTCTTCAGTTCTATATCAACTTGTTTATCTTTCAGAAGTTTATGGTTTTATGAATCATTGAAATCATATGGTACTTGCACATTGCACTTCTTTTCTATTTTTTGTCTTGTTCTGGGCAGGTACACCTAATTTATCTTTTGCTTCATCTCAATAAAACTTTGGAACTTTTGATCTGGGTGACCTGTGAGAGGGGTGGGAATTTCTTATAGCTTTTACTTTAGTTGTCTCAAACCCTCATGTCATTAGGGACGTCTCCCCTGGGGTACTGTGAGATACTCCTAAATAGAAAGAGGTTTCCTACTAAGGTGACAGTGATAAGTCATCCTCCTTGTTATGCCAATTCTATGCCCATTTGCCTTGGGATTTTGGGGCAAGTACAAATTGTGTGATAACATAGACATTATTAAATACCGAGCCAATATGATAGGAAGGGGTCTTGTTCTTATTGTATTAAGTATTGTTCCATATTAGAGCAAAGCATTGGGAGTGGGAGATTGAAGAAGAACAAAGGAAGTATAAGAGCATGTGGAAACCATACAGGTCACAGTGTTAATGGTGACTCCATAGTGAGTGCACTTTCTTTTCATTTTCATTTCATAATTGAGAAGAAAAGAGCAAGACATTTGCTTGAACTTCTAGTTTGGTTTTTCCCAAATTGAATTCTCCAATGATAGAACTTTTGTTTATTGTGTGGGTGGTGTTTTATTTTAGTATTTTGTGCGCTAGGCTAGTAATATATTAAGTCTCGATCTAAAGAAAAACATTGCGTAATAAGAGATTGCATAACATTGTAATATCTATTATAACAAATTGTTTTAGTTGTATATCCACATTAGTTTATAGATCATATTGGCCTCAGAGCAACTGCCATTTGAGTTTTTGTGGGAAGTTACAGGCTCTAGGAATTTGTGTCAGAAAAAAGTCTCAAAACCTTAACCATTGTTGATGAGTATAATAGCAATCCATGGGATGATTTAGAGGAGAGATTTTGAAAGCTAGAAGCATAAGTTACTAACATCTGTCACAACATGGCCATCCTCATGGGAACTTTAGAGAATAAGTTTGTACCTTTCATGGAGTTTGGTAACTTTAACTCAAAGTTTGGCTAGGATGGGAAATACAAAGATAATGAAGACCCAAAAAATGAGTAAAAAAAAATAGCTAGAGAAAGAGAGACCAACTTCTAGTGCCATCACTTCTCCCCAATCTTTGTTTAAAGTGGAAGAAAAAGTAGACATCAAGTCCCATTGAGGTGAGATTGATGTTGTTAATTTGAATCAATGGCTACAACAATTATAATTTTATTTTAGTGTTCATAACATAGGAGAAGAGAAAACGATTTTATTTTCTTGACTAGAGTTAGAGGGTCATGCCCAAACATGGTGGAAAAGTCACACAGAGATTCTTAAGCTAGAGGGTGATCCCACAGTAACTAAGTGGGACAAGTTCAAAACCCTAATTAAGTCCCAATTCTACCATATCGGGTACAAATAGGACCAACAGATTTGCTAGCATTACTTTATGCATAAGAAAGGGCATAGTGTACAAGAGTACATCACTGAGTTTAGAAACAAAGCAATTGTTTTCGGTATATCTCCCAATAACCCAGATGTACACCTCAAGTATTTGGTAGGTATACACAATGATTAAAGGAGGCAAGTGATTCTCTTTAAACCTAGGACAAATGATGAGACCTATGTGCAAGCACAATATATGGAGAATATAGAAAAGAAGAAAGGATAACCTGACAAGCAAAAAGACCATCGAGATGATTCCAAGGAGGAAAAGAAGAAGTGGAAAGGAAAGGATAAGAAGACAACAAACACAACACACCAGTGCAATGATCTGGACAAACACCATAATCATTTTAATATTGATACTCACATCGAACATAAGTTTTGAAGCTACATTCAAAGTTGAAACCAAAGAACTACAAGAAGGATGCCAAGAATAAGAACATGCTAGTCATGGATTTAGTTAACAAGTTAGAGAGAATCTTCGATGTAGATGAAAAGGGTGTCTCAACTAAAATGCAGGAGGAGGTGAACCTTAGTAGTCTCCATCCCAATGAAGAAAAGGAGATGACTAAAATTTTCCATGTTAAGATCCAGATCAAGAAGACAAAGGTGGATGCTCTATTTGATTCCAGTTCATAGGCTGACCTCACAGAAGAAGATCTAGTTAGAAAACTTGAATTGGAAGTTCATGACCATCCTCAACTATATCCACTGGGATAAGCAAATAATGATGCAAAGTTCAAAGTCACTAAGTAGTGTAAGATCAATTTTTCTATAAGTGTAATCTATATGTAGATGTATGAAAAATTGATGTGTGTGGTGTAGTGTTTGGAATCCCTTACATGTACATTAGGGATGCAATCTTTCTGAGGAGAGAAAACTAGTACAGCCTTATGAAGGATGGCAATTTATTTGTCAACGCATATAAAGGTAAATCCAAGATCTCCCTAGTAAATGCTAACCAAGCCAAGAAATTGATCAGTTCAAGTAGGAAGTTTGTATTACTATTCTCAAGAGAGAAGCAACCAAGAGATGAATCAAGAAAGGTAAATGCATCTCTGGGGGGGTATCCTATAGAGAAGAAACATTAGTTGGAGGAGATTTTACAGACATATAGATAAATTTTCCAAGATCCTAAAGGGTTACCACTAAAGAGGGAAGTGGAGCATGAGATACAGTTGGTACCAGACTCCCCATCGTCAAACATTGGGTAGTACAAACAATCCATCCTAGAAGTAGATTGAGTGAAGAAATAATTGCATCAACTACTGGAGAAATTATTAATTCGACAAGCACCTCACCTTGTGGGTCATTATCATCATAATACTTAAGAAGGATGGGACCTAGGGAATGTGTATCAACTATAAGGCTTTGAATAATACCATCCTAAATAATTAATACCCTTTTCTTAGGATCAATAACTTGCTAGATTAGTTGCAACATGCCAAGAACTTCATCAAGTTGGATCTTAAAGTGGGATACCACCAAGTATGAGTAAAATAAGTAGACACCTAGAAAGCTACCTCTAACATAAGACAAGGTCTATATGAATGGTTGATAACACCTTTTGGTTTATGTAATGCACCAAATGCATTTATGATTTTGATGAATTATTTATTGCATGCCTTTATAGATTCATTTGTAATAGTGTACTTAAATGATATATTGGTTTATAGCTCTACCTAGGAGGAGTATGTATCACATCTCATGCTGGTGTTAGAGACCTTGAAAAAAAATCTACTACTAACAAACCTTAAGAAATGTGAATATGCTGAGTAGCCATTAATGTATTTGCAATATGTTATTCATGGAGGGGAACTTAAGATATATTCACGGAGATGTAGGAAATCCTAAAGAAGTCAACTCCTACCAATGTCATTGAGGTTGGGAGCTTTGTGGGGGCATCATAGTACCTATGAAAATTTATAACATCCTTTTCAGTCGTGGCTTGTAACATACCTGCATTATTAATATCAAAAGTAGGGT
Source organism: Picea glauca (assembly GCA_000966675.3). Classification (NCBI taxonomy): domain Eukaryota; kingdom Viridiplantae; phylum Streptophyta; class Pinopsida; order Pinales; family Pinaceae; genus Picea; species Picea glauca. The sequence goes on from JZKD02S1673879.1 coordinate 139,109, forward strand.
CCATTGGTCTAACATTTCATTGATGGTAGCAATATGTAAATCAAAGTACAACCATTAAAACCATTTACAACATAGAAATCCTTCTTCTTAATTACTATGATAGAGTTTGGTATTATTATTATTATGGAAGGTGGACATCATTAGTGCTCAATCTGCTAATATATAATGTTGTCGAAGGAGGTGGAAGCCATTTGTCTGGGGTAGAAAGACCATTTTTCTATTTGAGAAATGGTTTCAATAATTTCAACTTTGCACTTGTATTTGCATTGTTGTTCTTCCCAACAATGTTGATTACAAAGAAAAGGAACTATGTACCTTTAATAGTTGTGTTTTTTCCAGTCTACTTGCGGTTGAAATTCATGTCTCTATAGCCTCACAAAGAAGAAATAATTTTGTATCCCATATTTCCTCTCATCTTCCTTGTTGCAACATATGTGATAGAGAGATTTCTTGATTTAGTCCAGAGGCTTCAAGCAGTGCAGAAGAATCAATTCATGTCAAGGTTACAAAATTTATTAGGCCTCCCACGTTGGGTCTTTGCCACAATAGGACTAATGCATTGTTGTATGGGTATTCTGCTCCTATGGACGTGTAAAAACACCCAAATGGTTTGAGAAATGTTCCATGTTATCCACATTTTGTGGGATATCTAAGGAGATGATGTCTTGAGGGCGTCGGGTTGCAGATATGGAGTCTCGAGAGACCACATGACTGGCAATGTCCACTTGCACATATGGAAGCCTGCTCTATCACCACAATTTGGATCCATCATCAACGCATCCACCATGCCAGCTAACTTCTGGAAGGCATATGGGTCTTTCTCCATGCAATAAAAGTCAGGTATTGTGGCATGTAATCACCCTAATATTTGTGGCATTTAAGCATGTTGTATTTAAGCTACTTTTGATTATAGCACACCTGCTTGGACATTATTCTCTTAACCTTGTTTCACCTTGGTGAGTGTCATCGATTTCCTAGTAAGTGGCCAACTTTTGGGGAAGGGTTGCAACTGAGGGTCCCTTGAGAGGTTATCTTACCATTCCCGACCATAGCTACCACTTTCTGCTCATTTAATCTCCCATCATATTTCCCTCTTCTAGGCCCTTTGTCTTTAAGTGACCTAAGAAGGGCATGTAACTCATTTGATGGGATAAAGGGTTGAAGGACCAGGGGGATGGTTGCTGGCAAAAGATAAGAGCCTGAAATATTAACCTTCTAGATGCTCATCCAGGGATCCCGAGAAAAATGAAATGTATCTCATAAGAAACTAATCGGACCCATAAAATAATGACTAATAACAAAATGTCGACCAGGGAGGAGCATGTTTGGGCATTGTTTATACTGTTTAGGTAGAATCCCCACACATGTTTCCAACTCGGGGAATCATGATGTGACAAGGGTAGAGTCAAGGTGGGCACAATTTTTCATGCTTAGGTAGAAGCCCCACCTTGGCTTCAACTTGGAAACATCCTAAGAGAATAAAAGGCAATAAATGGGCTTGGAAAAAGGTTGCATTGAGGAAGAAGGTGCAATACACCCCCTGCAAAGGCACCCATAAATGAGATAATACGATCCCTTTTATGTCATGAAACTCATTGACCTATGAAGTCTAACCCCTATCCATCTCATCATCCATTACATGACCTTGAAGGGGCATCCTTGGGAGCACCCCCTACTTGAGAGTTTTGGTCTGCCCAATAGGACTTTTATGACACTCCTCCCATACCTAAAATTGGTCAATTGTATAGGGTCTTGGAGCATTTGTTTAATTTGATGAGGTAGTTTTGATGTGCATGTTTAGGTTCCTTGTTTATTATATGTAGTTTTCACTTGCCATGATATTTTGACTTGATATCCTTGGAGGGTGTGCCTATTTGTTTTGCAGGACCTTGTTTGGTGGACAATTTTGGAGGAACAAGCCTAGATTGGGCTTCCATGGGGCTTGAAGCCCATAGGTTGGATTCCAAGGGCCTACATGCTGGATCATGATGAATTTCCTTTGGAGGTATAGAATACACCTTGGAATACATGACCTAGCCCTCACATGCCAAATGATTTTCCTAGGAGGGGAACAAAGTCACTTCTTGAGGCTTGACGTCACCTAGGGCCGGGGTTTGTGGTGATGGAGGTATTGGGCATTGACACTTGGCATGATTTGACTGGAGGAGACATTGATTGACCCTATCACATGAAGAGGAGACTCTAGGAGCCCCAACGACCTCCATTTTCTTCTCTAACGACTTGCTCAAAGTGTCAAAACGTCCCTAAAGGGGTGACATCATCTTGTGTTAGGGTTTCTAATGTGCAAAAGTGAAATTTAAATATTATTATTTGGTTTAAGGGGTAAGACAAGGGTTGTTGACCCCTTATCTTATGTTTTAGCCTAACTAAGTGGACAAACTTGTTTTAAACATTTTGTATAAATAGAGATCATGTGAATCTCACTTCATAACACAACTCTCCCTCTTGTGAGAGGATATTGGCTGAAATTTGTGCCCTCTTGGGAAACTCTCTTCATCTCTTTTGGTTACATTCTCTTGCTATGGTTTATCTTTTCTGTCGGTGGAAGAAGTGATTCACTATTTCTCTTGGAGTGCCTTTCTTGCTTTATGGTGGATATTTCTTGGTTAAAGAAGGAGTTTATCTTGTTTATGCTTGTGCTAGCTAAGAAATCCATTTTGTTGCTTCTTTCTTGGTTACAAGTCTAATTTGATAAGCTTATTAGGGAGTATAAATGCATACAACCCCACCATGGCCATGATCATGTCTTGAATTAAGTTGTTACACAAAGGAATACTAGGAGGAGTAAACAAGTTTACACCCTCCTAGGGTTTTCCTTAGCTAGTTTTTCTTAACTTGGGGAGTAAAAGGGATTATACCCACAAGGAGGTAGCATAACTAGCTATTTTTCTTTTGAAGACTCCATAACCCAATAGTTAAAGGCACTAATCTTTGCATTGGAGAAATAAATTATTGCATTGGGATACGTAAAATTACGAGATATTGGAATTGTTCAAGTTGGAATTTATTCTACATATTATAAGCATTCTTGTGCCCTAAGGGCCTCCTCTTTTAGCCAACCAATTTGTTGTTGTAATAATTTTAATTCTACATCCATTAGGGTTGCAGGAAACCCTAAACACTTCCTTGAATAACTCACAATTTAATCGTCCGAAGTTGCTAATAATTTACCCCTACAATTTACTAGGCCTAGCACATCTTTTGGGTGGATTAATTGTGATTTTTGGTGGATGTTTTCTTTGCTGTAACAAGTTGTTTGCTACAGCCATAAGGCTGCAATTATATCTCTGAAATACTATTTCCTTCCATCCTTGTTTCATGCTAAAGTCTCGCACTTTCATTCTTGGGTTAAACTAGTATTTACTAGCTTGTCTCTTGCTTATTTAACTAGACTTTCAACATCTTTATTTGCAGCTCTTACTATCTTTTTGTTGTTTATATACATCATTGTTTACTGCTGAAATTTGGGACATCAAGCTTAAATTGCTTGTGCCACCTAACATTATACACATATATTGGCTTTTTCTTGTGTCTTGGGCATGTACAACACTCTTCATAGGGACTCTTACTTCTTGGAAACCTTTAGCCACCACCAAGACCTCATTCAAGCCCTTTTCAACACTTAATAACTTGACATATAGGGGCATATATTCATACATCTCACTTTCCATCTCATTTCCCCTAGGGTCACCGATATTCCCCCATTGAGGTGATTTTATCATCTCTAAAGTGACGATAATATCTACCTAAGGTGACAGTGGGTAGGTGTTCTCAAAGTTATCACCATTTGGTTGTTGGATTGGGATTTTCCCAATCTACAACTTGTGGGATAACATTTTTGTGCCATTGTCGGGGAGGATTTTGAATCCTCTTTTGAACCCTAATGACACTTTGGCAAGCTACCCCAAAGCGTTTACCCTAACTTTCTCGGTGACTCCACCTGAAGGACGTTCCCTTTCCACCTTTGATGAGCTCTTCTTGAAGATCATCTAGTGACTCCACCTTCCCAAGAACTTGCTTTTCCTTTTCCCCCCTTTCTATCCTTTGATAAGCCTTGAACTCATCTAGTGACTCCATTGAGGTATTACCTTAAGTGATGGAACCATGGCCTCAAAGGACTTACCATGGGCATTCCATAATGCATATCCTTCTCTTGATGTTCAAAATATCCCTGGATATCCAAATAATTGATCTGAAGGGTGGATGAAAAATTTCCCAAAATTTAATGGTTATCCAACTCTAGTGGCCGCCCATGTAGTGAATTATATGAAGTATGATTTGAGCTTAAATATGCTACATGAATATGTGTTGATGGAATTTTTTGTGTCTTCATTGGAATCAAGTCAAAAGGATTGGCTTTCACACTCATGTAACCTTGAAGAGTATCCCTTCTTCTACAAATCTCATTGAATAATTTCTTAGGCATTATCGGCCATCTACCCAGAGTTTGCAAGATGCTTTCCAAGAGCTCAAGCACACTCTTTGCATAAATTTTTTTATGGTCAATGATGAGACAATATATGAAGAAGTGCTTGAAGGACATATATGCGAAGAAAATTACCAAGCACATCCTGAAGAGGTTTCTCATGTTGAAGATCTGGATGAGACGTTTGATGAAGATGAAGTGCTCATATCTGCCCTTCCACTTGATGAAAACATCCATGCCTCTACTCCTCCTGCACATCATGAAGAGAACATGATGAGTCATGACCCTTTTGAAGAACTTAATGATGCTTTATTCCATGACTGTGGAAGTGAAGAAGTATTAGAGGAGCCCTAGAATACGACATATCCTTTTGAAAAAAGGAAAAAAAAACACTTTGCAGTAAGGATCAAGCCTCGTGTAATGAAGAGGCGATGGAAGAGTGTGCCCGTGAAGAGAAAAAAGAATCCCGATGAAGTGCAACATGTTGAGGCATCATTATCTTTTCTCCCGCCTGATGAAATTGAGGTTTTCCAACCGTGTTCTCCTTTTGTTCATGAAGTTGAAGAAGCAACTAGCCTCAGTGATGAAGAATTTGAAGATCACATTGAAGCCGCCCCAACCTCTACTCTTCCTGCACACGAAGAGAAGGAGATGGTCATTTTCAGCCAGGCTAATGATCTTATGAAATAACCTTTGGATATGGTTGATGAGTATATAGACACTTTCATACAGACTTGTTGATGACACTTTCATATAGATATCATCATTTTTATATGGTTGGAAGCTTAATGATGACATGATTACAGATTTATTCGAGGATGATCGGTCACAACATTTTCAGAATGATTTTTAGTCATCCCTTGGGACTTGTGATGCATATCTTTTTGGGGATGCATACTTGTTGTATGAGGAATCTCATCCACCTTCATCCCCAATTTTGGAGGAATACTAGGACATATCCATCTTAGAGCAATCATAGGTTCACTCTATAAAGTGAAAGTATTTTCATATTGGGTATTTTTATAGGGATTCACATATGAAGAGGCCACATTTTTCTTTCTCTAGACATGAGCTTGTCCCTTACCTCTTTCCTTCTTCTCGAGGAAATCATGAGGTCTTCTTGGGATATCTCATATCTTCTCGGTCTTCAAGAAGCAATGATCATACTAACAGAGATGAAGATGAGTCATCATCTACACATGGTAGCCCTCTTCAGAGATGGATTGATTAGGCTTGTGGTTACACCTTCAGGCAACATGATCAGGTTGATGATTTATCTTTCCAATAGGACTTCCTCCCTCCCACCCGTCTCTCTTTATTTTATTTCAGGATTGATTATATATCTATTTATACTCGTGATCATTACGTGCTTGACTTATCTTTGTTGTTTTACATAATTAAGCAAATGGGGAGATACTTTGACAAGATGATCAACTGGTTGCAATGGTTGTATGACTTCACCTGAAATCACCTATCGCTTGATATTCAGAGCCCCAATGCCTAAGGTAAGTAGGCACAAGTATACCAAGAGATGTTGCGGTTCTCATGCACTCTACGACAAGCACATGTTGCCAAGTAGGAGCCATATGTTATCCCCATTTTGTGGGATAAATAAGGAGATGATGTCTCAAGGCTATTAGGTTGTAGATATGGGGTGTCGAGAGACCACATGACTAGCAGTTTCCACTTTCACATATGGAAGCCCTCTCTATCACCACAGTTTGGATCCATCGTCAACACACCCACCACACTAGATAAATTCTGGAAGGTAGATGGGTCTTGCTCCATGCGATGCAAGTAAGGTATTGTGGCAAGTAATCACCCTAATATTTGAGGCATTTAAGTATGTTGTATTTAAGCTATTTTTGATTAAAGAATGCATTCTTGGACATTATGCTTTTGACCATGTTTCACCTTTGTGAGTGTCATCGATTTCCTAGAACTTGGCCAAGTTTTGGGGAAGGGTTGCAACTGGGGGTCCCTTGATAGGTTATTGTACCATTCCTGACCATACTTACCACTTTCCGCTCATTTACTCTCCCATTATATTTCCCTCTTCCAGGCCCTTTGAATTTAAGTGACCCAAGAAGGGCATGTACCTCATTTCATGGGAAGAAGGGGATGAAGGCCCAAGGGGATGGTTGCTGGAAAAAGATAAGAGTCTCAAATATTAACCTTATATATGCTTGCCCAAGGATTGAGAGGATAATGAAATGTCTCTAATAAGAAACTAATGGGACCCGTAAAAGAATGACTAATAACAATATGCTAATCAGGGAGGAGCATGCGTGGGAACTGTTTTTATTGTTTAATTAGAAGCCCCACACATGATTCCAACTTGGGGAAGCGTTATGTGACCAGGGTAGAGTCAAGGTGGGCACAATTTTTCATGCTTAGGTATAAGCCCCACCTTGGCTTCAAATTGGAAACATCTTAAGAGAATAAAAGTCAATAAATGGGCTTGGAAAAATGTTGCATTGAGGAACAAGGTGCGACACACCCCCTACAAAGGCACCCATAAATGAGAAAATATGAGCCCTTGTATGTCATGAAACTCATTGACCTATAAATTCTAACCTCTATCCACCTAATCATCCACTACATGAACTTGAAGGGGAATCCTTGGGAGCACCCCCTACTTGAGAGTTTCGGTCTACCTATTAGGACTTTTATGACACCCCTCCCATAAATAAACTTGGTCAATTGTATAGGGTCTTGGAGCATTTGTTTAAATTGATGTGGTAGTTTTGATGCACATGTTTAGGTGCCTTATTTGTTAGATGTGGTTTTCACTTGCCATGATATTTTGACTTGATATCCTTGGAGGGCATGCCTATTTGTTTTTAGGACCTTGTTTGGTGGATAGTTTTGGAGGAACAAGTCTATCTTGGGCTTCCATGGGGTTTGAATCCCACAGGTTGGATGCCAAGGGTCCGCATTCTAGATCTGATGAATTTCCTTTGGAGGCCTAGAAGACACCTTGGAAGACATGACCTAGCCCTTAAATTCCAAATGATTTGCCTAGGAGGGGAAAAACGTCACTTCTTGAGGCTTGACGTCACCTAGGGTTAGGGTTTGTAGTGATGGAGGTATTGCGCATTGACACTTGGTATGATTTGACTGGAGGAGACATGGGTTGACCCTAGCACATGAAGAGGAGGCTCTAGGAGCCCCAACGACCTCCATTTTCTTCTCCAACAACTTGCTCAAAGTGTCAAAACATCCCCTAAAGCAGTGACGTCATCTTTAGGGTTTCTAATGTGCAAAAGTGAAATTTAAATATTATTATTTGGTTTAAGCGGTAAGATAAGGTTTTTGACCCCTTATCTTATGTTTTACCCTAACTAAGTGGACAAACTATGTTTTTAACAATTTGTATAAATAGAGATCATGTGAATCTCATTTCATAACATAACTCTCCCTCTTGTGAGAAGATATTGGCTGAAATTTGTGCCCTTCTTGGAAAATTATTTTCATCTCTTTTGGTTACATTCTCTTGCTATGGTTTATCTTTGCTATTGGTGGAAAAATTGATTCACTATCTCTCTTGGAGTGCTTTTCTTTCTTTATGGTGGATATTTCTTGGTTAAAGAAGGAGTTTATCTTGTTTATGCTTGCACTAGATAAGAAATCCAGTTTGTTGCTTCTTTATTGGTGACAAGTATAATTTGCTAATTTTCTTGGGGAGTATAAATGCATACAACCCCACCAAATCCATCATCTTGTATTGAAATAAGTTGTACAAAGGAATACTAGGAGGAGTAAAAGGGTTTACACCCTCCTAAGGTTTTCCTTAGCTAGTTTTGCATAACTTGGGTAGTAAAAGGGATTACACCCCCAATGAGGTAGCACAAATAGATATTTATCTTTTAAAGACTCCATAACCCAATAGTTAAAGCCACTAATCTCTTACATTGGAGAAATAAATCATTGCATTGAGATATGTAAAATTATAAGATATTGGAATTGTTCAAGTTGGAATTTCTTCTACATGTTAAAAGCATTCTTGTGCCCTAAGGGCGTCCTCTTTTATCCAACCAATTTTATGTTGTAATAATTTTAATACTACAGCCATTAGGGCTGCAGAAAACCCTAAACACTTTCTTGAATAACTCACAATTCAATTGTCAGAAGTTGCTAATAATTTACCCCTATAATTTACTTGGCTTAGCACACCTTTTGGGTGGATTACTTGTGATTTTTGGTGGATGATTTATTTGTTGTAACAAGTTGTTTGCTACATCCATAAGGCTGAAATTATATCCCTGCAATACTATTTCATTTCAGCCTTGTTTCATGCTAAAGTCTTGCTTTTTCATTCTTGGGTTAAACTAATATTTACTAGCTTGTCTCTTGCTTATTTAACTAGACTTTCATCATATTTATTTGTAGATCTTACTATCTTTTTGTTACTGATATACATCATTGTTTACTGTTGCAATTGGGGACATCAATATTAACCTGCTTCTCCACCTAACATTATACGCATATATTGGCTTGTTCTTGTGTCTTGAGCAGGTACACCACTCTTCACATGGACTCTTACCTCGTGGAAAGATTTGGCCACCACCAAGACCTAATTCAAGCCCTTTTCTACACTTAGTAACTTGAATTATAGGGGAATCTATTCATACATCTCACTTTCCATCTCATTTCCCCCTAGGTTCATCGAGATTCTGTTACAGGTATGAAATAACTGAGGGGGGGGGGGTGAATCAGTTATTGTAAATTATTAACAATTTCTCTCAATTTTAACTTCGAATCATTAATCTTAGTGGCAGTAAGT
>JZKD02S1673879.1:171789-231868 GCA_000966675.3 Picea glauca
TATATATATATATATATATATATATATATATATATATATATATATATATATATATATATATATATATATATATATATATATATATATATATATATATATATATATATATAGGTCTTGTTTCTAAATATCAAATTAGTAAGCTTTAATGCTAATAACTCATCATGCAGGAACTGTATAGATTGTTATTGATGAGCGAAAGGCTCGAGGAGATATCTCATTAATACGCATTAAACCAAGATTTGCAGAGGGTTATATTATCCCTTTTGAGTGTTGATTTCAAAATCATGGAATGTCCTTCACACATCGTCGGGTTGGCACATTCATGAAACCTCCAATCCTTAATTGCTTGTGATCATACCCGCCACCTTCGCACTTCTAAGTATGAAATAAGTAAGCTTTATTGCTAACAACTCATCATACAACACCCATAGAGATTGTCATTAATGAGCAAAAGGCTCGAGGAGCTTTTCCATTCATAAGCATTGAACCAACATTTGCGGAGGGTTATATTATCCCCTCCAACTATTCATTTCAACCATCGTCTGGATCAAACGAACGTTCTCATCAACTTGTGGCACCAACTCGACAACAATTCTATGGAGACATAGTGAACATCTTCTGGCGTGAAGACTATAACTTCCAGTGGTCTCGGGTGTATTCTTATTACTCATCCCCTACCGCCTAGAATGAAATAATTTGGACCTTTGGGATTGCTCATGCAAGTTATGTCCCTGAAGTTTTTGATTGTAAGGAGCTGGTCTCTTGGTGTGTCGATAAATATATTTCAGGACAAAGAATTATCCCACTACAGGACCACTCTTCTGTTTCTTTGTCACCTCAGGTCTTCCACCAGATGTTGAGATTGTTGGAGCCAACATTGGCATTCAAAGGAGAAGATTCCAAGTAGTTCCTAAGAAATCATAATAATAGGTCGGGCCTCTTGCTCGACTTCCTGGAAGACCCAATGGTAGTTCCTGAAGATATCACAAGCTTGCAGGTTAGTTCATTTAGATATCCATTCTAGGAAATTGCCTGGTTGTTTACAAGAATAACGGGACATGAATCCACGACAACTATTTCTCGCATGGTTCTTTATATTTTGTATTTCACAGTCAAGAAACAAGCCATTTTTGATTGGGGGAAGCTAATTTCCCATGAAATATGTTCCCAATTATCAAGCTTAAAAAATGAGAAGAAATTTTATATGCCATCCTATTTGTTTTTTGCGATAGTGCATTGCTTCCAGTTTCCAAAAGTATCTCTGTCCAAGAAGGTAAACTGGGAATTCGACCCAGTAACGTTCTGGTAACAGGCCTTGTGGAAGCACAAGTCCTCCCACTGTTTTTATGAGGTTTTTAATGAATTTGTGTATGTTTTCAAAGTTTTGTTGTTAGGAGAAGATGCTCCCCACATATTTGACCAGGAAGCCAGGTTTTTGGACAGGAAGGGGGCACTTGAACATATGGATAATTACATTGTGATAAGGATTTTTGGTTGCAAGGAAAAACCTACTCTCCTTCCATGTCACATTACGAACATAATGTTTGTTACAGAAATAACAAGGCAATACAACTATTGGTTGCATCTATTCCATGAGAAGAGAAAAAATAGTTCATTCCTTTGCCTTGGAAAGTCGGGGACTTCGTGTTGAGGAACGTCAACAAAATTGATGAATTTGTAGCCTATTTCAACAACTTGAACCTAAGATATGCTGAAATGCTAAGAGGATTCGACCCTAATAATTTTTTTTTAGAACATTTACTAACACTTGGCCTCGACAATTATTTTTTCAAGAAACACCTGAACGAAAATAGAGACACTGGTGACAACGCTCCTGCTTCTGATGTCGGTGACCTAGACACTTTGACACTGCAAAGCACCACTGAATTGTATAAGCAATAGGGAAAAGGACCTGGTGAGAAGAGTGTTCAATCGTCGGATAACACTCCCAAAAGTGCGACATCCCGGAGTATCGCCCCAATGGCCCACCACAACAAGAAAGAAACTCAAAATTCTTCAAATGGAGGAGGTGATAACGACCCTCCTCACCCTAAAATTGATAGTTCTCATAAGCTTCCTGTGGACAAGAAGAGAAAAAAAATTGTAGGACAGGCGGAAGATCCTGAAATTGAGAGTGAGAACATGGAACTTGAGCCTGATCTGGATAGCGTATTCTCCAACCTTAATCAGCCCGGAGATGCGATCCATCATAGTCGTCCAATGGACATAGCTAATACCAAATTTTTTTACGAAGATGAATTCTTCGTGTTCCAGAGCATTGTTTTTTACAACGAGTCTAAAAAAATAATTATTGAAAAGAGAGATGTAAAAAATAAGAAAGGAAAATCTCGTTCAGAGGTCAACCTTGCGAACATGCGGCCGTCCCAAATTTGTCGACTTCACATAGCAACCAGAGATTCTCCTGATGATTCCATTGGAGGCATCGAGGTCGAGAATGCCAGACTGAGGGACCAGGTCAAGGAATTGGAGGAAGCTTTGATTCCTATGCCATTACTTGTCAGTCCTTTTTGCAATAGCCATGACTGCCACCCCTGCAACCAAGTTAAAAGGATCCTCTTGCCTCCTTGCATATTTTAGAGGATATGTGGAGAATAATATCAAGAAAAGAATGGAACTGATTGTTGAGGCGTGGAAACATCACAAACCATGGCTTCCCTTGGAACGAGGGCACATAATTTACTCAAACATTTGCAGGCGGATTTAAAAATGAAGAATGTTTCTATTTAGACACGACCCTTCCTTTTGGCACCATTTCCAATAAGATGATAGAAACGAGAAGAAGACAATAAGATCTCCCATCCAAAAATCGGATCACTCAATTAAATGCATGCTAGAAAGAAAAAGTGAAGAACCTGCATCTCATTGTCCAGTCATGTGAATAAGCCATATCAAAGAAAGAAAAATTATTCACAAAGCTAACCAAAATAGACTTAGTTGGAAGGACCAATGACTTCCAAGACCCCAACTTAATCGTCAACTCCTTGCCCTTAACTAAGCAAGACTTCGATAAATAGGTTGATATTTTTAAGGCGTTGTCTTTGGAAAAGTTTTACAACATCCTTGAATATGGTGAAGATGACATCGACAACTAGCTAGTCGACTATTCGGTACATAATGAACAAATTGATTAGGCTGTGCATAATCTTTCTATCGATCTAAGGAAATTAGAAAATGAACTTTTCAACATAAAAATTCGGAATGAGATCAATGTCACCCCCTTCAGAAGCTACATTGAAGAATGGCTCGAAAGGGAATTGAAGCAGGTTGTTGACGAAAGGAAACACGAAGTTGCCACGATTCCAGTAGCCGTCGACGACAGCAATAAAAAGGCATCATCAAGAAAATAGAAAAAGGTGTGATATGGACCATCACTGTAAGTCTATACTGATCACATCCTGCTTTGTTTATCAATCCAGTTATTCCACTTTTTTAAATAGAAATGTCTAGCCAAAGACTGATACATTTCAATTTATTCTTTTCAGGTATTACACTCTATCGTCGCCCACTTATTCTTTCCATCGTCCTATTTCTTGTACATATTTCTCTTATGGTCCACGGGAGCCCCAATCCCAGTCTATATGACAAACACATTTAAATTTTCAGGAATATGTAACAAACAATTTTATTTTTTGATATATTTCAAATAAAATTGTTTTTATCTCCTTTTATATTTATGTCCTCATAATTTTTTATCTCCCACTATGCTTAATGTCAATAAAGTGTGTTTATTTAATTTGAATACAACTTTTTTTGTCCTGGCACATATACAGACAAAATAGACATAAATTTTGAACATAGAAAAATAGATTATATAGTTTCAAAAAATAAATGGGACTCTAGAATCCACGTGTCATTTACTGCATGGATACCACCTGTGCTTCATGTTGCTTGCCACATTTCCGCTGCATTTTCCATCTGCCTCCGCTACTTTTTCCCCATCCCTGTGCATTTATACCCAAATCAACCCGACAGGGACTACGCTGCCATGCATCACTTGTTTTGCATGCAACTTTTCTTTTATAAAGTAACTTCATTGTAAAAGTGATCCCCACTTCTCTTTATAAAAGTGGGTCACTTCATAAAGCAACTTACACCACCACGTGGTCCTTTGGTTACCGTTTATGCCCTTTTTTAGAAGGGCATAACTCTCATATCCGAAGTCCATTTTCAGTGCCATTTTTTTTTTAAAACTGCCTAATTTTTCAAGATCTTTCCATCCAGATCATTAGTTCCAGTTTTTAAATCCATATTATCTGCATATTTAATATGGCTTCTACAAGTAATCTCTTTCTCACCAACACCAACTACTTCCAATGGAAATCCAATATGGAGGATTTATTAAGAAGTAAAGGCTTGTGCCAGATTACCTTGGGAAATGAAACAACACCCACTGATGCTGATAAGAAATTCAAATGGGATAATAGGAATGGTGAAGCACGCGGATTAATCAGAATGTCCATCTCTCCTAATTTAAGGTTCCACTTGAAATCAATTGATCAACCCAAAGAAGCTTGGGAAAAGATTGAATCCCTGTTTGGTAAACACAATATTATTTGAGCACAACAATTAGAAAATCAAGTACTGACTTTAAGTCCAAATGATTTTTCTTGCATTGAAGACTATCTATCTAAGTTTAAAACACTCAGAACTTTATGTGAAGTATGTAAGATAAAGATAGAAGAAGATCGATGCATCTATCTTATTCTTTCTAAGTTAGGTAGTGCATATTCTGTGTTTGTATCTAGCTTTTATGCCATGCAAGAGGCTATAGGGACAACTTATAAAAAACCTAGTCTTGAGAACTTTTGTGATGATTTGATTAGAGAGAAAGATAAACTTGTACAACTTGGAGTGATCCATCAAAGTCTTAGTCTTCCATCGGAAAGATAAACCCAAGAATCCCAAGAAGCAACATCCTCACCACAACAACAAGCAATATAAAGGTCCCAAACCCACTCAGACAGCTTCTGCTCCTAATGGTGACAAAGGAGAAAAATATAAAAGTAAGAAGAGTGATAGACATTGAAAATTTTGTGATAAAGATGGTCATGATGAGTCCAAATGTTTCAAGAAGACGACAACTTTAGAAGTAGAAATGAAGAAGCACAACATCAATATTGATTCTACTACTACTTCTTCTTCTCATGGACATGCACTTTATGCTTCTGGTTTCTCCTTCAATACAACTTCTACTTCTTATTTTGATGAGTGGCTTATTGATTTTGGAGCATATTATCATATGGCTAAGGATAGAGACATATTTTATGCTCTAAATGAATGTAACACCAAGAAAATATTTGTTGGTGATCACATATATCTTAGTGTTGAAGGATCTGAAACAATTCAAGTAGAAAATGGTCATTTCAATGATGTATTATGTGTTCTAATTCTTTCTTGTAACCTTTTATCAATATATCAAATCACTCATTCAGGTGAAGGTAAAATCGTAGAGTTTTCACCTCACCAAGTTGTAATCAAGGATCTAAAATATCCTAAGCATGTTCTTGAAATTGGAATTGTTGATGATATTACCAGGTTGTACAAGTTTGATAACTTTGGGTCATCATCTTTTTCATCAGTTTTTGTTGCTCATAGCGATGACTTGAACAAAATTTGGCATGAGAGGTTTGGTAATCTAAACTATCTCTCATTGCAACAACTATGTAATCAACAGATGGTGATTGGTCTTCCTCTTGTTTCATGCAGAGATGGTGTTTGTGCTAGTTGTGTTCTTAGAAAACATCATCGCGACAGTTTTGACAAATGTGCCTCTTGGCACGCCTCGTGCCCTTTACAACTTGTTCACAGTGATTTGTGTGGTCCACTTTCTTCTCCTTATTTTCTGGGTGCAAGTATTTCTTAACTTTCATTGATGACTTTTCCAGACGTACTTGGGTTTACTTCTTAAAACTTAAGAGTGAAGTTTTTGGCCTACAAGGCCCTTGTAGAAAAACAATCTGGACATCAAATTCAAAAGTTAAGAATAGATAATGGAGGCAAATATGTGAACAATAATTTTACAAGTTATTGCACTACATAAGGCATCCAAATGCAAAACCCTATTCCATATACACCACAACAAAATGGTGGTGCTGAGAGAAAGAACCGCACGTGAAAATAAATGGTTAATTATATGATACAATCAACTGTGAAAATTACATAGTAAATCACACTCCCACAAAGGCTCTTAAAAATACAACACCAGAATAAGCTTGGACTAAAATTACACCAAATGTAAGTCACTTCCATGTATTTGGCAGTATAGCATGGGCTCACATTCTTGATGAGAAAAGGAAAACATTGTAGCCTAAAAGTGAGAAGTGTATATTTGTTGGTTATTCTGAAGATGTCAACGGTTATAGACTTCTTCAACCACATTTTAATGAAATTATTATTAGAAGAGATGTTAAATTTGATGAAAATATCTTGTCCCACGAGCTTAATTTGATGATTGTGCCTTCTTCAGCCTATGAGCCATCTTCGAAGTTTGAGCCTTCTTCTATTCCTATTCTAGTTTCTTCTTCAGATGATGATAGTGAGGATGAAAATCCACCTCCACATGCTCACCTTCCTCCAGATGAGTCCTTTGAACATGAACTAACACCATCTCCACCGCTTCCTAGATGGGTTTGTTCAACACGAGAAGCAACTGGTGATCTTGTCGGTGATCCTTCAGATCAACGTCAAACACGTTTACAGTTCCAACAAGCCTCTTCTCTTTTGGCTCAAGTTTTAGAGACTCGTGATCCAAAGACATTTGCAGAAGCTTCAGGTCATCCAGATTGGGATACAACAATGAATTAAGAGTATCATTCTTTAATGACCAACAATACTTGGGATCTTGTACCTCTTCCAAAAGGAAGAAAACTTGTCAGATGTAAATGGGTCTATAGAACTAAGTATGCATTAGATGGAAGTGTTGAAAGACACAAAGCTTAGTTAGTTGCCAAAGGATTTTCCCAAGTTGAAGGAATTGACTATAACGAAACCTTTTCCCCTGTAGCCAAAATGAATTCCATCTGCCTTGTTCTTGCCCCTGTTGCCTCACATAAATGGGAGGTCCATCATATGGATGTTAAATCCGCCTTCTTGCACAGATAGTTGCAAGAAGAAATATACATGGAACAACCTCCTGGATATGTCCAGAATGACTCTAGCCTTGTTTGTCACCTTAAGAAATCTCTTTATGGTCTTAAGAAATCTCCTCGAGCTTGGTATGCCAAAATGGACAACTTTATTATTGACATTGGATTCTCTGGATGTCATTCCAATCCTAATGTCTATACCAAGAAAGTAGGAATCCATCTCATAATCCTTGTCTTTTATGTTGATGACCTTATCCTTACTGGTAGTAACTCAAAACTTTTAAACCATGTGAAAACTAGCCTTAAGAAGAAATTTGAAATGACAGACTAAGGTTTTTTGCACTATTTCCTTGGCCTCCAAGTTTTGAAAACCAATGAAGGAATTTTTTTTTCCCAGCCTAAGTATGCTTGTGACCTTCTTCGTCGCTTTCACATGGATCATTGTAAACCAACCCCTTCTCCCTTCTAGTCTGGAGTCAAGCTTACTGCCACCTGTACTTCTCCCAATGTTGATGCCACCCTGTATCGCCAATTAGTTGGTAGCCTCTTATACTTAACTCATACCTGTTCTGATCTTTCCTTTGTTGTTGGTCTTGTTTCCTGGTATATGCAAACACCCCATGAAATCCATTAGAAAACATCTAAAAGGACAATTCACTTTGTTCATGGTACAATTCAGTTCGAGATACATTATAGTTCAGGGGGGACTCCTTTATTGGTTGACTTCACTAATTCAGATTGGGCTGGCGACCCTGATGATCGAAAGTCTACTGCAGGTTATCTTTTCAACCTTGGTTCAGGACCTTCCACTTGGGCCTATAAGAAACAATGGACTATTTCACTTTCTTCAGCAGAAGCAGAGTATTGAGCAACGATAAATGCATGTCAAGAATCCTTGTGGCTTCGACATATCCTTTCAGAGTTTGGATTCTAGCAACAACATCCGACCAGCCTTTGGTGCGAAAATCAGAGTTCCATCAAGATCTCCAAAGACACAGTTCAACATCAGCGCAGAAAGCACATCGAGCTACACATGCACTTCATCAGAAAGCTCATTCATGATCAAGTTATTGAAGTGATATTTTTCCCTAAAGAAGATCAAGTTGCAGACATTTTCAAAAAGTCTCTTACAGAAGCGAAGTTTTCCAAAATTCGATCTATGTTAGGAGTTCAATAACTTATCATTAAGGGGAGATAGGCTCTAATGCCTCCTTCCTTCTCATATTGTGTCACTATTGTAAATCCTTCAATCCTATCTCAAGTTGTTCTTAAGGAGGGATGTTAGGATATTTAGAAACTTAGGAGTTAGTTAAGATCTACTTGGTCTAATGTGTCATTAGGTAAAAGTGTGTTTCTTTAGTATGCATTTGTAGTTAGGAAATTCGACGGTCACGATATGTTCCCAACATAGAGTGATCCGATGGTTCATATTCTCCTCGATCTTAACGACCATTGATATGTGGCTTAACACTCGATTCATCCATGATCTCTATTTAAAGAGCATGGAGGGTTATTTGTCTTGTAAAATCTCTTTGTAATATTTTTCTTTTGCATTAATAAACTGCTCCAAGTGGCCATGTTGGTTGGGGCGGTGGATGTTTCCCCATAGGGGTTTTACCACGTCAAAGAATCAATGTGTTGATCTTTGATCTAGTTGTGTGAGTGGTTACTGAAGGTGTTCGTCCTCTGTTGGAATACTTGTGTTGTCAAACAAATATGAGTCATCACACAACATAACACTGATGTCTAAGCTCAAATACCGCAACGATCGCTTGTGATCCTGTACGACGTGACACAATTGGAGCTCCTCCAACGTTATGAGACTTACCTCAACAATATACTCACTAGTACTAGAGCAGTTTGTGCCTTCTTCGCCAACACATACCAAAGTAGTTCATGCTTTTCTTGCTGAAACATGAGTTCGTACTTTTCTTAACGAAACATGCACAATAACCTACCAAATTTCCTTTCATATTTTGACCATAAATTTTGACTCTGATGCTTGTTTCACACATTCCTTATATTGTTGGAAAGGTATTTCCGAGATCTACACTCTCACTGTTATATGATTTGAGAAATTTCTCACCAATTTTTCACATTTTGGAGGATTAATATCTGGCATATTGTCAACAGCCCCAGAGAACACAACACCTCAACCATGAGCAGAGGAACCATGAACCAAATTCAAGGAAGTATATATAAACTCTCCATTAACTAATGTTTCAATTATATGGGTTAAAATACATGGTTTTAATAGTATATTTCGAGGTCACTTTGAGGTCACTCATCGATTGCGTATTAAATGGTGTCAGGTACCAATGCTAAAGGAATGTCATACTCAAAAACCCGGATAAGCAACATGTGAGGGAAGCAAACCATGAAAGCATAACTACCACACATCGAGGAAATCTACCATTGTGCAACAATACCCTTGCAAATATGATATATAGCCAAGGATTATAGAGAAACAACAACATAGGAGAAACAATATGGAATCAGACTCAAATGGATGAAGATGAAGCTTGAACCCCATGGTGATCGACTATCAAACTTGAAGAATGAAGATTTTCTCATGTCAAGACCAATATTCATGGTGGGTGAGGTACATTGTGGTTAGTATACTATGGCCCACCAACACTAAAAGACAAATTCAGAATGTAACTGCATATTGTATATTAAATCATAAAAAATTATGCTCTCCTTGCTCTCTCATCATTACAAAGGGGATAAGGACAAAATTTTGTAAACGAAAGGTCATGGGGGGAAGGCAGAAGGCCAAGAGTCACGCTGAACTTAAATAAATACGGGTATTGTATCCAAGTAAAGGGATTTTGCCTCTTTGAGATTTCATGTACTATTACTGAAACTTTTAATGAGGAGAAGCATGTTTGGCCAAGCTATTTTCTGGACAAATTTGATTCTCGTGTTGGACATATTGTTGACTACTCCTTTGCATGTTGTTCAACCCTTGGGTTGTGTAAGGATGTACTTCTTATTGTAGACTACTCTTATGTATGATGGTTTCATTCTTATTTATATTCTTCATAGAATATTTGTTTGAATCAGTGGGGATATGACTGTAAATAATTGCTTAAATGCTAGACTATTATGTGTTGCAGTTATTTATTCATATTATTGTCTTTCCTCTATGTGAACTAATTTTCGGGCCATTGACAAGAACATGATTGGTTCTATGTCTGATTTCTGGTTATTTTAGTTTTGTTCGGGCACATGCATCTTAGATTAGCTGCATTTCATTCTTTAAATTAAAAACCTTCATCGATGGATCGAGCCACAACCAGTAAACCCCAAAACTAGAAATGGCTACCAAGCTAGAATTCAGATGGGTTCCCTATTCCAAACGATGAGATGTCTATTTGGGACTTCTTTTTGGGGATAACCCCTATTGTTGACAAAGGAAATTTTACCTGCATCAACACACCCCAAGTGAGTTGTTTATACTCCTAAGGTTTTATTCCTTAACCAAAATATAGTGTCTTCTTCCTCCCTTATATGGGCAAGGCCTTTGAGTAGGTTATCCAAATAAAATTTATATAGCTACACATATTAACCTCTCAACCTCAAGTTATGTGCATTCATTCATCGTTATTTCCAAATACTTGTAGACTTCGAATTTGCTATTATGTTGAGGGTATATATTTCCTATTATTGAACAATCTCAATCAACCTTTATAGAAGTCCATGCTCATTCCTACATCCTATTCAAGTATTGAATCCAATCCTAACCTACTCTCCACTCCCCACCTTCCATGCCAACCAATTGCCAATAATTGGAAATGTTTGAACAAATTCCTTCCAATAAGTGGATATGTTCTTTATATCATCTCTTGGATTCTTAATCCACTCTGTCATTATACTAGGCATTATGTATTTGTACATAATAATTTTTTTCCATATACCTTCATGAATTATTACACATTATTACCCTCCCAGGGGTAACGACATTTGAATACCCTTGCAAGTGTGTCATGTTGTTGCTTGCATGAGATATCATGCACCTCTTCATTGGATCCAAACATATTCCTTCCTTTTCTCCATTAAGACATGATTGTGCTAGCTCAACTGTGATGTAGCTCATTTCAATCCAACTCCTCAGATGACAAATGCATTTTGATGTGGTATGGTATGGTCCAATTTACTTCATTGACATTCCATGTATTAATAGTTATTCAGACATGATGATATAACCTTTTGGCATGTTGTGAAGTTGTAAACACCTAACAATTATTGATTAGCATTTCATAACGTATATATAATCTTATTACTTGCCTCATAGTACCTTGGGGAAAGTGTGTCTTTTCCTTGGTTAACTTGTACTACTAGGTGTTTAGACTAGATATGGTGATCCATATCCTAACCATGCTAATCACTTTCCATCTCCCTATTATCATTTGTTTCCATCCACATAAACAATAATTGCATCCTGTCATCTATGATTCTCAAAGGTCAAAAGGAAATGTCAAAGTCAAATCTTGAATCAAATAAAACCACTAATTCTAAGAGGTGAAGATCATAGTTAAAAGGAAAAAGCCAAAAACTAAAACTTGAGCAATGCCCCTCACTATAAGGCCAACGCCCCTAGTCCTTGGTTGTCTAAAGAATATATACAGAATAGGGACTTGTTCAATAAAATGAACATTTAAAGAAAAAGGCTTAGAAGGGGTAGTAATAAACAGGTTGAAGCTAGTAACTCAATACTGAGCTCCTTATAGAAGGCTATTACAAAAACAAATACCTAGCCAAAATGAAGCTAGACGAATGAAAAATGAAAAATTACAACCTATGCATGTCTAGGACTTTGAGGGTCAACACATGGAATCATTTTGCTCCCCTTTCATCACCATTACACATTAATTGCTTATCTTTCACCTAAAAACTTAGGAAATATGCATTTTTTTAGGAATTGATTCATGTATAATGGTTAATAATGTTCCCCTAGGTAAGACTTAAGAAAGTCTTAAAATTAACCCATTTTGTTATGCTTTGATAAGAAATTGTCACCAAATGCCACCAATTAATGACTATCTAAGAGGCTAGACCCATCATTTCAAGTGGGCGATATTGTGCCTTGGAATACATGTACCATGCCTCAGGATCCATGACATTACTTTAGGGTCCGTGATGCTGCATGAGCATCCATTTACTCTTCTATGGCCATATCTACAAACATTGGGATATGTGACAATTGTCTTGGGATATGTGTAGTGCATTGAGATACATGTCACCGCACTGGGATCTGTGACAGTGCATTGAACCATGACTACGCTGCCAACATCACCACCTAGGTGTCCACATCATCATTTTGTACACATATGGAGCATTCATGAACTACTTGGAGGGATATTCTCACACATGTAGGTGGTTACGAGGTGATTTTAGCACATTTTTCAGGGTGACCCACTTCAGGGGCAGTTATATTTTGACAGAGTGCCCATAATTCCACTAGTTTAACATCATTGGATGCAGAATTGTCACAGGATTTTCGAAATCGGATAATAATAGGAAATCAGACAAAAAATGACCAAGTTACATTGTTGTTGGAATTTGCTACACGAAAATTATCGCCACATTCAGAGCCACACATGTGAAGCCTCTAGAATCTTCTAGAAGGGACACACCTCCCTTGGGCTATGTTTTGACCACATATGTGGGTCTTACATTGTACATTGACCTCTTCTAAAAGGTAATCTCATTTCATGAAAAAATATTTATGTATTTTATTATTATTTTACCTCTACTCATGGTTTTATTAGAGAAAATGGTTTTGGCTCATTACATTGAGCTAACAAATGGTATTGCAAATTTGTTTTGAGGCACCTCTTCTCTTAAAAAAATGGTTGCCCTCTTCATTTTCACTCATTGGAGAATAAATAAAGGAGATCTTACTATAGCTTACTTGTCTATCTTTTCAAGTGGTGTATTTTTTGCTTCATTGAGGAGATTGAATGGGTTTCTTGTGTTGATGTGGAGATGATTTTCCTGCAAGGGAGGTAATCCAAGGAGGTAGGAGCTAGGTTCTACTTCCTTTCTTTTGTATTTTTTTTTAGTATGATTAAGATATATTTAGGAATAATATATGCATAATTTGTACTCATTATGTCACCATTACCTGGAAATACTTGCATGCAATTGGTTGTTTTTTTTCTATGATTCAAACCTCTTTACCAAGAATCAAATCACTCTCTAGTTTGGAGCTATCCCCCTAGCCTTAAGTGAGGGAAAACACTAGCATATTTAAACATAAATACTACTTTAATTGATAGACCCCATGGACCAATGGTAGGCTATCTTTATCATTTGTTCCTCAATCAGAACCTAAACAAAAAATTTCCAAACACTTTTATTTTTATTTTTATTTTTTGAACTTCATTGCAAGATCACTCTCTAATCCTTGTTGGATGATTTTAATTAGTAACCCTAATATAGAAAGTGCAAGGGTTAAAGAGTGATCTTGTAACAACACCTCGATAAGAACTCCCAATTAGAACTCTCACCATTTGGAATATGGATTCTGCCTCAGTAGCCATTTCTGGTTTTGGGGTTTACCGGTTGCGGCTCGGTCCACCGATGAAGGTTTTTAAGCTAAAGGATGAAATGTACGAAATCTAAGATGCATGCACCCAGACGAAACTAAAGTAACCAGAAAGTAAACATAGAACCAACTGTTTTCCTTACACAACCTGAGTGCTGAGTAAAACACAAAGGAGTAGTCCACAATACATACAACATAAGAATCAAAGTTCTCCAGAAAATAGCTTGGCCAAACATGCTTATCCTCAATAAAAGTTTCAATAATAGTACATGAAAGATCAAAGAGACAAAATCCCTTTACTTGGATATAATCCTCATATTTATTGAATTTCAACATGGCTCTTGGCCTTCTGCCTCCCCCTCCATGACCTTTCATTTACAATTTTTTTTCCTTATCCCCTTCGTAATGATGATAGAGCAAGGAAAACATAAATGTTTATGATTAAATGTATAATATGCAATTACATTCCGAATTTATCTTTTAGTGCCGGTGGGCTATCGTAGATTTTGGCCACAATGTACCTCACCCACCATGAAGATTGTTCTTGAAATGCGAAAATATTCATTCTTCAAGTTTGATAGTCGATCATCATGGGGTTCAAGCTTCCTCTTCAGCCATTTGAGTTTGATTCCATTTTTTTGCTCCTCTGTTGTTGTTGTTGCTCTATCATCCTTGGTTGTCGATCGCATTTGCAAGGGTACTACTGCACAATAATAGATTGCCTCGATGTGTGGTATATGTGATTTCATGGTCTACTTCCCTCACACACTGCCTATGTGGGTTGTTGAGTATGACCTTCCTTTAGCTTTGGTACCTCACACCGTTGAATACACAAAAAATGAGTGACCTTAGAGTGACCTCAAAATAAGCTATAAAACTATGCATTTGCACCCATAGGACTGAAATATTAATTAATGGAGAGTTTGTATATACTTCCCTAAATTTGGTTCCTGGTTCCTCTGTTCATGGTTGAGGTGTTGTGTTCTCTAGGGCTATTGACAATGTGCAAGATCTTAATCTTGCAAAATGTGAACAATTGGTGAGGAATTTATCAAATCATATAACGGTGAGGTTTTAGATTTCAAAAATAAATTTCCAACGATATAAGGAACACACGAAGTGGACATTTGAGTAAAACGTTATGGTCGAAATACGAAAGGTAATTTGGTAGTGTCATGTTCTTGTTTTGGCAAGAAAAGTACGAATTTATGTTTTCGAAAGAAAAAAATGAACTTCTCTGGTATGTGTCGGTGAAGAAGGCACAAAATGCTCCAGTACTAGCGAGTTGATGGTTGAGGTAAGTCTCATAACATTGGAGAAGCTTCAGTTGCATCACATCATAGAGGCTCGCAAGCAATCTTTGCGGTATCTTTGAGACATACATGGTTCACATAAATCATGAAAAAAAATAAAGATTGGAAACATAAATGTGCATTAGTTAAAAACATAAATGTGCCTTAGTTAAAATAGTAGGTTTTGCACGTCATACTAATACAATGTATGAACTATGATTCCTTCCTCTTCTTCCTATAAGGACATCAACATGAAGGCCATTCACCTATCATTGTAAGTGAGCATGAATTTGTCTCCTATAAAAATGATAGGTAATGAATATCTTATCTTTGGGTGATCCAGGTGGATATGGTGGTCACCCACCTATTCCACTGGCTCAAAAAAACAGTTTTCCACCTTGGCAGTTTTTCGACAGTTTTTTGGGTTCCAAACTTTTGGGGTTGTTTTGAGGCCCTAAATGACGTTTTTTGGGGATTTGGGGCCCATGTGCATACGAAAGCACTTACCTGGGCCAGTCAAAAATCATTCTTCTCGGTTATACCTTTCCAACATGCTATCGTGCGCCTAAAACAAAGATCGTATGCAAAAGTTACGACCCAGGGAAGTTGATGTACTAACTTACCCAAACGGTGCCCACATGACTTTTGGCGCTTCATCTCCTAGGGTTAGGTTTTTTTATGTCTAGGATTTTTGACATTCCTGTTTATTGTAAAAAGGCCTTCAGAGCCTCATTGTAATCATCTTCTTGTGAATGAGCATAGCCGTCACATCTCTTCTCAGAGATAAGCTGCCACCATTCCAACAAGCTTGTTTTCCGCTGCATTTTACAGTTTCAACTTATTTCCTTATTGAATAGAAAACCAATTTTACTGTATCTCTATTATTATGTGTTAAGAATCTTTTAATAATCTATATTCATTCTGTTCTACTCATAAAATCTGGATCAGTGGTATCATAGCGGTCTGCTCCTTGTTGTCTTAATGCATGTCCCCAACGAGGTCAGGGTACAAAGAATTGGGTCTTGAGCTTGTTTCTCTTGAGGACAAAATCTCTCGCACGCCCAAGTGACCTCTCATGGCAAGAGAAAAGAAAGACAATGAGACATGAGATCCTTTCAAAATGTTGCTTGAGGAAGCCCTCATGCAACAAAGGAATGATATGATAGATAGTTTCACGCAAATCCTTCGACAACTACCAACAGGCGACACATCTTCCTCGAGCAGAGGCGTCGCACCCCTCAATGTACAAATCAACTTCGATATTCATATATTTGAAGGTCAGATAGACGCAGATGTTGTAGACAAGCAGTTGAATCTATTAGAAGGGTAGTTTTCTGTCCATAACTTTTTTAATAGAGAAAATATTACTTTTGCGCTCCTCAAAGTCGTTCCCCATGTCAAACATTGGTGGGAAACTTTATGTGAGAAAAAGGAAACAGAGGAACCCTCGTTATTTACAGTCATGTCCACCTGAGATTCCTTCAAGGATGCTATTAAGGAACAATACTACCCCATCAGAAGTTATGAAGACTTGTATACCAAATGGACCACACTACGACAAGAAAGAGACCAGGGAGTGCCAGAGTTCACAAATATATTCCATACCTTGCGCACTAATATGGGTATCAAATATTTAGAGAAACATCTGGTGCTCAAGTATCGCGGTGCTCTGCATAGATACATCCAAACCAAAATTGTATTTATGGGCATCTCTTCCTTGGGCATGACCTACCAATATGTCGTCAAAATCAAGCAGAATCTCAAATAGAAGACACGACAATCTGGGCCTAGGAACCCTTCACAGCAAAAGCTAGGAAAGGGCGTCCCCAACCCATAGAACAAAGGACAGAGCAAAGATGGACAATATCAGACAACCAGTTCAAGCTCCAAGCAAAGAAGGACACCAGAAAGACAAAGAAAGATACCAGGAAGTGGTGCGACTTCCATAAGAGCCCTTGGCATAACACTGTTGATTTCCACTCGAAGTAGTTGTTGGTGGCCGAAGCAAAATCCTCTGAATCAGATGCGGGTTGTGAATTCAAGTCAGAACCAGAAAGGGAAATATAGATCATTGACGCAGAACCTAGTGCCACCGTTGATACCACCAAGCTCTAGCCTGGTGAACCAGATGAGCCATAAGAAGGTGAGTGCCTCTTCCATTCACATATGTGGGTAAAAGGCACCCTACTGCACTTCATTGTTGATAGCAGTAGCTAGAATAACCTCATCTCAGCATAGGTCGTGAAGTGCTTGGCCTTGTCGACAACACCGCACCCAAAACCCTACACCATTGGATGGCTCCTCCAAGGAAGCAATCTCCGCATCATCCAACAGTGTCGATTGTTGTACGACATCAAGCCCATCAAAGATGAGGTATTGTGTGATGTTGCTCCTCTCGAAGTTTGTAATGTTCTTTTGGGCCAACCTTATTTATGGAAACGGCATGTTGAATATGAGTCTAGGCCTCGTAGTGTTATTATTACTTTGAACAAAAAATTGTATAGGATACTCAAGGCAATCCCTCCTAGTTCTATTTCATTGATCTCTGCCAAGAAATGTAGGAAGGTCATCTCTCAGACCAAGAAATTTGTCTTCTTCGTGATTCATTCTCAGAGTGAGCAAAAGATCACAACCACATCCAGGGCCTCCGCGAATGATCTCTCCACACAACATAATCAAGTGGATAAGGTCATGGAAGAATACTCAGATATATTCTCCTCTCCTACCGGGGTACCTCTACACTACCAGGTCAAGCATCCCATCAACATGACCACAGGCGTACCGCTACTCAATGGGTCAGTCTATCACTTCTCTCTGTTAGAAAATGAGGAGATCAAGAGGCAAATCCAAGAACTACTCCACAAGGGGCACATCCATCCCAACTCATTGCCTTGTGGGAGCCCAATCATGCTAGTGCAGAAGAAAGATGGGACCTGACGACTCTGCATTGATTACCGGGCTCTGAATAAAATGACAATCAGAAACCGGTACCTGATTCCTTGAATCGACGACCTCCTTGATCAACTCACATGGGTCAAATACTTTAGTAAGATTGATTTGAAGTCTGACTACCACCAGGTCCCAATAGAACAAACAGATATATGGAAGACCGCCTTCAATTCAAAAGAAGGTCTTTTTGAATGGTTGGTCATGCCCTTTGGTTTGAAAAATTCTCCAACAAATTTTATGAGGATGATGGATGATATCCTACGACCTTTCACCAATAATTTTTTAGTGGTGTATATGGATGACATCCTCATCTACATCAAGACTTGGGTGAAACACTTGCAACATATTCGACAAGTTTTGCACACCCTGCGACAACACAAACTATATGAAAACTTGGAAAAATGCTCCTTTGGCATGGACAGGGTCCACTACTTAGGCTACATCATTAATCAATATGATATGCATGTGGATCCAACCAAGATCCAGGTCATTCATGACTGGCCATCCCCAACCACACTCACCGAACTTTGAAGCTTCTTGGGCCTCGCCGATTTCTATCGTAAGTTTGTGTTGGGATTATCTCATATTGCATGAGCCCTCAACCAACTAACCATGGGTGGCGGTAAGGAAAAAATTGTGTGGGGCATGTCCCAACAACAAGCCTTCGATGACTTGAAGAAGAATTTGTGCTCATCCCCGATACTTTCGTTACCGAACCTGCAACATCCCTTTGAGATCGAGACAAATGCTTCATACTATATTGCGAGCATCGTTCTCACTCGACATAGCCACCCGTGGCATATCATAGTGAGACACTATCAGATGTTGTCTATAAGTACCCTAATTTCGAAAAACAAATGTACACCATTGTGCAAGCCTGCCGCCAGTGGAGACATTACATTCTTGGGAAGGAGACAATCATCCACACTGATCACAAGCCACTATAGTTCATGCAGACCCAAGGAAAATTGCAGAATGACCGCCATCAGAAGTGGTCCACATACTTACAACAGTTCCACCTCAACATCAAGTATAAAACATGAAGTACCAATCGAGTTGTTGATTGCCTCAACTGACCTCCAATCGCGACACTCACCATGGTGCTAAACTCTTGCGAACATGAGACCTCCGGATGGCCCCACCTCTATGAGATAGACCCCGACTTCTTTACCACCTACCAAATGTTGGGCGGAAACTTAGTGGTAGCTAATTTCCATCTTCATGACGGGTTGTTGTGTCATCTAGGCCATCTATGAGTTCCATCAAGCGAACGCGCGAAACTAATTTGGGAAGCTCACTACATTCAGGTGGCAGGAGACTTTGGCATTGAAAAGACAATGGCAATGTTGTAGAAACATTTCTACTGGCTGAAATTTTGATAGGATGTCGGCAAGTATATCAAGTCCTGAACCGCCTGTGCTATTTCCAAACCAACCACTAAGAAACAGGGCATGTACACCCCTCTACCTACTCCTGACATGCCATGGGAATCCATCACAATGGACTACATGTCAGGCCTCTCATCCACCAAGAGGGGAAATGACTGTGTTTTTGTGGTTGTTGATCGCTTTTCCAAGATGGCAATTGTAGCCGCCTACAATAAGAACATCACAATAGAAGCCACTGCCAAGCTCTTCTTTGAACAAGTATGGGTACATTTTAGGTTCCCACAAACTATTATCTCATACCATGACAGTCGGTTCCTCAACACATTCTGGTCGAGCCTCTGGTCATTGCTGGATACCAAACTTACCAAATCTACTTCCTTGCATCCTGAGACATATGACCAAACTGAGGTTGTCAATCAGACGATCGTACATATATTGTGCATGCACAATTCAAAACACCCATGCACATGGGATGAGAGTCTTCCATATGTCAAGAATATCTACAACCAAGCCCTGCATAGTTCAACTGGACACAACCCCTTTCAGGTGGAGTTGGGATTCCAACCATTAGGCCCCATGGATGTTGCCCTTGGTGACCACCTCAGCCGACTCGTCCCCTGCTCCACCATAAGCTGAAAAATCCACCCAGTTCATTGAGAGGATCCAACACATCCACCAACAAGTTCAGGATATTCTACATAAGTAATGCCAAGTATAAGCAATGCCATGATCAACATCGGGTGCCACATAAGTTTCAGGTGGGCGAAAAAGTTTGGTTGCACTTGCAGAAAGAATGCCTTATAGGGCCCCATCGGAAGCTTCGCCCACTCCGTTATGGGTCATACACCATCACCAAGGCTTTGGGTAACAATGCTTTTGAGCTCAACATTCCCTCTTTCCTTGGCCTACACCCAGTCTTCAACGTGGCTCTCCTTCGACCATATTTTCCACCATTATTGGACACCTCAGAGATAGCAGAGCAGTTGACACCAATTGAGCTCAACCCTGATTGCATGCAACAAGAATCCAATAATTAGATTGTGGACACACAAATCAAGGGCACTTGAAAACAAAGGATCCATCTTTATCAAGTCGTCAAAGCAGGGCAACTCCTACACCAAGGCAAGTGACTCACTTGCGGCCAAATTCAACAGAAATTTCTTGATCTGATGGGGGAACTCAAAGAAATGGAGACTATTGCTTCCTAAGGAGGGAGGATTGAGCCAGGTGGGTATTGGTGGCCACCCACCTATTCCACTGGCTCAAAAAAACAGTTTTCCACCTTGGCAGTTTTTCGACAGTTTTTCAGGTTCCAAACATCTGAGGTCGTTTTGAGGCCCTAAACGACGTTTTTTGGGGATTTGCGGCCTAGGTGATTATGGAAGGCACTTACTTTGGCGAGTTAAAAATCGTTCTTCTCGGTTATACCTTTCCAATGGGCTATCGTGTGCCTAAAATGAAGATCGTATGAAAAAGTTACGACCCCGGGAAGCTGATGTACTAACTTACCCAAACGAGGCCCACATGAATTTTGGCGCTTCATCTCCTAGGGTTAGGTTTTTGGATGTCTAGGGTTTTTGAAATTCATGTTTATTGTAAAAAGGCCTACAAATCCTCATTGTTATCATCTTCTTGTGAATGAGCGCAACTGTCACATCTCTTCTCAGAGATAAGCCGCCACCATTTCAACAAGATTGTTTTCCGTTGCATTTTACAGTTTCAACTTATTTCCTTATATAATAGAAAACCAATTTTATTGTATCTCTGTTATTTTGTGTTAAGCATCTTTTAATATTCTATATTCATTTCGTTCTGCTCATAAAATCTGGATCATTGGGATTCAAATTGTGTGTAGCTGCAACACAAATATATGTTCTTGGAAATGTTTTGAACATACAAACTTATTTTTCATTTTCACATTCCATAAAAATGAAATATACCTAAAATCCACTTCGTCTAGAATTATTAATCAATCCTATGGTTTTTCCATTTATTTGTGGTCACCCATCAATATAAACACGATCTTTGAGTTTATCATCATGTAAAATTACACTAAATGTTGATAATGTTATGTTTATATGACGAAATCCTCAAATAGTCAACATAGCAATAGAGGGGTCCACATTATGGTATTAAAATAACTTCATTATTACCTCATTGAACAACTACATGAGAGTATAAAAAGGCCAATACTTTATCCTAAGACTCCGGAGGGGGAAATTACATAGTTGTTACCATAAAAGAGGAAAGGTTCTCCAATATTAGAAATGATTTAGAACTAGGCCATACACAAAAGAGGGACTAGTCAAACAATGTCTTGTACATAGATTGTAACGGAGGGTGTAAGGGAATATCTAAAGAATCTTCCTTAACATGATACTTTTAAATATCATAATTTCCCTTCTTATTTAGGAAACTTTCCACTATGTCCAACACCTTAGATCGCCTAGTTCTAATAGGTCAAACAAATGACTCTTGGGTATTTGAATACTTATAGTTGATGATGTGCTAGCATGGATTAGGGTAAGGATGTTATACTAAACACATTTCTTGTAGTCTAACTTATTTGCTCAACTTCGCCTACAAGGCTAGGAACAACTCTAGAAGGCATATACACATCAATACTTGGAAAATTATCTCAATCATAATTCTTTAATACTTATCAAAGGGAAATTTCCCTTGATCCCTTACATTGTGAACAACTACAAACAACCATTGTTCTAAAATAAATTCCTTAAGCATTTGTAGGGTATCCCACTTCCTATAGAACATTATACTTGGATGCTTGTGTACAATTCACTCCATATAAAAGTGTCCCATATGCATTGCATGGAAGAGTGAAAAATGATTATTAAAATTAAGTGGATGAATTCAATGACATGTGTTATGAGAGGCACAAACATACATAATTTACAATGAATTATTAGTGATCAATATGTAAGTGGAATCGGTGGAATCGAGATAGAACTGCAATAGTGATCATTCATTTATTGTGATTGTGACTTTAGTTAAGAAACCTACTTTGTTGGTTGCTTCATGACCTCAAACATTTATTTCATTATAAAGTGACTTGATTTAGATGCATACATATATTGAATTCATGTCATCAAGGTTAATTTACGCATAATTCACATGAATTTATGCCATTATAATAAGGACCATTTTAAAATGTACATCATTATCGTACAAACTTACATGTGACAATATTGGAGCATCAAATGATGGTGGTGATGCATGATTCTTATTAGAATCACTTAAAAAAAATGTAATATGTATTGCTAATACTTTTTTCTTTAGATTCTTGCAAATTATTATGATCAAGCAACAAATTAACAAATTATTGGTATTTTATATAATTATGTATCTCTTGTATATTTATTAAACAAATTAGTGGTATTTTATATAATTATGTATCTCTTGTACATTTATTAAACAAATTAGTAATATTTTATATAATTATGTATCTTTTGTACATTTATTAAAGTGTATTAAAGTGTATAGTTGTCAATCTCAAATTTGGTGTAAGCATAGTTATGTTATATTTACAATATCGTAATTGAAATTTGGGGTAGGAATAATTATCTTATATTTATCTTTAGATTCTTGCAAATTATTATGATCAAGCAACAAATTAGTGGTATTTTATATAATTATGTATCTCTTGTATATTTATTAAACAAATTAGTGGTATTTTATATAATTATATATCTCTTGTACATTTATTAAACAAATTAGTAATATTTTATATAATTATGTATCTTTTGTACATTTATTAAAGTGTATAGTTGTCAATCTCAAATTTGGTGTAAGCATAGTTATGTTATATTTACAATATGGTAATTGAAATTTGGGGTAGGAATAATTATCTTATATTTACGATATCATAATTCATCAAGAGTATATTTGTAACTAGTAGTAACTCTTGTTGCTTTTGATAATTACAAATTGAAATGATCAAAAAAACAAATTATTAGTACTTTCTATTATAAAGATATTTTTAGTACATTTATGAAAGTGTTCAAGTGTATATTTTCAATTTTAGTGAGCATGGTTATATTATATTTATCGAATGAGAGTTGTTATTAAAAACATATTTGGAACTTGAGGTAGTATTTTTTTTTTTTACCAAGAAAGCTAAAAATTGATATCATAAATTTTTTATGCAGTGTTAGTATTGTATCATTAATGATTTCTCCAATTTTAATGTTTTTATAAAAATATTTATTTTTAAATTTAATATGAGAAAAAATTAATGAGAAATTTACAAAATCAATAGTTATAGTATTATCTAAGCTCATTTTCGACAATTTGAGTTGAGTATTATCAAAATTAAAAAAAAAATGTTACTCTCATCAAATAATTAAGGGTTAATTTTCGGTATGATTTTCTTTTTAATTTATGATTGTATTGTTTCTTAGGTTTGTTATTCATTTGGATTTGTTTTTATTTTTAAACCTAACATAAAGTAAGGTTAATAAGAAACTTTCAAAATCAGTAGCTATAGTATTATCTAAGCTCATTTTCGACAATTTGAGTTGAGTATTATCAAAAGTTTAAAAAAATATTACTCTTGTTAAATAACCCAGGGTTAATTCTCAGTGTGATTTTCTTTCTAGTTTATAATTGTATTGTTTCTTAGGTTTGTTATTCATTTAGATTTGTTAGTTTAGAATATAATAGGTTTAGTTTTATATTTATAGTATGATGTGTCTGTACAATATTTGTTTAGCTTTCTTATATGGTTTCCTTTTTGGACCTCGTTTGTTTAGTAAATTTTTAATTTTTTCTCCATGGTGTTTGGTATGGCAGGCCATCATGGATCAAAATTGAGCTTGTCATAGTCTGTTAATACCCTTTCAACACATCCTAGAACTAATATTAAATATTTACCCGTAAAAAAAAGATAACTTTTGTTTTTGTCAATTTTTTGAGAAATGCAAAGAAAAAATTAAATTTTCATCAGAAGGGTAGAGTTTTAAAATCTTCGTCATGCTAATTTAGGTTCAATTCCCGATTTCCAAGTTAATTCCGCAATGTTCCTGATTTCCAAGTTAATTCTATCACGAAAGCTATATTGAAGTAGATGATAGAGGTTGTCCTATTACCTTACCTTTTTTCACAAGATTGCATTCATGGTGGATGATCAGAGGTTCAACATTAACACTTATGTCGAAGTCCATGTGAATCATTACGAATCAGTGGTAGCTCAAAAAAACCTTACAACACTTCGTACTCACTAATTGAGTGCAGGGAGTACCTGGTTAGTGGGTTGTAATAATTTTTCTTTTCTTTTATTCATTTATTCCTCTATATGATGTGACTTAGCATTAAAAAAATGTGTCTTGCAATGAATAGATCAAAAATGAGTTTCACTTTCTCTTTTGATATTTCTCATGAGCAAAGCAAAGCGGCCACTTTTCGCGAGGTTGTGCATGAATGAATGCATTTTTTATTTTTGGAGGCAAGTATTTCTCACAATTATTGTTTTAATGTACAAATATCCAATAAATCTATTGTTCTTTACTCATATACTTTCAATACCAAAGTTGTCGTGTCATCCAGAGTTTGGGATCCTCATAGGATTAGGTTTCAAAATCCAAGTTGTTGTGTTATCTAGAGTTTGGTATCCTCATAGGATTAGGTTCCAAATCCAACGCAAAAGGAAAAATCTCACAACAAATCCAGGTGAACAGATTTGCAGTTATTTTTTCAAGGTTTTGTAGTCAGTTTTGTGTATAAATTGGTTTTGCAAATGATATTTGAATATTTAGAGTATATCTTCTAAATATTAAATTTTTCTTTCTTAA
The DNA here is from genome assembly GCA_000966675.3 of Picea glauca. Taxonomy (NCBI): domain Eukaryota; kingdom Viridiplantae; phylum Streptophyta; class Pinopsida; order Pinales; family Pinaceae; genus Picea; species Picea glauca. The sequence continues at coordinate 196,885 of JZKD02S1673879.1, forward strand.
AGATTTTTTATCACAAATTTTCATAATATACTCTTCAAAATCAAATTTAAGAAATACAACTTGAATGTAATTTATGCCTGAAAATGAAAACCTTTGTTTGAGGTTTTTTTAGGTTTTTTCCTTTGGGACAATCGTTACCAATCACTCTTGTTACCAATTTGACTATAATTTATGCTTGAAAACGAAAATGTCCGTGTGAGGTTTTTTCAAGGATTTTTGCTTTGGAACTACCATTACCAATCTCTCTTTGCACTTCATTTTTTAAAATGCAAGTTTATTAATTCATGGTGGCATGCCCTAACAAATAATTTGTTTGCATATAATTATCCTTACTATTTAAGTGACAATAATATACATGATTATGATTTTGTTAAGAAGTAGGATTTCTATAATAAACATATATATCACAATATCCATCTACAATGGTATTGATCTCCCTATCATAAATCTTATCGCCTTACTGACTTCTAAAGTATTGACCACCTCCACATCATTGCTAGTCACAAGAAATTGGATAGCCTTTTTATCCACATCTTAGTTTGTTAGAACTTTATCATTTTGGAATTATTTTGATGAGTAATTTCTATTTTTCTTTGTGCCATTTGGAAAGGTCTTCCTAGACCTATTTTGTATGGACAATAAAAAATAAGTATGAAGCTATTTTTTTTTATTTTTTAAAGCTGAAGATTTTATTTCTAAACTTATTTGGACAATTGTATTCTCTCTCGGATAATGTAAGTGCAAAAAAAAAATGTAATTTACATTCAGATGTGAACATAAGTGACAAAATTTTCTTTTGAAAAAAAAAAAATATGATGTTGTGCATATCACATCAAAAATACATATTACCTCAACAATGTTGAAAAACATTCATTTTTCCAACAAAGTTGTGCTTTCATGTTATAGACTATGAGAATAGATGTCAATTTACAACATTGCAGCTTTCATTCTTCAAATAAAGGTGTTGTTGCAACAATTTTTATTGCTTCCCCATTGATAATATCACCATCTTCATAAGTGTTTTGGTTTTACCAACCAAAGCGTTGATCATCTCTAAAATGACCATTTAAGATTTGTTCTAAAACTTTTGCATTATGAGATAAGGATATTTCCATGTTTGCATCAACATAATCTCTTTCATCATCATTAGAACTGTTGGAGTTTTCATCACTAACATCATCCCTTCTTCTTCTTCTTTTTGGTAGGTTGCTCACCCAAAAATTTTATATGAGATTGATTAATCCATTTATAAAACTTTATAGGTGCCATTGTTTCTCTTACTCTCATATCTCCTTATAAGATGTATTTGTGGGGTGAAAGGGAAGAAAACAATCGGTTGTTGGCATGCCACTTAAAATGCTAGTACTGTTGTAAATTCTTTGTGGGATCTATCATATCCTTATCAATTACAACTATTTTATAAATGAATATATTGTGTTTTAAAATATAAAGAGATATAGTATTCATTTGTATATTTAACCAATAAAGGAATAGAAGCTTATAAATTCAAATGAAATTTAAATTTCATCTATGATTAATCAATGTTATATACAATGGCATATTTATTGATACATACATAGTTCATGGAAATCATGAACAAAAATAAAATTTGGAAACATAAATGTGCATTACTTAAAATAGTAAGTAATGCATATTTATGTTTGTAATGCACCTATCATTGTAAGTGAGCATGAATTTGTCTCCTATAAAAATTATAGGTAATGAATAACTTATCTTTGGGATTCAAATTGTGTGTAGCTGCAACACAAATATATGTTCCCGGAAATGTTTTGAACATACAAACTTCTTTGTCATTTTCACACATCATAAAAATGCAATATACCTAAAATCCACTTCGTCTATAGTTATTAATGAATCCTATGGTTTTTCCATTTATTTGTGGTCACCCATCAATATAAACATGATCTTTGAGTTTATTATCTTGGAAAATTACACTAAATGTTGATAATGTTATGTTTATATGACAAAATCCTCAAATAGTTAGCATAGCAGTAGAGGGGTCCATATTATGGTATTAAATTAACTTCAATATTACCTCATTGAACAACTAGATGAGAGTATAAAAAGGCCAAGACTTTCTCCTAAGACTCTGGAGGGGGAAATTACATAATTGTTACCATAAAAGAGGAAAGGTTCTCCAATATTAGAAATAATTTAGAACTAGATCATACACAAAAGAGGGACTAGTCAAACAATGTCTTGTACATATATTCTATTGAAGGGTGCAAGGGAATATATAAAGAATCTTTCGTAACATGATACTTTTAAATATCATAACTTTGCTTGTTATTTAGGAAACTTTCCACTATGTCCAACACCTTAGATTGCATAGTTCTAATAGGTCAAACAAATGACTCTTGGGTATTTGAATACTTACAATTAATGATGTGCTAGTAGGGATTAGGGCTAGGATGGCTATACTAAACACATTTCTTGTAGTCTCAAGAAAAAATTCCTATATTCAAGATTTAACTTATAAGCTCAACTTCGCCTACGAGGCTAGGAACAACTAAGAGGCATATATACATCAACATTTGGAAAAATATCTCGATCATAATTCTTTAGCACTTATCAATGTGAGATTTTCCTTGGTCCCTTGCATTATGAACAACCACAAACAATCCTTGTTCTAAAATAAGTGTCCTAAGCATTTGTAGGGTATCCCACTTCATATAAAACATTATACTTGGATGGATGTGTGCAATTGACTCCATATAAAGGTCTCCCATATGCATTGCATGGTTGCATGGAAGAGTGAAAAATCGTTATTGACCTTTAAGTGGATGAATTCAATGAAACGTGTTATGAGAGGCACAAACATACATAATTTACAATGAATTATTAGCGATCAATATGTAAGTGGAAACAAGATAGAACTAAAATAGTGATCATTCATTTATTGTGATTGTGACTTTAGTTAAGAAACCTACTTTGTTGATTGCTTCATGACCTCAAACATTAATGTCATTATAATTTGGTTGACTTGATTTAGATGCATACACCAGCCAAATAGTTGGGCAGAGGGGGGTCCATTGTCCCACAAACAAGGGGGTCTCATACACCAATTTGATATGATGGCTTGGCTGTGACCTTAAAAATAGATTATTATTATTATATTGAATTCATGTAATTAAGGTTAATTAACTCATAATTCACATGAATTTATGCCATGATAATAAAGACAATTTTAAAATGCACATCATTATCGTACAAACTTACACGTGACAATGTTAAAGCATTGAATGATGGTGGTGATGCGTGATTCTTATTACAATCACTAAAAAAAATGTAATATGTATTGCTAATACTTTTTTCTTTAGATTCCTGCAAATTATTATGATCAAGCAACAAATTAGTGGTATTTTATATAATTATGTATATCTTGTACATTTATTAAAGTGTATAGTTATCCATTTGAAATTTAGGGTAGGAATAATTATCTTATATCTACAATATCATAATTCATCAAGAGTATATTTGGAACTAGTAGTAACTCTTGTTGCATTTGATAACTACAAATTGAAATGATCAAAAAACAAATTATTAGTACTTTCTATTATAAAGGTATTTTTAATACTTTATTAAAGTGTACAAGTGTATTTTTCAATTTTAGTGAACATGGTTATATTATATTTATTGGATGAGAGTTGTTATTAAAACTATATTTGGAGCTCTATGTAGCACTTTTTTTTTTTTAATCAAGAAAGCTAAAAATTGATATCATTAGTGTTAGTATTGTATCATTAATGATCTCTCCAATTTTAATGTTCCTATAAAAATATTTATTTTTAAACCTACATAAGGTAAGGTTAATGAAAAACTTACAAAATCAATAGCTATAGTATTGTCTAAGTTCATTTTTGACAATTTGAGTTGAGTATTATCAAAATTAAAAATAAAATAAAAATGTTACTCTTATCAAATAACTAAGGGTTAATTTTCAGTATGATTTTCTTTCTAGTTTATAATTATATTGTTTCTTAGGTTTGTTATTCATTTGGATTTGTTTTTATTTTTAAACCTAACATAAGGTAAGGTTAATAAGAAACTTACAAAATCAATAGCTATAGTATTATCTAAGCTTATTTTCGACAATTTCAGTTGAGTATTTAAAAAAAAAAAAAGTTACTCTCATTAAATAACTAAGGATTGTTTTTTTGGTATGTTTTTCTTTCTAGTTTATGATTGTATTATTTCTTAGGTTTGTTATTCACTTAGATTTGTTAGTTTAGAATACAATAGGTTTATTTTTATATTTATAGTATGATGTGTCTATAGAATATTTATTTATCTTTCTTATATGGTTTTCTTTTTGGACCTCGTTTTTTTAACAAATTTTTAATTTTTTCTCCATGGTGTTTGGTATGGCAGGCCATCATGGATCAAAATTGAGCTCATCATATCCCGTCAATACCCTTTCAACACGTCCCATAAGTAATATTAAATATTTACTAGTAAAAAAAAAAACTAACTTTTGTTTTTGTCAATTTTTTGAGAAATGCAAAGCATAATTTAAAATTTCATCAGAAGGGTAGAGTTTTAAAATCCCCGTCATGTTAATTTGGGTTCAATTCCCGATTTCCAAGTTAATCCCGCCATGTTCCCGATTTACAAGTTAATCCTGCTTTGAAAGCTATATTGAAGTAGATGATAGAGGTTGTCCTATTACCTCACCTTTTGTCACAAGAGTGCATTCATGGTGGACGATTGGAGGTTCAACATTAACTCTTTTGTTGAAGCCCATGTGAATCGTTATGAATCAGTGGTAGCTCAAAAAAAACTTACAACACTTTGTACTCATTAATTGAGTGCAATGAGTACCTGGGTAGTGGTTTGTATTACATTTTCTTTTCTTTGTTTATTCCTCTATATGATGTGACTTAGCATTAAAAATTGTGTCTTACAATGAATAGCTCAAAACCGAGTTTCACTTTCCCTTTTGATATTTCTTATGAGCAAAGTAGAGAATCCATTTTTCGCAAGGTTGTGCATGAATGAATGTATTTTGGATTTTTGGAGGTAGGTATTTCTCATAGTTATTGCTTTAATGCACAACTCTCCAATAAATATGTTGTTGTTTATTCATATACTTTCAATACCAAATTTGTTGTGTCATCCAGAGTTTGGGATCCTCATAGGGTTAGGTTTCAAAATACAATTTGTTGTGTTATCCAAAGTTTGGGATCCTCATAAGATTAAGTTTCAAAACACAACACAAAAGGAAAAATCTCACAACAAATCCAGGTGAACATATTTACATTTATTTTTTCAAGGTTTTGTAGTCAGTTTTGTGTATAAATTGGTTTTGCAAATGATATTTGAATATTTTGAGTATAAATTATAAATATTGAATTTCTCTTTCTTAAAGTTTTTCGATCACAAATTCTCATAATATACTCTTCAAAATCAAATGTAAGAAAGATAACCAGACTGTTATTTATGCTTAAAAATGAAAACATTTGTTTGAGGTTTTTTTTAGGTTTTTTCCTTTGGAACTACCATTACCAATCTCTCTTGTTACCAATTTGACTGTAATTTATGCTTGAAAACAAAAACATATGTTAGAGGTTTTTTCAAGGTTTTTTTCTTTAGAACTACCATTACCAATCTCTCTTTTCACTTGATTTTTAAAATGAAAGTTTATTAATTCATGGTAGCACGCCTTAACAAATAATTTGTTTTCATTTATTTATCATTATTATTTAAGTGGAAATAACATACATGATTATGATTTTGTTATGAAGTAGGATTTCTATAATAAACAAATATATCACAATATCCATCTACAGTCGTACCACTCTCCCTATCATAAATATTATCACCTTACTGACTTCTAAAGTATTGACCACCTCCACATCATCGCTAGTCGCAAGAAATTGGATAGCCTTTTCATCCACATCTTAGCTTGTTAGAACTTTATCATTTTGTAATTATTTTGATGAGTAATTTCTATTTTTCTTTGTGCCAGTTTGGAAAGGTCTTCCTAGACCTATTTTGTATGGACAAGAAAAAAATAAATATGGAGCTATTTTTTTCTATTTTTTGAAGATGAAGATTTTATTTTTAAACTCATTGGGACAACTGTATTCTCCCTCAGATAATGTAAGTGAAACAACACAGAAAAAAAATGTAATTTACATTTGGATGTGAACATAAGTGGCAATTTTTTCTTAAAAAAAATATGATGTTGTGCATATCACATCAAAAATACATATTACCTCAACAATGTTGAAAAACATTCGTTTTTCCAACAAAGTTGTGCTTTCATGTTGTAGACTATGAGAATAGATGTCAATTTATAACATTGCGCCTTTCATTCTTCAAATAAAGGTGTTGTTGCAACAATTTTTATTGCTTCCATATTGATAATATCACCATCTTCATAAATGTCTTGGTTTTACCAACCAAAGCATTGATCATCTCTAAAATGACCATTTAAGATTTGTTCTAAAAATTTTGCATTATGAAATAAGGATGTTTCCATGTTTGCATCACCATAATCTCTTTCATCATCACTAGAACTATTGGAGTTTTCATCACTAGCATCATCCTTCCTTCTTCTTCTTTTTGGTAGGTTGCTCACGCCAAATTTAACATGAGATTGATTAATCCATTTATAAAACTTTATAGGTGCCACTGTTTCTCTTAGCTCTATTATCTCATAATAAGATGTATTTGTGGGGTGAAAGGGAAGAAAATAATCGGTTGTTGGTATGCCACTTAAAATGCTAGTACTATTGTAAATTCTTTGTGGGCTCTATCATATCCTTGGCAATTACAAATATTTTATAAATGAATATATTGTGTGTTAAAATATAAAGAGATATAGTATTCATTTTTATATTCAATCAACAGAGGAATAGAAGCCTATAAATTCAAATGAAATTTAAAGTTCATCTATGATTAATCATGTTATATACAATGGCGTATTTATTGAGACATACATGGTTCACATAAATCATGAACAAAAATAAAATTTGGAAACATAAATGTGCATTAGTTAAGAACATAAATGTGCATTAATTAAAATAGTAGGTATTGCATGTCATACTAATAAAATGTATGAACTATGATTTCTTCCTCTTTCTTCCTATAGGGACATCAACATGAAGACTATCCACCTATCATTGTAAGTGAGCATGAATTTATCTCCTATAAAAATGCTAGGTAATGAATAACTTATCTTTGGGATTCAAATTGTGTGTAGCTACAACGCAGTTCACTTCTTTGTCATTTTCACATGCCATAAAAATGCATTATACCTAAAATCCACTTCGTCTATAATTGTTAATGAATCTTATGGTTTTTTCATTTATTCATGGTCACCCATCAATATAAACACGATCTTTGAGTTTATCATCATGTAAAATTACACTAAATGTTGATAATGTTATGTTTATATGATGAAATCCTCAAATAGTCAGCATAGCAGTAGAGGGGTCCACGTTATGGTATTAAAATAACTTCAATATTAGCTCATTTGAACAACTAGATGAGAGTATAAAACGGACAAGACTTTCTCGTGAGACTCTGGAGGGGGGAATTACATAGTTGTTTACATAAAAGTGGAAAGGTTCTCCAATATTAGAAATGATTTAGAACTAGGCCATACACAAAAGAGGGATTGGTCAAACAATGTCTTGTACATAGATTCTAATGAAGGGTGTAAGGGAATATCTAAAGATTCTTCCTTAACATGATACTTTTAAATATCATAATTTCTATTGTTATTTAGGAAGTTTTCCACTATGTCTAACACCTTAGATCGCCTAAATCTAATAGGTCAAACAAATGACTCTTGGGTATTTGAATACTTACAGTTGATTATGTGTTAGCATGAATTAGGGATAGGATGTTTATACTAAACACTTCAATCATAGATGGATCACACTTCAATCATGAATATCTTTCTAAAAGAGTGAACATTTATCTCTTCAGTGAAATATGCCCAAGAATGAAAGGGAAACGATTACATGACTTTATAGCAGCCTAGTCAATCTCTTTTTCCCCGAGATTGTCCATCAAATTTAAGCAAAGGAGATACCTTACCTATTTGCTCAGTGAATCAAGGTTTAATCATGCAATCTTAGTGTGACAGAATAAAAGCATCCAATTTTGATCCAGAATAAAAAAAGTTGCCCATGGATTGAACTTTGATCACTAGATGTGTCAGTTTGGGAGGACAAAACATAGTTCATTTTTACATGGGGCTAATGGAAGGTCTAAACAATGGAGAAGGTACCATGTTTCTAGGTAAATTGGGCTAGATTCAAATTCTCTTCTAGTTTGCAATAGTGACATATGCAAGAAACTCTTAAACAAGAATGAACAACCAAAATTTTCCAATTACAGATCTTTGGAAAGTTTTAAATACAATGGAAGAATATGACATCTTTATTGCCAGGAGGAAGAGATCCCTTTGAAATAGAAGCTCCAAAAAGATTCTCCAAAAGGCATCTTTATTATTTATGACATGATCACATGGAAAAATATCAATAATTTTATCTTGACTTCACTATCTAGGTTGTATTAATGTCCACCTCTTTCACTAAGTAAAAGAACATGATTCCAGTTATTATTGCTTGAAAAGAGGAGTTAGAATACGATGATGATTGGTTCAGAAAAAAATAGTAGAGAGGAAAACAATCACAGTATGGAGACGGATATAGAAAACACACTATGAACCAGATTTTATAGCAAGGGATGTTTAGCTTCTATTTATAGCACACAAGAAGCACTTAAAAGCTTAGAAATACTTTTGAATCACATCTTTTTAAATGTATAGGAAAAATAATTCTTATACCAAAATTAATAAAAAATAAATAAAATGGAAAGATGAAATGCATATTTGGGTTGAGTATTGAAGGCCAAATAATTGACTGAGTGAGTGATTTCCACCCAACCTTAGGAAATCCACAACAGACGCAACCCCCTATCCACACTATGATACCACCAGGGCGAAGCAAGGATAGTTAACTTTGAAATTTTTACTCTAATCAATGTTTTCCTTTGCATATTTATTAATGACAGAATAGTCTCATGGCACCCACATACCTACCCCACACAACAGAAAGAGAATTTCATCCTCTGTTGTTCAATACCTCATAAATTATTTACTCTCATTCTATTCAGCAGAGTTTTCCATATTTTCTTGGATTCTTCACAAGTCTACAAGCTTCCATTCATGGTTGATTGGTCTATGATGGGTTTGGATCTATTCCTCCATTGTCTAACCTCTCAAAACTCTTCTCTAACTATTTTTATAACACCTCTCCTCACCCCATTCGAATTTTCCTCATGCATAATGGCTAGAAAATTCAAACAAAAATTCTCTTCCTAAATCTAAGAATGTAGGGGAGATAGTTTGATCAAATTTTGGAGTTGTGTCTTGGATTGAGGAATTTGTTTCCTCCACTCCTCTTAACTCATTTTTGTTTTGAAATTCAAAATTGAGAATTGGGTGAGAATTCAAGATAGAATAGGGTAGATGATTTAGGCATAAAACCCCCCTTAGATCCCCTCTCCTTTCCCCTCTTGTGGTATCATAGCCCCTATAGGAGCTCGAGCTCAACTAATCTTGGTATTCTTCTTCTTTATTAACTACAAAACAAAAAGATGTACAATATTTACAACACCATGGTATGGTGTCACTGTGGCAGAGTTATAAAGCATCCAAGCAAAGTATTTAAGCATTTAATTACAAAAATTCCAAGAGTAAAATTTGGGGTATTACATCCCCTCCCCCTTGGAATAACACCGTCCTAGGTTTTCTTTATTGCAATAATGTTTTTTGTGAAAAAATAGATTAATATGCCTCTCTCATGGCATCCTCCATCTCTCATGCGACCTCATTTGGCCCAAAGTGATTCCATTGCACTTTTACCTGAACGATGGCCTGCTTCAGAATAATCATGCATTTCATGCCTAGTATGCATAGGGGCTATGAACGTAACTCTCCCTCTCATTCTACCTAGAGAACATTCTAATCAATAACATGGTTAGAATCATGTACATATTTTTTAAGCAAAGATACATGAAAAACATTATGTATTTTAATATTTGCAGGCAAAGCAAGTTTATAAGCTACTAGCCCCATCCTTTCCAAAATTTTGAATGGTCCACAATATCTGGGTGCAAGTTTGGTATATGATCCAAGCTTCAGTGAACTCTTGTGTGGTTTCGCTTTAAGATTCACATGCTCCCCAACTTTGAATTCTTTATGAGTCTGGTTTTTGTGTACATAAAACTTCTACCTGTCTTGGGTTGTCTTCAAGTTTTATTTGATCTTGATGAATTCTTGCTCCATGTCTTTACACATTTCCAGTCCAAGTGTCATTCTATTTACTCGATTGTCCCAACTTACATGTGTATTACACCTTCTGCCACATAGTGCCTCAAAAGGACTCATCTTTAAAGACGCTTGGTAACTATTGTTATAGGAAAACTTGACCAAATGCAGTCACTCCTCCCATTTAATTGGTCTATTCATGATGTACATGGGAAGCATGTCTTCCGGTATTTGTTTTGTCCTCTTTTTTTGTCCATCTGACAGTGGATGATAGGTAGTGCTGAAATTTAATTGTGTACCCAAGCCTTTGAATAGTCCTTTCCAAAATCTTGATGTAAACTTTGAATCTCTGTAAGACATGATTTTGGTAGGTATTCCATGCAATCTGAAGAATTCTTTCATGAAAATCTCTGCAACATTGACTGCTTTAAATGTCGACTTTATAGGAATGAAGTGAGCATCCTTGATCAATTTTTCCACTACAACCATGATAGCATCATGTTTTTCCATTGTTTTCAATAATCTTGTGATAAAGTCTATGTTGATCACTTCCCATTTCCATTCAAGAATGGGTAAAGGTTGCAACAAGCATGTAGAATGTTTATGTTATGATTTAACCTGTTTACATTCCAAGCATCTTGTAATATAGTTAGCGATTTCATTTTTCATTCCATGTCAAGAATATTGTTTTCTTACTACAATAATAATTTTCTGGTGACTTGGATGTCCTGAGTAAGGCTTCTTGTGCATTTCATCCAAGATGAGTCTTTTTTATAAAAAATCAGCAGGGATGTACAATCTATCCTTATAGATCATCAATCCTTCTTCAACTATCTAATAACCATCAAATTTTTGGTTTGGTGGCTCTTATTATAGGCCTTCCTTTGATTGTAGAAAGTACTCATCCTTATCCAAGGCCTCTTTTATCTTGGACTTCATATCAGATTCACAAGTGTTGATAGCTTCCAAGTGTATAGCATGCATACTTCTGCTAAGTGCATCTTCTACCTTGTTCTCTTTTCCCTTTATGTGTCTAATTTCAAAATCATACTCGTTGATGAATGATAACCATCTATCTTATCTAGCATTCAAGTGAGGCTGATCGAAAATATGCTTTAATCCACTGTGGTTTGTCAACAAAACAATTTTTCTACCCATCAAGTAGTGTCGCCACATATTTAGTGCATGTATTATGGCTGCAATTTTCAGGTCATGGGTAGCATAGTTCCTTTCATTCTCCTTCAATGTAAGCAAAAAGGTCACGTTCACAATTAGATTATACCTTGCCAACATTTCTACCTAGAGTGAATAGCTCAGAGTTAAATCATTGTAGAATCATTTCAAAACTTTCAATTCATGATAAGGGTAAGGTAAGTAAATGTCGAAACCAAGAATCACACTTCCATGTCTACTATGTTAATTAGTCTTAAACCATGCATGTTGACTGTGTATTTGCATTCATATTTTTTTTACACTCACTACACTTCATAAGTGTAAGGAGCTTCCTTGACTTGTGCTTATGACTTTTTAACATTTTTTTTTGGAGAAAAAAGTATGAGTACATCCATGATCTATGAAAATATGTGCCTCAACACTGTATCCATCCCTATAATATAAAGAAAGTTGTTAGTTGAAATTTGTTGAAGACCTTGATGATCACTTTTTGAGGGATTACCTTCTTAGTAGACTTTTCTTTGCAAATCATGATTACCCCTTTTTGTTATTTTTTCCCTTAATTTCATTACCTATAAATATTTTTTTCCCATAAGTAAAACATTTTTAAGGCTTTTCACATATTCTTATCAAAGTTCCTTAGGAGGAGACGAGATGAAATCACTTCTTGTGATTTTTCTTCAATACGTCCCAATTTTTCATATGGGCAAATGACTTGATTGTAAAATTGTTTGAGACAACAGAGAATGTAAATTTAGAGGCGATGTTTGGATTATACTCCCCAAGTAAAGAAATGTCTCTTTTTTGGTGTAAAAATTTCTTGTGTCAAGGAAGTCTGTACACGATGCAAATTCTGCTAGCAAAACTGAAGCTCTTACAGAAAACTACTCTTGATCCGAATGTAAGAATAAATTAATAGCTTCAAATCTCTTGTATTGTACAAGTTTTGTGGCAAAGAATTGGTTATTTATTAATAGCATTATACTTTCATTCCTCATATTTTGTGAGAACCAATGAATCATGTATGCATAGAATGGGTGTCATACAAGCCATCCCTTTCAGAAAGTGCTCCCTCCATGAGTAGAGCATGAGATAAAAAGTAAATATACTAGGACATTGATTTGGATCAACAAATTTCAATAATGAAGGGCACTTCTCTATTGATATTTAAAATGAGGCATTTTATAAAGGAGGCTTCTCACACAGTTGTTTATGCTTATTTTTAGGATTCTACAATTCTTCTTTCCTTATTAAATATGATGTATCAGCTTGTCCCTCTCCTTTACTTGGTGGATTATGTGAGAGGGAATGTGAGGACTAGATGTATGAATATTCAAGTGGGAGTTTATGATATTACAAGGGGAATAAAATCTCGTGGGTGCTATTTGGTGCTAACATATATGTTCACCTTTTTTATGTTACCCTAGCAACATGCAACAATAAAATAAATGGAAATTGAATGGCAATGTAACAGTCCTAGGGGTTCAAAATGTAAGGCTAAAATAATGTAAATGCCCACAGTGAAATGAAACCAAGCCACAAATGAATATAGGAGATACAGATTTCATGTAAAATATGAACAAAGCACCATAAGTTCACCCATGAAATCGACATAAAAGATGATTTATGTGGGAAGCTATGCACCGGGAATTAGGCAATATGAGTATTCTCATATGTAAAGGATAGGTAATGAAGCCTTCAACTACAATCCATGTTGAATCAATTTGCTACAATAGTGGCTCTGCAAGGAATTGTTCAAGGCATCCATAGTGATAGAGGATAGTTGGGTAGAAGACACCAACATGAAAATGTAGTAGAGATTGTGAATGTGGAATTTGGATTAAAGTGTGGTGTTGTACTGCTAATATGCATAAGATTCCCCTAGTAATGGATCTTTATAGACAAGGACATGCCATTGGTGTGGTATTCAATAATTGAAGTATGGACTTGCATGAAAATTTATAAAGCCTAAAGACTGTATTTACACTGTCTGTTTTGACCTATAGCCACATGAGCCTTATTTGAATTATCTCTCTTATGTTGGTGGAATTTCCAAACATTTATTTATAGGGATCTAATTGTGGTTTTTATAAGGCTTGTATGACTAATCTGTAGTAATAAAATCATTATGAAAAAGACAAAATCACCACTGCTTGTAAACGCAATCACAATCTTTCCTTGCTCGCCATAAACTCTTACAACAAAGACAAACACTAATTTGCAAAAATATTTGAAAACAAAAAAGTCATAAAGTTTCATTTTTGGATATATTATGTTTAGTTAACAAGTTGGAATCTTTACTCTGACTGTTAGTTATATCAGGTGAACTTTTGAGAAATAAGGAGTTTTTATATTGCTTGAAATATATGACACCGGAAAATCTACAAGATACAAAGTTGGTGAACCTAAAAAACAAATAGTGTTAATGTTGCTCATTGTGGAAGAGGCATCCAAATCTCTCATTAGATTATTGTAGCAATATTTTTATTTATTTTTAATTATGGGGTTATTACATACAAGTGGCTTTTGCAGTAGTGAATTTATTTAATTTTCAACAATATTTTTATATTTTTAAATATGGTTAGGTGACAGGATCCGAACCAATGAATGGTTGTAATACTCATTACCTGCAAGCCAATTCAACAATTTATAAAGGTTATCAAACTATGTAAAACAATACAAATATACTTTGAATGATAAAAAAAAAATGAGGAATGGGAAATGAAGGGTCATGGTTGTGGGAATTTCCCCCCTTACCCCCCAAATCTCCCAATTTCTTTCATTAATTTCACTCTCAAAGGGATTTTGTTGGTGAAGATAGGGATATGCGCAAAGAGTGATGGAAGCATTGTAACCAGAGATTGTCAGAATGAAACACCGAGCCCCCCATTCGAAGTTGGTTTTCCCATTTAGGTTTCCAAGGTAAAAATTTATGAGTTCATGGTGATTGATTGTGTTTGATTTTAATGTCATGCAATCTTGTGTGTGAGATTATTTATGCTCTTACCTATGTTTAATGGTCTACTAGTTCTATTAATGGGTTATCATTATGAGTTTTAGATTTCATTTGATAGCTTAGAATTGAAAAATGTTTTCTTTCTTATATGGTATGAATGCCAAAATCTCTAGTATGTCCATTGTCCAATTCCATTCAAAGTCTCAGATCTATGGCTATTAGTAATTGTCTTTTGCAAATGTCCAGGATGTTGCTAAATTGGTCTTTCATGGTTGTTGGAGTTTTTCTCTCACCTGCAGGTCACCACTTCACTCCCTAAGCTAAATTTTGTTTCTTGGTCATGCCTTCACTCTCCCACATGCCATACACACCCCCTTGGATGAATTTCTCATTGTTGAGTAAATTATTCATCTATTCGGTTGCAATCTCATGCATGGGATGAATTGGTTTATCGTTAGGTCATTATCTCTCAACCACATGGTCGTACGATAATCACATAGGTCATACATGGTCTATTAGAGATACCTCTCTGTCCCTAGGCTATAATTCCTCATTCCCTAGCATATTTTACTTGTTAGTCGACTCATTGCATAGCTTGTTCGACTTAATTAATTCTCTAGTCAATTTTTTTTTAATACTAGGTTGACTTGACTTTGTTGGTTGAGTGATCTCTCAGAGGGATGAATTATTCCTTGGCTAGTCAACTTAATACACTAGGTTTATTTCCACACAAGATTGAATGACCTTTCGATTGTAGTGGTCGTTGATGTGGGCACTTGATTGGTTGTAACATGTGTGAGTAGGAACCTAATATATTCTCACTTGAGGGTTTAATGAAGGATCTCTAATAAATTCATATTTTCCTTCATTCAATTTTAGACAAATATCATCAATCAATTTCACAATAACCCATATATCAATGTTCAAATTAATATGCATAGAAAATTCCTTGGACTTGTATCCCTGAACACTCAAAATAACATGGTTGAAGTGATCACAAGGGTGAATTCGAGACACGTAGCCTTGCTTCGTAACATATACACTTGCAAGAAGAGTTTGAGTTGTTCATTTTGCAAGTTCGTTAGCATTGTTATTGAGATCATTTTCCAAAACAACACCTCTTTTCTTGAGCTTAGATTGAAGGAGAGTTTTGATTTTGATGCTCATACTTTCATGGAAAAATAGCACTATAAACTGTAATTTTGCAAGATATTCTTGAAGTCAAAGGGTGTAATCACGTTTATTTAATGATTTGGATCATTATTTCATTGCTAGGTGTTTTCTTTCAACATTGAAGGAAGTTGGTTGCAAAAAGTAGTGTGCATATTTCCTTGCTCGCAATTGAAGCACAATCCACTTGGATTTGACACTGAGCATTGGTCTTGGCACCTTAACTAAAAATCCAAGCCTTGGAGTCAAGAAGAACTTCCATTTGGTGTATTCCTACATGGTGTTCAATAATAGAGAAACAACTTAGATCCATGTTTATTATCGACATTTTTAACTAGTTGATCTATGCAGGTTCCATTAGACAATAATGGGCAGTTGATTAGCATGTTCATACCTTACAACTACCAGAAGAACAAAGATCCTTGTACAAGGTATAGGACAGAGGCCCAATAGCCATATGGAATATATAGTTAGTGTTGTGCATATAATTTCAGCATGAACATAAGCCTTGTAGCAATTCTGAAGATTGGGAATAGAGATCAGAAATGAACTTCCATAGAGGATTCATGTTGGTGAAGAGAGTGGGCTATAAGTCCCTTGTTTGCAAATCATAAGGTATCAAATAAATTTAATCCTTGATCATGAAGCAACTGCAAAAACAATGCAAACCTTGACATGGGTATAGGAAACAGAGAAAGTTTGGAAGACTTGAGGACCACCAATGCTCAACTTCAAGAGGAGAACTACACTTGAAGGATTAGGTCCAAATGTTCAACCAAAGTATGGAAGAGAAGAAGAAGAACCTTGATACCTCTACTAAACAGTCACCATTACTCAAGAATAATTTTGATGAATGCCAAGACTCCCTCATTGCAATTAAGGTAGATTGCAAGAATCATAAAGTTTGACTTGTGCACTTGGGAAAGAAGTTAATTCAGTTGGATTTTTGGAAAGAATATAGGGTCAGTCAGACGACGATTCAGTTGCAAAAGAGTTGGAAAATAAGAATGAGACCTTGGAAAATCTCCAAATAATTCTCCAAGAGCACCAAGAAGTATGTCCACCCTCCATTTCCATTGCCCAAGACAACACCATGAATAAGACCACTTTGTTAATATCACATTCCTTAGAATTTTCTCAACAACATTTTGGTGAATTTGAAAAACATACAAGGGGCATTGGTTAGAAAATATTAAGGCAGATGGGCTACATTGGACAATGGCTAGGCAATAAAAGACAAGTCATCCTAAATCCCATTGTCCCTACACAGAGGGACAAACATGAAGGCCTAGGTTTCAACAGTTGAAATGAAAATGCCCAAAACAACAAGACCACATTTATGAAGGCAAAGGAAATGACAAAATTTTCATGGTCATCAAAAGGAAGAGCAACAATAGATGGAGAAGGCACCTCACTACCAACTTAGCTTTCTTACGGTGGATTAAACAAGGGAAACAATGAAGATAGTGTAAATACTCTACTTGCAACAGGACTTTGAAGAAGTGGAAAGTCGATCAATTGAGGCAAGAAGAAGAAAAAGACCAATAGGTCTACCTCAAACAATACATCCCTTATTTGTAATTGTTGCAAGAGGAAATGCCACATCACTATGGATTTTGGCACTCAAAGGCATGATAGTTCTATTAGAAGAAAGGCCATCAGGAGGCATCTTGTTAGGAGAAGTAAGCCATGTGCCAAAAACCAAATTGATTTTAGAGGAGAAATGGCAAGAAGACTCTTCCAATCCAATAATGAAATGAGAGGCACATGGAGAGGAGGAGTGTGTGAGATATTCCATGTAGCAGAACCAAGAAATTTTGCAACCACTATGAGTTGAATGGACATTGGGAAGCGAAGTGTTGGTGACTTCATCTAGAGCTTCACACCAAAAATTACATAACCAAGAAAAGAGTGTGAAGCCTAACATAAATAAAGAACTGAATGCATCTCCAATTCAAAGAGAAGAAGTTGTCCAAGGAGAGATAACAACACATGAGGTATGCATCACCATCAAATAGGACAACAAGTTGATGTCAATAACCAAGGATGCACCATCCAATTGCTACCTACAATCTTCCAAAACAATTTTTCCTCCTTGGAGACATGCCATAGATTGGTGCATAGGGGTCAATGACCTTTGGAGGAGTTCTAGAGAACTCCATGGCATGCTTGGTAGCATGTGCAAGCACCATAGAGTTGTTTCCATTATGAGAAGCAATTGATCCTAACATTGTAAGGTAGGCTACATTCCCTCTTGTGGGACTACTATGTGATGGAATAACTTGTTGGGGTCGTACTATTAAAGAAGACCAGGATTTGACTAGTTCATTAATTGCCAAGATGGACCATCTCCAAGATTGAAATGGAGATGGGAATGGATGTTGAGTGCAGAGTTAAAATATATATATTTCTAAGAGATGAGATTCAATGAGTAGACTTTTTCATTATGAGAATAAGTAAGTAAAAACCAAAGCTAGATCCATAGCCAAAACTAAAGCCATTAGCTAGAGTTAGAGCTATAACCATGAGCCAGATTCAAAACCATGTTCTAGAGAAGGAGACATAAGGCACATTGATCCAAATTGGTTTCCTTGGATCTTTTGGAGACCAAAGAGCCTCTCAATGGGGAGGTATGATCTGAAATGGATCTGAACCAATTAATGGTTTTCAGACTCATTACTTGAAAGCCAATTCGACAGTTTATGAAGGTTAGAAAACTATGTAAAATAATGCAAATGTAAAGTGAATGAGACAAAAGAGATAAAAACAAAGAAATAAATGAAGAACGAAAGAAAAATAAAGTGGACATAATGTTGAGGAAGGGGTAATGAAGGGTCATGGTTGTCGGTCTTCCCCTTATCCCCCAACTCTCCCTTTTAATTTCACTCTCAAAGGGATTTTTATGGCCAAGAGAGGGGGATACATAGAGAGCCATGGTATAATTATAACCTAATATTTCCATAATGAAACATTGAGCCCCCATTCAAAGTTGGCTTTCCCATTTGGGTTTCCAGGTTGAAAATTCATGAGTTCATGGTGATTGATTGTTTTTTATCTCATTGTTGTGAAAATTCTCTCTCTGAGATTATTGATGCTCTTACCTATGTTTAATGTGATACTCTTAGTTTTGTTAATGGGTTAGCATGATCAGTTTTAGAGTTCATTTGACAGCTCAAAATTGAAAAAAAAAAATCTTCATTATATGGTATGGATGCCAACAACTCTATCATGCCCACCATCTAATTCTCGTCAAAGCCCGAGATCTATGGATATTCAGAATTCTCTATTGCAAATGTTTAGAAAGTTGATAAATCAATATTTCATGGTTGTTGGAGTTTTTCTCTCACCTACATGTCATCACTTCACTCTCTGAGCTAAATTTTGTTTGTTTTCCATGTCTTCACTTCCCCACAAGCCATACACACACCCTTGGTCAATTTTTTTATTGTTGGGTGAATTATTCCTTTGTTTGGTTGTAATTTCATGCATAGGGTGAATTGATTGCTCCTTGGGTCATTTTCTCTCACCCACGTGGTTGAACGATGGCCATACAAGTTGTCCAAAGTTTATGTGAGATATCGCTTTCTACCTTGGTTATAATTTCTCATTCTTTGGTTGATTTTTCTTGCTAGTTGACTTATTACATAGCTTGGTCAACTTAATTAATTCTCTGGTCAATTTTCTTATGATACTGGGTCGATTTAACGTTGTTGGTTGAGTGATCTCTCATTGGAACAAATTATTCCTTGTTTGGTCAACTTCCACATAAGCTTGGATGACTTTTGGATTACAATGGTTGTTGATGTGGGGACTTGTTCGGCTATAGCATGGTGGAAATGATCAAGAGGGTGAATTCAGGACACATAACCTAGATTATAACATATGCACTTGCAAGAAGAGCTTGATTTGTCCATTTTGCAAGTTTGTCGGTATTGTTCTTAGGCTCAGTTTCCAAAACAACACCTCTTTTCTTGAGCTTGGATTGAAGGAGAACACTCATTTTGATGCCTTTCTTTGCATGGAACAATAGCACTGGAAATTGAAATTTTGTGGGATCTCCTTGAAGTGAAAGAATGTTCTCATGTTTCTTTAATGATTTGGATCATTATTTCATTGTAAGTAATTTTCTTCCGGCAATGAAGGAAAACGGTTGTAAAGAGTAGTGTGCATATTTCCTTGCTAGTAATTGAAGCATAGTCCACTTGGATTTGACACTAAGCATTGGCCTTGGCACCTTAGCAAAAAAACCAAACCTTGGAGAAAAGAAGCGCATCCATTTGGTGTATGATTTCCTAGTGTTCAATATTAGAAAAACAACTCAGAGCCCTATTTATTATTAACACTGTTAACTACTCGATGTGTGTAGTGTTACCACTCAAACACTTTTCTAGAGGGAAAATTCCTAACCCCAACGGGAGAGTCTAGAGGTAAATCACAATAAATCCACCCACTATCACCTTGATGACCTCCCCTCCCACTCTTTAGACTACAAGAAAGGCATCCTAGTCAAGGGGGGAATCCCTAATGGTCAAACTAAGCTTGGTCATGTAGAGAGGGATAGAACCTCTCTAACTTGTCTTGACTAAAACTTTAACGAATTAACACTATCCACTCTCAAAAATAAAAAAATATTAAGTGTGCAAATAGGTAGATCAAATCACCAATTATAAACAAGTTTTATATGAATCATATTTAGACAAGTTTACTCATTCAATATTATGTTTGAACAGTAAAAAACAAGTTTTGCTCAATAAACCATGCATCTAATTTCAATATGAACTAATGACAATTTAAAATACGTCTAATTACCATTTAAACATCACATCATTCATTTATCATGTCATTAGCATTAAGAGTCAAGAGTCTCATTGTTATCATCACTAAATCATATTCCAAGAGTTACGTGCTTGCAATGATAGACCAAAGAAACATCAAGTGTAATGATGTTACTAAAGAATAATGAGGATAAAAACTTATAGTGTTAGGAAAACATAATTAAATATGAGCCAAGTTGTGTCATTCAATAGTGAGAATTAGTGCATTTGTCTTAACCGCGAGAACATTAACCATATCTGATCTTAGAGTGTGAGATTATACTATGTGCAAAGTGGTCAATCCCATATATCAAATCCAATGAATATGTAGTCGTCCAATGCATATTCACCACAATGTGTTTTGAGCATATTATAACCCATAAAACAATAACCATTTAGCATTCAAAGTACCTCTACCGCTATATATAGGACAAATTTTTACCAATGAAAGATCATAGTTTAGAGTATACTTAGGGGATGTCTCAAATTATGTGAACTTTTCAAGAATTGCACAAGTAGTAAAATTATTAGGGGATGTCTCAAATTATGTATCAAGAGTGTAAACCAATTTAGGCTTATAAGAGACCATACATTTGCAGAAGAGTAGCATGAAAACCCTCAAATGATCACAAAACCATCAACATTTAGAGCATACTGTATGACATGCTACCAAGGAAATTAGAGCATGTTAATCATCATTTTAGCATGTCTGATGGACATATTGAAATCATATAAATAAAAATTAATCTCAGAGCATACCAAGTGAACTAATGTAGTAATGTATATCAACAAGATGTCAAGTATAAACATAGGATTATTTCCATGCACATTTAAATCAAATATTAACTCCCTTCTACCACAAATTGCAGTGATAAGAGAGGCCCAAAAGTATGTGATGTTTGATTATCCACTAAAATGTTTCTCTAGTTAAGATAGTAATCAATCAATAAAGAGTGTCATGATTAATAAAATGCCCAAACGTTGTTAAAGTGTGCATTATTTTGCCAAGTGTTGGCTCTAAGAACTAGTAAGAAAAATATCCATGTGATAAATTCAAACAAAAGAAGACTTATAGTGTTCAACCATAAGATGCATTGATTTGTTTAAACAAAGACTTGTGATTTCAACTATACCAAAATGTTGCAAGAAAATGAAAATGTTGATCATGTAAGCAGGTGAAACACTTATATCATGGATATTAAACCATGAAAATACATGTGAAAGGGATAAATCATTTCACTTAGAAATCATAATGTTCCATTACACAAGACATTGATTCAACCTTTGAAAGTGTTAAGATTATGGAAATGCCACAACGTTGGATAAATATTATGTTTTAAGCCTAATTATTGGCACATTCATCAAGCATATGAATGAGAGTAGGTCTCAAGAATTTGATGCCATCAATTTGTTATGTGTTTCCAGCATTATGTGAAATGAAATAAACTCAACCAAAACATGTATATCTAAGCTTATTAGAGTTCATTCCAAGTGATGGATCAGATCAATAGATATAGCAAGCTTTAAAACAAGCTCTATAACCCAACTTTCAGCTAGGTGCACTAGATTACTTATGCTAACTTCAATGATACATTATGAGATAAGAATTTAACATGATAGAGATCCAAGTTACACAATATTCAACAACTAAATTTGACTTAGATCTAGCAATATGACTAAAATATCAAACCCTTTAAACCCTAGATTGCAAAAATAAAATTAAAAAAAGGAAAGGAAAAGTTTTTTTTTTTTGTTTTTTGGTTGAAGAGATCAAAAGATCAGTGCCTAAAAAGGGATATGGGGTCCCTAAATCAATTCTAGGTGAAGTCTTTGCTAAAGATGAACATATGTTGAGGGAACAAAATAACTTTGTAGGAAAATCTCTCAATATTCTCCAACCAATGAAAAGGAGGAAGCTCTCTCCTTATATAGATGAGGAGGCTTCTCAATACAATGTGGTAGATCAAACCATGAGCTCAAGTCAAATCTTTGAGAAAATATAATGTGTGAGGATAAAAAAACCCTAAAAATCCTAGAATACAAGACCACCCTCATCAAAATGGTGAAAGATGTAACTATAATCCACATGTGTTGTCCAATGGGGTTAGGGACAAGTGCACACTCAAAAAATCTCAACATCCATCAAATGAGCGAAGAAACAACCAACCATGAGCTCAAGGACTAGGGTGCTCCTCCAACTAACTCCATGAGGTAAGGAAGAGGGAATATTGAATTGCAACAACCTTCCAACAAGCATGACATCATGCCACATGCATGGGACATCCAAGGTAAGGTGGCATGTGTGGCTCCTCAACTAGGGCGATCCTCAATAAAACAGTAAAGGCAATGCCACAATAACATATAACAGATGTAACAACTTGTGACCATGTGTAACTGCCTCCTAAAAGTCCTCAACAACTTCAACCAACCTCCCATGTGTGGTCCAAGGGGGAATTATCATGTATACATGTGAGTGAAGGTGTCCAACTGAGCAAGGGGGTCATCATGGAGTGGTCCATGTGATAGCCATGATGATGTGGCATCTCCGCCAATATCAAGTGCATTTTCATGGATCTCAATGAGGTGACATGTATCCCAATGAAGTACATGGATCCAAAGAAAAATGGCATTGATCCCAATATCGATACATATGGACAAATATGTGTACATGGATCCCAAGGTAGAATCACAAATCCCAATGCAGTATCAAGGACATTAAGGGAAGGTTCATGGATCCCAATGCAATGCACCTAGTTGTAGTGGTGGGTCCAACTTCTTTGAAATCCATTAGGTGAGGCACACTTAGTTATTTCTCTTAACACAACATAATAAAGGTTAATTTTAGAATTTGCTTAAGTTTCACCATGGGGGAACAACATTAACCCTTATACATGTGACAAGTCTTAGGAAAAAAAGTATTTCCTAAGTCCCTAAGGAAAAGGTAGGTGATGGGATGAATAATTATGGAATGGGGAAGGGGAAAAATTCATCTGATGACCTTCAAAGTCATTTAATATGCTGCATAGGTCTCGTAATTTTGTTCAACTAGCTTTCAAGAGCTAGGATTTTATATAGAAGCCTTTAAGAGGGAGCTTTAGCATTGATTTACCTTTCCTCAACGTTGTTTCTTACTACCCCTTTTTTCCTTTTTCTTTATCAATTCATTTTATTGAACAAGTCCCTTTTTATTTAGTTATTCATAGACAAGCATGGGACCAAGGGAATTCATCTCATGGCGAGGTGTCATTGCTCAAGATTTAATATTTTGGATTTTAACTTAATTAACTCTTCACCTTTAGCCCTTTTTGGCTTTATTGACTTACGATTTTTCCATTACACCTTTATGGTGATGTTTGACAAGTCAAACATGATCGGAAATAAATTTGTTTTTTATGGATGGAATGGAGTGAAATGGGGAAAATGGAAAGTGTTAAGTATGTTTAGCATGTGTAAAGTGTTACCTCAACTAGTTTCCTAGTAGTACAAACTGACCTGAGAAATGACTACACTTATTTAAGTAAATTTGTGTTCCCCATGGTACGACGAGCCAAATAATAAAACTATATATGTTATGAAGTGTTACTAGATCTAATTTTAGTGTTTACCTTTTTCATGAATAACTCAAGAGTTATAACACCACATCCAAGTGCCAAACCAATGCATGGGATATCAAATAAAGCATAGTGAAACCATAATGTACCATCCATAGTGCATTTTTCATATGAGGGGTGATGTAGGAGTCTGATATACCATGGATGAGTTAGGACAATCACATATATGAAGGAGAAAATGAGAATATTGTTTGAGTATGGATAATATGAGTAAGAGATCTCATGCAATTAGGAGCACAACACCCTTGTGAGGGTGACTCTGAGGTAGTCGCCCCTTGGGGGGTAACATCTAGCTCCTACTCAAGACATGTATTCTAAGGCAAGAGTGTATGAGAACTCTAGAATCTCCTAGGTACTTGTGATATACACATCATCTAGCTGAAAAAAGGCATCAACAAGGGTGAATCTACCACCCTGAGATAAAAAAATACTACTTTGCATGGAAATCAAAATTTTCCTAAGTCTAAGCATGGAAATAAAGCACAAAATATTTGCAAGTAAATTACTCTAAGGAGATAAAATGCATCAATCAACCAAGAAATGCATGAAAGGAAACACACAAATGAGAACAAGAAAATGCAAGGAAAGAAACCAAGAAAAAATCCTACACTACTACTTAGGGAGCTTATTCTTCCTGACCCTACTGGCTAAATATCCAAGGTTGGCTAGGTGAAATCATAGAGCTAGTGCAACCATTTGAGCAAATCATCAACTTCACGAGACCTTCCCTTTTGTTTGGTTATGAATGAAATCAATGATACATTAAACATCGTATGGGTGTAATATGGAATCTAAATCACTCCTAGGTTCATGATCAAATTGCGATCACATACATGAAAAATAAGGTCAAAATCCTACCAAGGTTAGTTGGCAACACCACAAACTTTTTGCATCCAATAATCAATAAGTATTTTGTACTCATTATTCTCCTCATAGTAATATGTCAACCTATTGATTTCACTCATTGAATTACTAAGGAGAAGGTTTTTTGGCTCAAGCTAGAATATATATGAAGATCATTGACTTTCCATTCCACTTTCAATCAAAGGTAAGGAAGGAGAACACTCAAAGGTCAAAGGTAAACAAGGAGGGTGAGAATACTCGCGATTCAAGGCTATGATTTCTAGAACACAAGGCAAGAAATGCTCCAGATCAATAACAACATTTTCACACTTAACCCTTTCATGAAGAGGGGACCAACTCTCAACAAATATCTTAAAGAAATATGAAAGTGTTGAGATATTTCGTTGACTAAGTTTTCCCAGGTCCATGGAATCTTGGTAGTTCTTTTCTCCAATCTTCATAATTATTTGGATACCCTTGGATTCCTGAGAAATCCAAAGGACAAAGTAAATCCTTAAGTAACCATTCTACTTCGCTCTATTCAATATTTATGTCATCAATTTCCTCAACAAATCTTCCTAATTTAGATTGTTCATAAGGTTCAAGTTCAACCATCTCAATTCCAAAGTTCTTATCAGTATCATAAATAAGATCCCCTTCAAAATAAAAACAACTCATATCCCATTTATGTATACAAATGTGGAAAAGGTTATCAAGTTCATTATGCTCTTCATGGTATGAGGGAAAGCCTATGGATCTTTCTTCAAGGCCCACCCTTTCAAAAGTATCAAAGGATGCATCACGAAGTTCAAAATTTTGATAAGGGGTGTAATTCATTGAACCATTATCTTTATGCAAATGAGGAGAAAAAATTTGGTTGTTCTTGCCTTCTAGATTTACATCAAGGTTTTCTTCATCCATGTATTCACCATATACTTCACCACTACCAAAGTTGTATTCTTCATAAAGTTATTCTTTCTCAACATGTTCATATTCTTCTTTATATCCTTGATATTCAACGAGATCGTGGAGTGATTCTTGTTCTTCAAAATTATTATGAGAAGACTCTTCATTCATGCTTTCTTCAAGTGATTGACTTTCTTGATCTTCAATTGGGGATAAAGTGGAAACATATTTACTATGAGTTGTTGCCATAAATTATTTTTTCTCAATTAAGTTCAAAAGGGCATTGTTTTCTTCTATATTATTGCTTATTTCAACCCCTTTCTCTAATGAAGGATTCCTCTGAAACTGCTAGAATAAAGCATCTATCTCCCTTTTCCCTTGATGGAAAAGTTCAATCCAATCATCTAAGTATTCTTCTTGGGTGGATGCTTCTTCATGAGTTTGATTTTCACCGTGTTCATGAGGTGTTTCTTTAAGTGCTTGATCTTTTGTGGGAAATGAAGTGGATGTTTCTTCTTCTTCATTTGGGAGGGATGCTACAATATTTTCAATGAACATTTCACAACTTTCCTCCCTATAATTAGGATCCCGACGCTTGAGAAACACTCCTAGAAAACTTGTGAATGAAGATATTTTTTTTCCAAGGCTTTCATACCAATCTAGTACCTTACCATCAAAGGTGTGTAAAAACATCTTCATCACAAAATATTTTTGAGACACATTAAGTTTTGCAATAGATTTCATGAAGGATATAATATGAAGCTTAGCTAAACTATGCCCTTCAAAATATAGAAGATGATCAATCCAAAAAATACTAGGTTCCTCATGTGGAAACCCTGAGATGGCCCCAAAATCAAGAGGAACAAAAGATTCTTGTAACCATGGATCAAATGTACTTTGCAAAACATCTTCATATGTTACACAAGAATGAATTAGAGTGGAGTTTCTAGGATGAACTTATGTTGTCTTCATAACATCATTTGCTTCACCCTACAAGCAATAATTTCAAAATA
The DNA here is from genome assembly GCA_000966675.3 of Picea glauca. Lineage (NCBI taxonomy): Eukaryota > Viridiplantae > Streptophyta > Pinopsida > Pinales > Pinaceae > Picea > Picea glauca. Next base: position 223,680 of record JZKD02S1673879.1, read on the forward strand.
TTCAAGAAAAAAGGGATTTTCCCCTTCATGGGGTCAACATATGAGCTTAAAGGTTAATTAACAATTAATTAAATGCTCATCAAATTTGAATATAATAATTCTTAACTATGGAAGTGGATTTTCTCCTTTACAATAGTGCCAAAATGTTAATGCTCAAACTCTCTCCTAAAGGGAAAAGTCCTGAACCCAACGGGAGAGCCTAGAGGTAACCCTTAGGCAAGCCACCCACTGTCACCTTGGTAGCCTTGCCCCACTCTTTAGATTTCAGGGAAGGGTTTCCTAGTCAAGGGGGGGTCCCTAATGGTCAAATTTAGCTAGGTGTGTAGTGAGGGAGAGAAGCTCTTTAACTTGGCTTGAATAAAACTTTAGCAAATTAATACTACCCACTCTCAAGAATAAATAAAGCTTAAGTGTGCAAATAGGTAGATCAAATAACCAATTATGAACAAGTTTTAGATGAATTATATTTAGACAAGTGTGCTCATTCAGTATTATGCTTGAACAGTAAAAAACAAGTCTTGCTCAATAAACCATGTGATATCAAGCTATGAAACATGCATCCAATGTGAAGTAATGACCATTTAAAAATCACATCATTCATTTTGTCATTAACATTAAGAATCAAGAGTCTCGTTATCATCATCAATAAATCATATTCCAAGAGTTACATGCTTGCAATGATAGACCAAAAAAACATTAAGTGTATTGTTGTTACTAAAGAATAGCAAGGACAACAAACTTATAGCATTTGGAAAACATAATTAAATATGAGCCAAGTTATGTCATTCAACGATGAGCATTAGTGCATTTGTCTTAACCATGGGAACATTAACCATATGTGAGCTTAGAGTGTGAGATTATACTATGTCCAAAGTGGTCAATCCCATATGTCAATATCACTCATAAAAGGAATGAATATGTCAACGTTCAATGCATATTTAACACAATTTGTTTTTAAAAGATTATAACCCATAATTAAGTAATCCTTTAGCATTCAAATCACCTCTACCATTGTATATAAGACACATTGTTACCAATGAAAGATCACAACATCGTATACTTGAGCATTGTATGAACTATGCAATTGCACCAACATTGAGATTATTAGTGGATGTCTCAAATTATTTGTGAAGAGTGTAAACCATTTCAAGCATAGAAGACACCATACATTTGTAGAAGAGTAGCATGAAAACCCTCAAATGATCACAAAACCATCAACATCGAGAGCATATTGTATGACATGTTACCAAGGAAATCACAACATGTTAATCATCATTTTAGGCATGTGTAATGGACAGATTGCATTCATACATAACAAAATAATCTCATAGCATACCAAGTGAACTAATGCAATCCCATATATCATCAAGATGTCAATTATAAACACATGATTATTTCCATGCACATTTAAATCAAATATCAACGCCCTTAAACCACAAATTTCAATCATAAGGGAGGTCCAAAAGTGTGTGACATTTGATTATCCACTAAAGTGTTTCTCTAGTTGAGATATTGATCCATGAATAATGAGTGATATGATTAATAAAATGCTCAAACATTGTTGAAGTGTGCATTATTTTTCCAAGCGTTGGCCCTAGGAACCAGTGATATAAACCTTCATGTGATAAATTCAAACAAAAAAAGACTTAGAGCGTTCAAACGTAGGATGCATCAATTTGTTTTAAAAAAGACTTGTGATATCAACTATAACCAAACATTACAAGAAAATGATAGAATGTATCCAAACATTGACATGTAAGCAGTGAAACAATTATGTCACATATTTTAAACCAAGAAAATACATGTAAAAGGGCTAAATAGTTTCACTTAGAAATCATAGCATTCCATTATACAAGACATTTATTCATCCTTTCAAAGTATTACGATTATGGAAATGCCACAACATTGTATAAATATTCAATCTTAAGCCCAAATGTTAGCACATTCATCAAGCATATGAACAAGAGCATGTTTCAAGAACTTGATGCCATCAATTTGTTATGTGTTTCTAGCATTATGTGAATTGAAATAAACTCAACCAAAACATGTAGATCTAATCTTATTAGAGTTCATTTGAACTGATCAGCCAGATTAACAAATGTTGCAAACTTTAAAACAAGCTCTATAACCCAGCTTTCAACTAGGCACACTAGCTTACTTAGGTTCATTCAATGATGCATCATGAGATAAGCATTTAACATGAGAGAGATCCAAATTGCACAAGATTCAACAACTAAATTAAACTTAGATCTAGCAATCTAACTAAAAGGTCAAACCCTTTAAACCCTAGATTGCAAAAATAAAACAAAGAAAAAGGAAAGGAAATGTTTTTTTTGGTTGTAGAGATCACTAGACCAGTGCCTAAAAAGGCCTATGGGGTCCCTAAATCAATTCTAGGTGAATTCTTCACTAAAGATGAATCAATGTTGAGGGAACCAAGGAGGATTTCCTCTCAAGCATTGGCTAAGATAGGTAATCTTCTTCAAGCATGGATGGGGTGATGGTCCTCTAGGAATCCTATCTAAGTACTATCAAGGTGAACTTAAGGTTTGGCCAAGGCAGGAGTAAAGAGCCCTAGGACATCCTATCTCAATGCAAGGGTGAAAAAAACTAATGATCATAGGGAAAAATACAAGATAACTATTCCTTGATTGCCTTCTCAAGTGGAGTAAGGTGCCCTTATTTGACCTTGTAGTATCTCCTTCCTCCAGCACACCTGCAAATTTTCTAACAAGCCCTTGAAAAATATGATAGAAGAACACTTAGAAGAAATATAATAAACACAAGAACTTTGTAGGAAAATCTCTCAATATTCTCCAACCAATGAAAATGAGGAAACTTGTTATATAGATGAGTAGGATTCTTAGTACAATGTGCTAGCTCAAACCATGAGTATAGGTCAAATCTATGAGCAAATACAATGTGTGGGAATAAAAATACCCTCAAAATCCTCAAATACAAGAGAACCCTCATCAAAATGGTCAAATATGTAACTATAATCCACATTTGTGGTTCATAGGGGCTAGGGGCAAGTGCGCTCTCCTCAAAAAATGTCAATGTCCATCAAATGCGTGAAGAAATGGTCAACCATGGGCCCAAGGACTAGGGTGTTCCTCCAACTAATTCCATGAGGTGAGGAAGAGGGCATCTCCAAGTGTAACAACCTCCCAACGAGCATGATGTCATGGGGGAATGTGGGACATCCAAGGTGAGTATCCAAGTTAAGGTGGCACATGTGGCTCCTCAACTAAGGTGCTCCTAAATAAAATAGTAAACTCAATGCAACAATAACCTATAACAACTATAATGACTTGTGACCATTTGTAATAGCCTCCTAGAAGTCCTCAACAACCTCAACCAACCTCCCATGTGTATTATAGGAGGGGATAATCATGTATGCATGTGAGGAAGGTGTCCAATTAAGAAAGGGGGCCATCCTGAAGTGATCCGTGTGGTAGCTATGATGATGTTGCATACCCTTCATTGCTCAGTGCATTGTCACAGATCCTAATGTGGTGACATGAATTCGAATGAAGTACATAGATCCTGAGAAAAATGGCATGGACTCCAATGTCGCTAGATATGGCCAAATATAGGTACATGGATCCCATGCCAGCATCACGGATCTTAGTGCAATATCATGGATCTCAAGGCAAGGGACACAAATCCCAATGCAATGTTCCCACTTGTTGTGGTGGGTCCAACTTCTTTGCAAGCCATTAGATGATGCACACTTAGTCTGCATGTTTGTTAGCACAACATAATAAAAGTTTATTTTAGAATTTGCCTAAGTTTTACCATAGGGGAACAACATTAACCCCTTATACATGTGACAAGTCCTAGGGAAAAGAGTATTTCCTAAGTCCCTAAGCAATAGGTAGGTGATGGGATGAATACTTGTGTAAAGGGGAAGGGAAAAAATTGTGTTATGACCTTCAAATTCATTTAATATGTTGCACAAGTCTTACAATTTTTTTCAACTAGCTTTCAAGAGATAGAATTTTATATAGAATCCTTTGAGAGAGAGCTTTAGCATTGAGTTACATTTCCTCGACATTGTTTCTTACTACCCATTTTTACCTTTTTCCTTATCTATTCATTTTATTGAACGAGTTCTTTTTTCTTAAGATATTCATATATATGCATGGGACTAGGGGAATTGGCCTCATAACAAGGTGGCATGTCTCAAGATTTAATGTTTTGAATTTTAACTTTATTATCTCTTCAGCTCTAGCCCTTTTTGGCTTTATTGACTTATCCTTTTTCCATTAGACCTTTCTAGTGACATTTGACAAGTCAGCCACGATCAGGAATAGATTTTTTCATAGATGGAAAGGAGTGAAATGGGGAAAATGGGCAGTGTTAAGTATGGTTAGGATGTGGAAAGTGTTACCTCAACTAGTTTCCTACTAGTACAAACAGACTCGAGAAATGACAAGTCTTATTTAAAGAAATTTGTCTTCCTGATGGTACGACAAGCCAAATAATAAAACTATATATGTTATGAAGTGTTATTGGATCTCATTTCAGTGTTTACTACTTCCATGGATAACTCAAGAGCTATAACACCACATCCAAATGCCAAACCAATGCATGGGATATAAAATAGAGAATATTGAAAACCATAATGTACCATTTGTAATGCATCTTTCATCTAAGGGGTGAGGGGGATATATGATATACCATGGATGAGCTATCACAATAACATATCTGAAGGATAAAATGTGAATATTGTATGAGTTTGGAGAATATGAGCAAGAGAACTCATGCAATTAGAAACACAACACCCTTGTGAGGGTGCCTTTGAAGTAGTCTCCCCTTGGGGGGTAACATGCAAGTTTCACTAGACAACAATGGGTAGTTTATTGGAATGTTGCAAACCATACTACAATTAGAAGACCATAGATCCTTGTATAGAGTAGAGATGCCTAGTATCCATACAAAAGATAGAGTTAGTGTAGAACATAGACTTTCATCATGAACATAAGCATGGTATCCATTCTAAAGACTTGGAACTTCCGCATAGGATCCGTGTTGGTGAAGTGAGTGGGCTATAAGTCTCTCGTTTATGGATAAATATGGATCTAAACAAACCCAAAAATAAGTATGATAGCATGTCTTATTATCCAAAACTACCCTTCCTCCGTCGCCATTTTTCTTAGGGTTAGGTGTTGGTGGTCAATTGTTAGAAGGATTAGTTGTAATGGGGTTTAGGGCTTAGGGTTGTGTTATAATAATATATATATTAGGGGTTATAAGAGTCAATATTTTAGGGGTAACTGGTTATTGGATTAGTGGCTAGGGTTTTGGGGTTAAGAGTTAAGCAACTTTGTGGGGTATGAGTTTGTGAGTGTTATATTATATATTGAGTTTAATTGAATGAGGTGAGTGAATACTAATAGTTGAAAATGTACGTGTGGAACAAAAAAAATGGCATTCACACCAAAAACTTTAGCACTACAATTTTTGTTAGTGAAAAGAAAATTTTTAATTGATTAAGTAAAGCTCTTCATTTTACATAAAAATTAAAGGCTTGATAACCAAAAACTTTATTTTAAAACTTATTAAGGACTTAGGCTATATAACTCATAACTTTGGTTTTTTCTAATTTTTAAAATTAAATTTCAACCAAATTTTTGAAAGGAGTTACATATGGTATTTTTATAGTTAAATATATTGTACAAAAGGAAGGTCAGTTTTCTCATTGAAAATGTTCTTATAAAAGAAAAAATGTTGTTAAAAAATTAGATAATTTTGTAAGAAATACTTTGAATTTCATGGGTAAATTGAAGAAAATAGGGAAAGACCTTCAAATTTCATGGATGAAACCAAAAATATCCCATCCATTGTCTCAAATTTTATTGCATGTAACCAAAACACTATTGGGGAGAGGTGAATGGTGAAGGTGAAGGTAAAGATGAATGGTTGAATTTTTACTACCAATGCCATAAACACACAATACAAAGATGAAATCAATTTTGACCGTGCATAAGGAGAGATATAATACCAAAATTGAGGAGTAATAGTTCTCTTTGTTTTGTGAAATGTGAATGGTTGCAAAGTAGGTAGTCACATAACATGTAACATTTTTCTACTAGCAGGCTACCAATGCATGAGAAGAGACATGATACAAAAGATAAAATGAATTTGAGCATGCATAAATCATATCGAAAAGGGATTTTCTCTACTTACAAATATATGAAAGAACTTGAGAATGATTTTGGTACCCTAAGGTTTTGGAAAGACCACATGTGTGCCACAAGTATGCACTATGGGTGTGCCCTGAGTTTTGCACCATGCGACACAAAGATTCATCACCTGTGCCAACCAATTTTCTACTACATGTGCCAACCAATTTTCTACTATGTGTGCCAACCAGTTTTATACTATGCACAAGGACTTGTAAAGTTTGCATGCATGTTAAATCCCCAAATATATTCTATAATGATTGTAACCATTTTTTTAACAAACCAACTTGTCATGGTCGAGGTTGTGAGTGTGTTTGAAAGTTTTTTATGATTTCCATTCTCTGCTAGCGATAAAAGGAAAGCATGCAAATATGTAAGGGTTGGGTTTTTTTGGTTAACATATGATTCATTGTTAGAGATTGACTGTATTCGCAGAGTTATAAGTAGAACAAGAGAGAGAAAGTATATCGATATTTGAGTTTTAGGTCTCTAGTTCATTCTTAATGAGTCTTGGTGTAGGTTACGACCCTCCATGTATATGAATGTTTATTTATGATTAATGAATGAAGGCCAGAGGCCCATTTGATATTCTATCATGAGTTATGTTCTTAATGAATGTTTGTTAGATATGTTAGGTTGTGCGTGACTGGTATAATGTTGTAATGAATGAGTAGAATGATGATATGAATGAATAAGATCTAATGTGTAGATTGTAGTCAAGTGTTTCATGTTTGTAATATTCCAACGTGATCTGCACAACCATTTGTTCTCTGTGATTGTCAAGCATGTCTCAAATGAGACCTTATTTAGTCCATGAATATTGAATATGTCGATGTGAATGGGGTATTTGTTGGTGAAGCCTTTCGAACCTTGGGTCTGAAACGTTGAGCCAATAATTGGTTCCATTGCCAAGACCTGATGGTTTTGTGCTACATGTTGAAGGAAGGACAAGATGTGGAAATGTAATACCCTTGTTTCACCCAGCTTGTAAATATAACTATAATTCACCAAAATACTATGGGCAGACTGAATATTTGTGGATGTTGGAATTGATGAACCTTTTTGTTATAAAAGGTAATGTATGTATTTCAGTTATTAATTAAAAATAGATAGTGTTTCATAACTGGTGAAGGGGTTTTCCAAGGTAGATCATGATGTTATGAGAGAGATGGTGAGGGGAACCAACAATGGTTGAGATGACACCCACCAAACCAGTACCTTACTGGATTTAAATTACTTAGACCCCGAACAGTCCTTTGACCTAGAAATAAGTTACCAGTCAGGCTGGTAGTTGGGAAGTCCTCCTTAAGAGTTAACGAGGAGATGGGCAGAGTACCCATCTGGAAGACTTCCTGAACTGACCACGAACTAGGGATTCAGACCCACACAATCTGGATGAGGAAGGAAAGGAGAGAAGGGAATTCATGGGAAGGGGCATATGTGCGAGGAGGATGTAACTTCAAGTCCTTCAGATTGCACATTAAACAAGGGTGTAACTTCAAGTCCAGAGGTCAAATTTTAGAATAGTAACAATTTTTGGAAAGCTCTTGATGAGCAGCACAGGATGGAGATCCTAGGCAGAGGGTTCGAGATGATTAAGTAGAGAGAAATTTTGATGCCCCATCCAAAAAAAAGGGTACTTAGGGGTCGCGTGTGTTACAAAGTGGTATTAGAGCGGGCAACAACACTTAGCCTGCTTGGGCTCGTGAATGAGTCACATGAAAATATTATTAGAAACCTTTTAAGGGTAACACCCTATCTTACCCCCTTTCATAAGAAACCTATTTAAACCAATATTGAAAAGAGGAATGAGACTTTATGTTGTTGTAATATGTTTTGAAATTCTGAATTGTGTGTTTCTAGTGTTCCACATAAAGAAGATGACTTCATGCAAGATACCAGATATATAAAATATGCAGAACATAAATAAAATGCTAGAAATGGCAGAATAACAGTAAAATATCCAGCATAATCTTCACAATACACAGAAATGATATACGA
>JZKD02S1673879.1:252174-279935 GCA_000966675.3 Picea glauca
CCTTCTTGAGACTAGTCAATAGGACTAGTCAGATACCCTATCTTACACAGGGTGTATCTACAAATTTAATATGACCCAGAAGTTGAACTTTTTACCACAGATACATTACTAATTTTTGTAAATGGTCTCCAAAGTTTAGGGTCTGAAACATTACAAAAAAGTTTTTACAGCGAAAATTCCGCAATGACTCATTTCAGGATGATTCCAGAACCCTATCTTGTACAGGATGTATCTCAGAAATTATAAGGCTTCAGGAGCTAAATTTTGAAACCAACGTACCTTGATCTGTCTTCTAAATATCCTCCAAGTCGTTCCTTTTGAAACGTTGTAGAAAAAAAGTTATAGCGGAAATTCCACGGTGTCTTAGATGTAGCAGTGAAACCCCAAGACCTTGAGCTCTGATATCATATGTTAAGAACCAAACATCAATATAGCATAGAAAAACCTCAGGAAAAGTACTCAACGCCTTGAAAAAGAGATAATTTCAGATAATAAGCCTCTTCGAGGGGGAAACCTCATTTTACCCCACTTAAATGTTCAAGTACAAGATGATTGAAAATGAAAATGTCTCCTTGGTATATATAGGAGACTAGAAGGTATAATTATAACTAATGGCCTAAAGATGACATAAATAAAATAACATTACTAATCTAATATGCCCCAATTAAGGGGTAATCCGACATAAATAAAATAACATTACTAATCTAATATGCCCCAATTAAGGGGTAATGAGCCAATATTAGGGCTTAACAAGAACAGTCCTCTGACACATAAATAAGTTATCATGCATGCTGGTAGTTGGAAAGTCCTCCTCAAGAGTTAATGAGAAGATTGGCAAAGTACCCATATGAAATACTTCCTGACCTAACCAAGAACTAAGGATTCATACCAACACAATCTTGTTGAGGAAGGAAAGGAGAGAAGGGAATTCGTGGGCAGGGGAAGATGTGTGAAGAGGATGAGTCGAGAGACCATTCTTCCTGAAGAAAAAGAGTGTTTGCAGCTCTCTTTTTCTGAAGAGAACTAGAAAATGAGTTTGTTATGGTACATAAACTTGTTGGGCATCATCTTCATTCCAAGATGATAAACAGGGTTGCAGGAAGATGAGTGACTAAGGAAGCACTCATCATAGACCCCCTTGCTTGGTAGAGGGAGAAACAATTTGCTAAATTCTTGTGGGAGGAGGAGACTGACCTATGTCCTTGATTGTTGTTGAACAAGAAGGAAGGGTCTCTCTCTGAGAATGATGATCTCGCTAAGGGGTGGCCAACGGTAAATCAGTTTAGGAGTGGTTGTGTCTACAGTTGGGTGGAAATCAGCACCCCTCTCAGCAGTTGCTTCATTGTATGGTGTCTTGAAAACTATTCTTAAATCCGATGTACTAGAGTTGAAATAATGATTGAATGTCTATGTCTATGACTAATATTTGCATTGTTTGATTACTATTAGAAATGTTTATTATTCTTCTATAAACCCATGCATTTGAATGGTTTTCTATTGTCCTCTGCTTAGCAGCAAGAGAATTATGAGATGTGGGTTTGTAAATGATCCTAAGAATAAGTTTACGATCCCTGTATCGGTTGGAAAATCCTTAAGGGAATTTTTCCCAAGGATTGAATTTCTCATGCAAGAGTCGGGGTAGATTTAGCTGAAATACTTCAGTCCTGTCAACCCCTCGAAATTACCTTCGCATGATTACTAAATTTGAGCTATGTGGAGGGAGGGTGCCTCTTTCAAACCATATGTTTGTGTGACGGAGGGCTCATATCCATGACCCTAACCAAATAAAGGCCAAGAGTAGAGCATGTAGCCTTGAGGCTTGTCAAAGAATCCATATGACCGAGACTTTGGAACCCTTTGCTAATTCTAAAAGGAGCTAAGCTATTTTGGGTTCGGAACCCCAGGAATTCGGAGCTCTGAGATGCTATGACTTTACAAACCTTTGAAACCACCCGAAGGTAACTTGTTGGTGCGGTTACCAGTGAGGTTGACCAACATCTTGAAATTTCCTTAACCGTGATCGTGGGATCTATCCCATCGTTAAACCCTTATTCACTTCATCGCGAAGCGATGCGAATCATAGATCCGAGGACCTTCGGGATCATCCATGACCGATGGATCTATGTTGTGGTCAATCCGACGTTGACCACTCTGGGTGAAAAGGATTTTTAAGCAGGTGGAACCCGTGAATGCCGAACTCATGAAGTAACATGAACCGTCGATCCGAGGACACGTCGAGATCCTTCTTGATCGTTGGATCTAGACTGTGGTCAACCCGATGTTGACCACTCCGAGAGTAAAGAGGATATTACACAATGGATTCACCAAACCCTGAAGTCGCGTAGCAATGAGGACCATCAATCTGAGGATACTTCAGGATCTCTCCCGACCATTTGATCTAGATATTGGTCAGCCCGATGTTGACCACTCTCGGAGTAAAAATGAGATTACACAACAGATCCCCCGACTGCCAAAGTCGCAAAGCAATGGAGGTTATATATCTATGGATCTATGTGGACCCCTCTCGACCGTGAGATATAAGGGGTATTGGGAGGCTACTGGCAGGATTTCGAACTTCGAAGCTCTAGGATATTTCATGGATAGGAGAGGCTAGAGACCCCGAGAGGTTTTTCATCTGGAGTGACCTGACACGTTCACGTCACCTAGGGTGACGTGGACCCATGTTTGACATGCCATGTGTCACTTGGATTTGTGCTTTTCACAGACCTTATATGTCCATTAGAATGTGACACATGTCACCCATTAATGGGGTCACCTGTCATCTCTGCCCTTTGTCGTGTGTCATCCTCCAGATGGATGCTTGCTTGGCCCAAAAGACGGGATGAGTACCCGGGACACTAGGATTTCAGGAGTTCAAGAACTTGGGATGTTGGAATGCCGAGATAAATCGATTGAAGGCCTAGGCCTATTTTCCCTTGCCTATGCATTTAATGTGCCACCACGTGTAAGTGTGGACCTTTCAGGAGTTCGAAACTTTGGAGGTTTGGGGTGGTGTATTGAATAAGTTGAAAGGGTTGAAGGCCAGAGCCATGTGGAAGGATTCTAGAGTTTCGCGACTCCGGAGGATATGTGAATAGATAAATAAAGGGGCATTCAACACTGAAGCGTCAAATGTAGAAATCTCGTAAGCCTATGCGTTAAACGAGGGCATAACTTCCAGTCCAAAGATCAGACTTGAGCATGGTAACAGTTGTTGGAAATTTCTTGATGAGTAGTAGAGGATGGAGATCCTGGGGAGAGGGTTCAAGATGATTAAGTAGAGAGAAATTTTGATGCCCCATCCCAAAAAAGGGTAGTTATGGATTGGGTGTGTTACGTGAAACCTTCCAAGAGCTAGATAGAAGAATGCATCTCTAAGAAGGAGGATGAGTTCGCGCGATGAGATACCAAGAATCTGCAGATTAACCTTGAATGATGGAAACAAAGGTACATATATTCATATTTGCATGAAATTTTCTTTGTTGAGTTTACGTGGTTATTGCATGAATGTATAAAGAGACATACATGGATTAACTATGTATGGAGAGACCAAGAACCATTGGTTTGGGACCAAGAAGCAATCGATAGGTTGAAATATTTGGATAATAAGTGGGCCAGAGCCATCGATTTATGGTTTGATTGTCTGAAAGAAGGGTATATCATTGAGTTTGTTGTTGAATGCAGTGAATAATTTAGTAGCACTTAAAGAAAGTTTGCAGCTATCTCTAGAAGAAAGTTGTTGGAATAAATCCCTTTGTGTATCAAAATATTATTTGTAGAGAAGGGGCTAATGCGCATGTAGCCAAATAGGATGGCAACATAAACCCACCGTGTGGAGTGGGGGAGATGGAAATATGGGCGAAGAAGATGAGATGAGGTGAGAGAGAATGGATCCAAAAGAGTAGAGAGATACACAAGAATAGTCGAGCTAAGGAGCCAAGTTGAGCAAAGAAGTAAAGAAAATAAAGCAAGGGGCAATGAACAAGTAGTAAGATCTAAGATGAAGAGAAGAGAAATCGTGCTAGAAGGGTGCATGGGTGAAAGATTTGTGTCAAAGAGAAGCATCGAAGAAGAGAGTTCGTCGAGGAGATGCGATGTTAGGGATGATGTATCAAGAGAGGATACCAAAGGTGGGAGTAGGATTGAAGATAATGAGGTCAGATCCCCTTGGCTAGTAAGAGATGTAGTCACATCAGAAGAAGATGGGGCACAATGTAGTAGCATCGATGCAACATTAAATAGCGATGGAGCTCTCTAAGAAAGAGAAGAGACCTTGGTGGTTATGATAAAGCGTGCATGACTAGAGATAGGGATCTCTTTTAGATCCATCACCAAAGAAGATGAGAGAGTATGGAGGAACCCCCTCTTTGAACCACCATCTTTATTTATTTATAATCAAGAAGAAAGTGTAGAGGTGAGAAAAGTAGAAGAAGAAAGTTTAGAAGTATGATAAGGAGAAGATACAAGTGGTGATCCAGATTTTATGAGCAGAATGAAATGAATACAGATTGTTAAAATATGTTTAACACAAAATAACAGAGATACAATAAAACTAGTTTCTATTCAATAAGGAAATAAGTTGAAACTGTAAAATGCAACGGAAAACAAGCTAGTTCGAATGGTGATGACTTATCTCTGAGAAGAGATGTGACGACTGCGCTCATTCGCAAAAAGATGATTACAATGAGGCTCCAAAGGCCCTTTTACACTAAACATGAATGCCAAAACACTAGACATCCAAAAACCTAACCCTGGGAGATGAAGCACCAAAAGTCATGTGGGCCATGTTGGGGTAGGCTAGTACATCAACTTCTCGGGGTTGTAACTTTTGCATACTATCTCCGTTTTAGGCACACGATAGCCCGTTGGAAAGGTCTATACAAGTTCTACACATGTTTCTGTCAGAATCTAACTATACATTTAGATTGACAGTGGCGAGCCCTAAAAACATTGTTTAGGGCCTCAAAATGGCCCCAAAAGTCGAGGACCTGAAAACTAGGAAAAAACTGCCAAACTAGAAAACTGCCAAAATGAACCAGTTGGAATAGATGGGAGGCCACCGACATCCATCTAGATCAAGTGGAGTAGAAGCCAAAGTTAGCAAAACTTCACAATGAATAGCGTTAGTACCAACAAGTAATAGTCAGTACCAAGCCACACACACTGTGTGAATATTTCCATAGTGCAGACCATGTCATGGAGGATTTCCCAAAGTTATTGACACAATCGAAAGAAAAAAGGGGCATTTCCATATGGGGATTGTTGAGTCGTGTGAAGAAAAAAGGATGAACGAAGAAATTGATGTATGGGTAGTAACTTGAAGAGGTATTTGCACGGGATTCAACTTGCAAAAAGGAGAATGATTAGGACAACATTTAGAAGGGAAAATCAAGAAAGAAGTGCAAGCACTTCCTAATTTTGACACAACGCGAAAAAAGTAATTCCTTCGTGACGCACAAAAGGAAATGGACGACATACCTGTGCTCGAAGAGTTGCGACGCATGGATGGCATACTTGCATGCGAAGAGTTTCAACGTAATGATGATATACCTACACATGAAGAGTTTCAATGCATGACACATGAAGAAACACAACATCATGCTTACCTAGAGATTAATTCAGAGGACCATGTAAGCGAATTTTTGCGTTGTTGTCTTAAGGTATTGAATGATCCTATAGTTACCAAGAAATTGACGCACATATTGACAAGATGCATGGAGAAAGGGGAGAATGAAGTTGTTATTTCTACCCCGCTACCAGAAAGGGACATACACCATATTATCAAATAAAATCAAACAGGCAAAGAATTCAAGATGACAATTGAGCATGGAAGCCATGAGATGGAAGATGTTATGTTGGACCTGGAGTCTGATGTGAACATCTTGTTGAAGAAGTCATGGGAGTTTATGGGAAAACCAAAGCTGGTGTGGTCTCCCATTCAAGTCAGGCTGGAAAATTAGTACATAATTTATCTAATTGGTAGACTGGAGAAATTTGAAGTTAACATTGATGGGGTAAAAACTAGAGTAGACTTTAAAGTAATCAAGGATATGGATGAATTACACCCCTACCGAACTCTATTTGGCATTGACCGGGAATTTGATAACAATGTCATACTGAATTTAAAGCAAAGTACTATGTCCTTTGATATGGACACTCTATGAGTCATTTCTTCATTGGATCCAGACCAAGGTGACAGATACAATGAGCTTGTAAATGAGGATGTGCAGAGCTCGATTATTGAGAACATATATAACATTACATGACACATTGAAGACTGTGAATTTGAAAATCGATGGTGATTGATTTGGAAAAATGTTCTCTCCTATGACACATATTTGGAGGATGTGATGGCCAGATGGCAGAACAAGTTATATGAAACATTGATCCAGAGATTCACTCGAATCACCAAATCAGTGTGTTGGGTTGGAATGAAGTCGTGGGACTTACCAAGGTTTGATGGAACATGCCCGGTGGAGATATTTTTAGAGCAAATGGATATCAATGTGCATGAGGCTGAGAGGATCTAGGCTATGGATGCAGTGGTAAAGGGGACACATGCACGTTTGTAGTCGATGCACCACGCAAATTTACAAGAATGGATGCAGGTGGTGGAATGCATCAAAGTACAGTTCCGACCCACGACAACCTTTGAACTAATGAGCCTATACAAGGGTATCAAGGATCCTTAGGAACATATTTGTTTTTGTCCATAGATTTGTCCATACCATGGATATGGTACCCAGAAGCTGGTACATCCAGGAGAAAACGAGAAGGAAAACATGTGACTGGGAGAAAGTGAGTAGTCAGTTCTCGACAATGTTCAAGTTTACATTGGAGGTCCTTGCACAAAGGGATACTTTGTTAAGAATAAAGGATTTCATCTTCCATCAATAACTTAGAGACACTACACAAAACATTTTATGTGCATACCATAAGATGATGACAAAATTGAAGCATCCATTATACTATTGGAAGGTCAACAGTGACAACACATAGGAAGAGGACACTTGAGGCTTACATACCAATGAAAATGAGGGAAAGTGCGTAGTTCAAGGAAAGGCGTCTAGTAGCACTGCGTTGAACTAAACACGACCATTGAAAACAAAGAAACACAATATAGGCACAAAAGAAGCACCTAAGATGGCCATAATTGGTGATGACTGGGATCAAGAAACAATGACATGAGTGGTAGACTTTCTAAAACAATATGAAGACCTATTTCCAAGGATTTTTTTAGAGACAAGGGGGATTGCGGGATCCCTTGGAGAGATGAAGATTTAGTTGAAGTCAGATGCTAATCCAGTCAATAAGAGACCATATCGATTGAACCCAAAGTAAAAAGAAAATTTTCACAAGGATTTGGATCGAATGCTAGAGGTTGGGATCATTATCCCTGTGGACGAGTCAGACTGGACCAGCCTGATGATGGTGCAACCGAAGAAGATGTGTGATTTAACAATTTGTGTATATTTGTGTAGCTTAAATGTAGCATGTGTACACGATCCTTTTCTGACACCTTTTATAGATAAAGTATTAGAGAACACGGGTTGGAATTAAGCTTACTCATTCACAGATGGATTCTCGGGCTATCACCAGGTGTGGATCATGGAAGAAGATAGATTCAAGTCAACATTTACAATAGAGTGGGGCTCATTCACATACATGGTAATGCCATTTGGTCTGAAGAGTGCACTTGTGGTGTTTTCTATAATTATTGTCGCAATCTTTAAGGACTTCATGCATAAGTTTCTAGAGGTATATTTAGATGATTGGAATGTGTTAAACCTACTCAAGGAGCATAGGTATGTACTATGGTTGATGTTGGATAAATGCAGGTGGTTACAGATCTCTTTAAACCTAAAAAAATATATCTTCTATACATTGTTTGGGACTCTATTGGGACATGTTGTCTGCAAAGAAGGCCTATTATTCAATTAAGCAAAGATTACAACGATTGTGGACATGTTAGCCCCACACTTCGTAAGTAAGCTAAGTGAAATCTTGGGAAACAAAGGATATTATAGATGCTTGATATAGAGTTATCCAAAGGTTGTTGTGTCATTGGAAAAGCTACTATGCAAATATACCAAGTATGTATGGACACAGGAATCCCAGGAGGCGTTGGACACACTAAAAGATAGATAAGTGAATGCGTTGATCCTGATATTTTTTAGATTGGACCAAGATTTTCCACATGCATGTGGATGTTTCTTTAGTTTCATTTGGCATAGAGATTTCACATCCCGGAGAAGACATCATTGATCATCCAGTCTATTTTGGTAGCAGTAAGTTATCAGATTATGAGAATAATTATACAACCATGGAGCTCGAAGATTGGTGATGGTCTATGTGTTGCATAAATTTCAACACTACTTGCTCGACACACCCTTTAAGTTATTCACTCACCATTCTTTTCTCAAGTACTTAGTCAATAAGCCATTGTTGGGGGGAGGATATGTTGATGGTTACTACTCTTCTAATAATTTGAGTTTGAAGTGGTAGTGAAACCCGACAAACACAATGTGGGGCTTGATCATATCTCAAGGTACATGTATTCAAATTTGCATGAAATTTTCTTTGTTGAGTTTATGTGGTTATTGCATGAATGGATAAAGATATAGACATAGATTAACTCTGTATGGAGAGCCCAAGAACTATTAGTCTTGGACCAAGAAGTGATCAATAGGTTGAAATCTATGGATAATTAGTGGCCCATAGCCATTGATTTATGGTTTAATTGTCTGAAAGAAGGGTATATTGTTGAGTTTGTTGTTGAATGCAATGAATATTTTGGTAGCATTGAAATAAAGTTTGCAGCTGACCCTAGAAGAAATCCCTCTGTGGATCAAAATGTTATTTTTAGAGAAGGGTTTGATGCACATAGATCAAAGAGTATAACAGAATTCAAAGAGATTAAGAAAGAAGTCGAAGAAAGTGTGTGGGATTATGACCATTGTTTCAAGATCCTATTGGACAGATTGACGTTCTAGATCTAGGATGCCCAACATAAGGAATGGTTTATTACCAGACTCCTACCACACATTCAAGTCCTGCTCACCCAACAGAAAGTAACAACTTGGGCATAAACCATGGATATTGCAACGTGCTTAGAGTCTATGCCGGGAGGTGGCGAGACATTAGCAGGGTTAGTGTAGGTACAATCTTATCTCGCGAACATCACCATGCAAATACAATATATGGAAAAGGTTAAGGTGGTGCACAAGAATGTCAGGTGTACCTTGTACTACCCAGAGGGTCACCAAAGAAATGAGTGTCATGTGCTAGGAAATTACAGAGTGATGGGTGCGTCGAATCCATTTTTGGGAGGGCCACAGACCGAGTGGTGTGAGATTTGCAGACAATGGGGTCATATAACTCCATGTTTCCCAATGCTGCAGAAGTATTAGAAGACTACACACACTCCATTTTGTGAGTTTTAAAAATTGATGGGCCATGATGTGAACAATTGTTGATCGCTGCAACTGATGAAGGAGAATACTGCAAATGCTTACCAGGTTCAAGAAGAGAATAAGGATGGAGACCATGGAGGCTTTGACCATAGAAATTTCAACCGAGGAGGATTCATAAGAGGCCAGAGAGAAGGATATGGAATAGGAAGAGGAAGATTATACAACGGGGGAGAAGGAGGAGCACCTACATGTTTTAATTGTGGTGAGATATGCCACTTGTTGCGAGCACTGTGTGGATATTTCCTTATTGCAAACCATGCCATGGAGGATTGCCCAAAGTTATTGACACGATGGGAAGAAAAAAAGGGGCATTGAAACATGGTGACTACTAAGCCGCGTGAAGAACAAAAGATGAAAGAAGAAGTTGATGTATCGGTAGTAACTTAAAGAGGTATTTGCACGGGAGTCGACTTGCATAAAGGAGATTGCTCGAGACAACATTTAAAAGGGAAAATCATGAAAGTAGTGCAAGCACTTCTTAAGTTTGACGCAATGCGAAAAAATCAATTCCTCAGTGATGCACAAAAGGCGATGGAAGAGATACCTACACTCGAAGAGTTGCGACGCATGGATGGGATACATGCACATGAAGAGTTTCAAAATAATGACGAGCTACCTACACATGAAGAGTTGCAATGCACGACACATGAAGAAGAGGGAAACCATGCTTACCTAGAGATTAATTCAGAGGACCAAGTAAGCAAATTTTTGCGTTGTTGTCTTAAGGTATTGGATGATCCTATAGTTACCAAGAAATTGACCCACACACTGACAAGATGCATGGAGAAAGTGGAGAATGAAGTTATTATTTCTACCCCACTACCAGAAAGGGACATGTGCCATATTAGCAAATGAAAGCACCCAGAAAAAGAATTCAAGACGACAACCGAGCTCAGAAGCCATGAGATGGAAGGTGTTATGTTGGACATGGGGTCTGATGTGAACATCTTGTTGAAGAAGTCATGGGAGTTTACGAGAAAAACAAATATGGTGTGGTATCCCATTCAACTCAGGTTGTAAAATCAATGCATAATTTATCGAATTGGGAGACTCGAGAAAGTTGAAGTTAATATTGATTGGGTAAAAACTAGAGTAGACTTTGAAGTAATCGAGATTATGGATGAATCGGACCTCTACCCAACTCTATTTGGAATTGACTAGGCATTTGATAACAATGTCATACTGAATTTGAAGCAAAGACATATGTCCTTTGATATGGACACTCTGCAAGTCATTGCTCCATTGGATCCAGACCAAGGTGACAGATACAATGAGCCTATAAATGAGGATGTGTAGAGATTAATTATTGAGAACATATATAACATTACATGACACATGGAAGACTGTGTGAATTTGATAGCCGATGGTGAACTGAGTTGGATAAGTTTCCACTCCTATGACACATACTTGGAGGATTTGATGTCCAGATGGAAGAACAAGTTATATGAAACATCGACTAGGAGATGCACCCGAATCGCCAAAGTAGTGCGTTGGGTTGGAATGAAGTTGTGGAACTTACCAAGGTTTGATGGAACATTCTCAATGGAGATATTTTTAGAACAAATGGAGATCATTGTGCTTGAAGCCTAGATTATCTAGGCTATGGATGCAGTGGTAAAGGGAACAACTGCACATTGGTGGACGATGCACCGCACAAAGTTACAGGAACGAACGTAGGTGGTGGAATGCATCAAAATACAATTCCAACCCATGACCAACTTTGAAATAATGAGCCTGTACAAGGGTACCGAGGATCCTCATGAACATTATTTTTTGTGAGTGACGCTAGACAATCAAGAAGTTTCCTTTACGCGCAATGGGTCCATAGGTTTGTCCATACCATGGATATGGTACCTGGAAATTGGTACATCTAGGAGAAGATGAGAAAGAAAATATGGGACTGGGAGAAAGTGAGCAGTCGGTTCTCCACAACGTTCAAGTTTATGTTGGAGGTCCTTGCACAGAGGGAGATTTTGTTAAGAATCAAGGATTTCATCTTCCATCAACAACCTAGAGAAACCACACAAATCATTGCCTATGCATACCATAAGTTGATGACAAAATTGAAGCATCTAGTATATTATTGGAAGGTCGATAGTGACAACACATAGAAAGAGGACCCTCGAGAATTACATATCAATGAAATTGAGGGAGAGTGCATAGTTCAAGGAAACAAATCTAGTATCATTGTGCTTGAATATGCATGACCATTGAAAACAATGCAACATAATAGAGGCACAAAATAAGTGTCTAAGATGGCCATAATTGATGATGATTCGGATTAGGAAAAAGTGACATGAGTGGTAGACTTGTTGAAAGAATATGAAGACTTGTTTCCAAGGATTTTTTAGGAGATGAAGGGGATTGCAGGATCCATTGGAGATATGAAGATTCAATTGAAGCCAGATGTTAATCCATTCAATAAGAGACATATTGAATGAACCCAAAGTACAAATAAAAAGTGCACAAAGAGTTGGATTGGATGCTAGAGGTAGGGATCATTGTCCCTATGGAGGAGTTAGATTGGATCAGCCTGATGATGGTGCAACCAAAGAAGACATGTGATTTAATAATTTGTGTATATCTGCATAGCTTAAATGTGACATGTGTACACAATCCTTTTTCGACACCGTTTATAGAAAAAGTATTGGAGAACGTGGGTGGGCGCGAAGCTTACTCATTCACAAATGGCTTCTCGAGATATAATTAGGTGTGGATCATGGAAGAAGATAGAGCTAATACAACATTTATGATAGATTGGGGCTCATTCACATACACGATAATGCCATTCAGTCTGAAGAGTGCACATGTGGTGTTTTCTAGAATTATCGTCGCAATCTTTAAAGACTTCATGCATAAGTTTCTAGAGATATATTTAGATGATTGGACTATGTTCAACCTACTCAAGGAGCATATGTAGGTACTATGGTTGATGTTGGACAGATGTAGGTAGTTACAGATCTCTTTAAACATAAAAAAAAAAAAAAAAACCATCTTCTATACATCGTTTGGGACTCTATTGGGACATGTTGTTTGCAAGGAAGGCCTATTAATCAATTAAGCGGAGATTACAGTGATTGTGGACATGTTAGCCCCACACTCTGTAAGAGAGTTGTGCACAATCTTAGGACACACAGGATATTATAGATGATTCATACCGAGTTATGCAAAATTTTTCGTGTCATTGGAAAAGATATTGTGCAAATATACCAAGTATGTATGGACACAAGAATGCTAGGAGGTGTTGGACACGCTAAAAGAGAGATTAGTGAATGCGTTGATCCTGATATTTCCAGATTGGACCAATATATTCCATGTGCATGTGGATGCATCTTCAATTTCACTTGGCGTAGTGATTTCACAACCCGAAGAAGACATCATTGATCATCAAGTCTATTTTTCTAGAAGGAAGCTATCAGATTCTAAGAAGAATTATATGACCATGGAACATGACCATGGAACTCAAAGGATTGGTGATGGTCTATGCCCTCCATAAATTTCAACACTACTTTCTCAACACTCCCTTTAAGTTATTCACTCACCATTCCTTTCTCGAGTACTTAGTTAATAAGCCAGTGTTGGGGGGGACGACATGCTGATGGTTATTGCTCTTCCAAGAATTTGAGTTTGAAGTGGTAGTGAAACCTGACAAACAAAATGTGGGGCCTGATCATCTCTCAAGGATAGAGTTAGGGGAGGTTGGAGGTAATGTGGATGATGAGTTACCTAACACACAACTCTTGGGAGTGGAGGAAGTGCCAGATCAACTTGGAAAAATCACAACATACCTCACAACATGTTAGGCGTCAGAAGAACATACACCGACACAACGTAGGAAACTAGTAACCAAGATCACCAACTACCAGTTGATCGCAAGACAATTACAAAAAATCGACGCATATGGGATTCTAGAAAGATGCATGTTGGAACAAAGAAACAATGTGTTACTCTATGAGGCACATGGAGGTATTGCGGGTGGGCACAATGCATTAAAGGCGACTGTGCAAAAAGTGTTGCATGTCGGATTATGTTGTCCATCACTATTTAAAGAAAAAAAGGAGTATTGCAAGCACTTCGAAATTTTCCATAGGATTGAAAAGCCCTCAAGAAGAGATGAACTGTTGCTTTTCTTGGTCATCACGATCGAGCCAGTAGAGAAGTGGGAAATTGATTTTGTAAGGCTGATCAATACCCCTATGTAGAATATATTATCACCACAACAGAATTTTTTACCCATTAGGTAGAGGCCACATTGGTAAAGGGTTGTACTCTAGAGATGGTCGCACACTTGATTTTTGAAAATATTATCACCGGGTTTGGATGCCAAGAGATATTAATAAATGATAAGAGTGTCAAATTCATGAATGACACCATTTGTCCGCTAACCTAGGAGTTCATGATCCAACATTAGAGGAGCACAACATATCACCCACATGTCGATGGAAATATCAAAGCATTCAATAAGATATTAGAGCATGTGCTTACCAAGGCCTGGAATGTACTGTTATCCCCATTTTGTGGGATAACTAAGGAGATGATGTCTCGAGTCCCTCAGGTTGCAGATATGGAGTGTTGAAAGACCACATGACTAGCAATGTCCGCTCGCACATATGGAAGCCCACTCTATCACCACAATTTGGATCCATCGTCATCTCATCCACCACACCAGCTAGCTTCTGGAAGGCAAATGGGTCCTTCTCCATGCGATACAAGTCAGGTATTGTGGCAGGTAATCACCCTAATATTTGAGGCATTTAAGCATTTATATTGAAGCTTATTTTTAATATAGAATGTTTGCTTTGACATTAGGTTTTTTACCCTGTTTCACCTTGGTGAGTGTCATTGATTTCCTAGTAAGTGGCCAAATTTTGGGGAAGGGATGCAACTAGGGGTCCCTTAAGGGGTTATCATACCATTCCTGACCATAATTATCACTTTTTACTCATTGAATTCCCATCATATTTTCCTCTTATAGGCCCTTTGACTTTAGTGACCCAAGAAGGGCATGTACTTCTTATCATGGGAAGAAGGGGTTGAAGGCATAGGGGGATGGTTGCTGGAAAAAGATAAAAGCCTAAAATATAAACCTTCTATATGCTCGCCCATACAGGTCTTGAGAATGATGAACTGCTTCTCTTAAAATAATTGAAGGCCTGCAAAAGATCAAACACATAATAAATATCCCACTTGAATGAAAGACTAACACTAGTGCGTTATAATGCTTTGATAGCTACCCCTATGGCACTTTGTGGACCTCTTCTTTCAAGTGACATTGTGTTACTAGCCCCCAATCTAATCAATTCACTATCGGGAGTGCACACATCTTTGGATGATTAATTAATTAATAAATGGCATTAAGTGGGCTTGGAAAAAAGGTTGCATTGAGGACGAAGGTGCAACACACCCTCTACAAAAGCACCCATAAATGAGATAATACAAACCCTTGTATGTCATGAAAATCACTGGCCTATGAAGTCTAGCCCCCTATCCACTTCATCATCCACTACGTGACCTTGAAGGGGAATCCTTGGGAGCATCACCTACTTGAGGGTTTTGGTCTACCCAATAGGAATTTTATGACACCCCTCCCATACCTAAACTTGGTCAATTGCATAAGGTCTTTGAGCACTTGTTTAATTTGATGAGGTAGTTTTAATGCACATGTTTAGCTGCCTTGTTTATTAGATGTGGTTGTCACTTGCCATGATATTTTGACTTGATATCCTTGGAGGGTGTACCCATTTGTTTTGCAAGACCTTGTTTTGTGGACAATTTTGGAGGGGCAAGCCTAGCTTGGGCTTCCATGGGGTTTGAAGCCCACGGGTTGGATGCCAAGGGCCCACATATAGATCATGATAACTTGCCTTTGGAGGCCCAAAAGACACCTTGGATGACCTCACCATGCCCTCACAAGTCAAACGACTTGATTTGGAGGCCAAAAACGTCACCTTAAGGGGCTTAACATCATGCTTGAGGGGGTTTTGAGTGGTGATGAAGACATATGGCACGTTTTGAATGAAGGAGGCTTTGAACCATGAGGAAAAGGCCTGGATGAATGACATGTGGCCTTTGGAGGCCTAACCATGCATCCCCAACTCCAATGACTTGCTCCAAGTGCCAAATTGTTGACCTAAGAAGGGATGACATCTTGTGTTAGGGTTTTCTTTATGTGAAAATTAGAATTAAAATACTATTATTTGGTTTAAGGGGTAAGATAAGGGTTGTTGACCCCTTATCTTATGTTTTACCCTAATGTATGTGGACAAACTATGTTTTAAACATTTTGTATACATAGAGATCATGTGAATCTCATTTCATAACATAACTCTCCCATTGTGAGAAGTATTTGGATGAATTTTTTGCTACCCTTGGTCATTTTCTCTCTCTTTTTCATTTGTCGTGATTTACTTTGCTATTGGTGGAAGGAAGTGGTGCGCTACCTCTTGTTGAGTATTTCTCTTGCATATTGGTGGATAATTCTTAGTAAAGTGGAAGTTTCTATTGTTGATTCTTGCTCTAGGTGAATGGTTTTATCTTTGTATTGTCTCTTTTTCTTGGTTACAAGGTTAATTGGTCGAATTTATTGGGGATTATAAGTGCATACAACCCCACTAAGATCATCAATATTTGTCTTGGAAATAATTTGTTACTTAAGGTAGTGCTAGGAGAAGTAAAATGGCTTACACCGTCCTAGCACTTTCCTAGTTAGCTTTACTTGCCTTGGGGAGTAAGAGGGTTTACACCCCCAAGGAAGTAGTATAGTTAACTCATCTTTTGAATCCATAAACCCAATAGTTAAAGCACTAATCATTTACCATTTGAATTGGAGAAATAAAATTGTTGCATTGGGATATGTGAGAACACGAGATAATCAACTTGTCTAAATTGCAATCTCTTCTTGATGTTATGGGCTTGTCATAGCCACAAGGGCATCTTAATTGCATAAGTATTTTTTGCGGCTGTTATAAAATTTCATCTACAACCATTAGGGTTTCATAAACCCTAACACTTTTTCATTTATAACTTGTTTTTCAACCATCCAAATTTGCTGAAAATTTGCCAAGATAATCTACTAGGCCTAGATCAATTTTTGGATGAACTCTTTGTAAGTTTTAGTGGTTGGATTTACTGTTGTAACAACTTGATTGCTACAGACATAAGGCTGAAAAACATCTCTACAAACATATTTTATTATAGCCTTGTTTCATTGCTAAAGTCTTGTGCTTTCATTATTGAGTATTACTAATGTTTATCTAGCTTATCCCTTGCATCATCTAATGGAATTTTAGCAATTGTTTAGTATCTTAAATACTTATTTTATTTTTGATATACATTGTTGTTTATTGATGCAATTAGGGACAACAAGACTAAATTTCTTTTCCACCTAACATTATACATGTATATTTGGCTTGTTCTTGTGTCTTGGGCATGTACAATCACTCTTTACAGGTGCTCTTATCTCTTGGAAACTTTTGGCTACCACTTAGACTCTTTCTTAATCACTTCCCCATTTTCTGTCTTTACGTATAGGGCGACCTTCCTTCATTTCTTCATTTTCCATCTCATTTTCCCAGGGTCACGGAGATCCCCCCCTTGAGGTGACTTCTCCATCTCCAAAGTGACGAGAATACCTGCCTGAGGTGACAATGGGTAGGTGTTCTCCAAGTTGTCGCCATTTGGTAGTTGGTTCAAGCTTTTCCCAACCTACAACTTGTGTGATAACATGTACAACACGATAATTAGGATAAGAGGATTCTAGTAATATTATGGGAATACAAGACGACCTGCAAACGATTGACTAAGCATACTCCATTCAGGTTGGTCTATGGAAAAGAAGCAGTGATGCCATTGGAATTTGCGGTACCAAATCTTAGAATTGTAGTCACAACATAGATGTTAGACGACCAAGCACTACAAAGGAAGTTGGATGAGTTATTGGAACTGGACGAAGGCCAATTAATTGCGGGACAGATTCAGATAGTCGAGAAACAAAGACTAAATTCCTGACATGATCACAACATTCAACGCAACAATCTACAACTCGGATCTTTGATATTACTATATGAAAACAAGTTTCTAAAACACCCAGGTAAGTTGCACACACACTGGTTAGGACCCTTCATCATTCAAATGATTGATCAATGGAAGTTGGTTGAAGGCATATTATGGTTCATAGGGGTCAGATGCACCATGAATTGAGAAATTTTCAGAGTTGGTGTAGAGTAGGAGTTAGGTAGGTAGGAATAAAGGCATGTATACCTATGCAATGATTAGTAGGATATAACAAATATAGGGAATTTGTGGGTAAGGATGGGTTCATACCCACACAAATCTAGAAGATTCATAAAAATTTAAGGGTTAAATGTGAGAGTAAAAGAGAAAGTACAAAATAACCGGAGGACAGTGGGCCAATAGGGCCTATGTGCAAACATGATAGCGATGTGATAGGAAATTGGGATTAGACAGGTCATAACAACATGGTGCAAGAGAACAATTATGGCAACACATCCCAAAAGGCGTGTTGGTGGTACATCAATACAATGTGTTTGGTGCCATGATAGATCGGGACGACATGGGAAATGTGAATGATCGTTGTAGCAGATATAACCAACGGACAATAATCACAACACATTGAGAATTAGAGGCACTGTTGAGAAAGTGGCCACATGGGAAGAATGACCCTCATGGCTATTTATATTCACCATTGTCTTGCTACCAATTACTTTGCTAAGATTTAAACCACAACATTTAGATATTTTAAAGAGCAACATGCAGTTCAAGCCAAGCCAAAGAGCCAAACTCGCTTCCTTCCTACCTTTGGGCATGAGCGCCATGGCTTGTCCAGCAACAGAGCAAGGATCAATGGATAGGACCTAGTAACGGTGAGTATTCAACTCAACCGAGGATTCCCCAACATGATGGATACTTCAAACAAGCGAGAAAAATGTCCTCAAATAGGAAACAAAAAAATCCCAAAGACCAACAACTAAACTGCCAAGTGGGTTACACACCCAAGAATGTCTCTTGGGAAGGGGACCCAACCTATATTTTTTCGACTACAATGTTCGAGCCATGACATAGTTCCCTGAAATGCACTTTGAAGCTTATGCAGATTTCACCCCAGGGACCAAGGTGTGAGAATAGGTGATCCCCACGCAATGGACCAACCCAATTTTTGAATCAGGTAGTTCAACGCTACCAACTTTCCCCCATATCATGCGCAACTACCCTAGTCTTAACCACCCTCATGTAGCCCATAAGAGACAGGAAGAAGACGAAGGACAAGCACGATGGAAATATCACCCTAGTCAATGAATTGGAGGTCACTAGGGTGATAGTGTCGAGTCTGGGATGAAGGACTTGGCTCGAATGGCACATGACATTTTGGGTTGCATGATGAAGGGAAAATATCCTCAGATGATCGAGACCGAGATCGATGATAGAGAGGTCAAGATCCCTGACAAATGAAGTAAGAATTCACATTTAGATTCTGAGGGTTGTCTACACATTCAAGGGCTTTCAAATGTCTACCACATCGATCGAGATAGACATTATTTTCCTAGATAGAGACCGTTAGAATCATTCCACCAGTTTGACTCAAGAGATCCAAAACTTCATCATAGAGTTAATGAAGACGGTGCTATCCATCAACCAAGTCACAATGCAATGAAGTTCGTCGACTCAAGGATGAGCCAATTGATAGTGTTGGGGGCATGTTGGCACCCTAAGGTTTTGACAAGACCATGTGTTCACCACAATTATACATTGCAAGTGTGTAACGAGTTTTGCACCACACATTGCTAATATTCAGTGCCCGCGCCAACCAATTTTCTACTATGCGTGCCAACCAATTTTATATTGTATGCAAGGGATTGTAAAGTTTACATGCATGCAAAATCCTTGAAGATCCTCTATAATGATTGTAATAGTTTTTGTAACAAACCGACTAGTCATAGTCGAGGTTGTGAGTAAGCTGGCAAGTTTGTTGTGATTTCCATGCTCCGATAGAGATAAAAGGAATGCATGTGAATATGTAAGGGTTTGGTTTTCCAGTTAACAAATGATTCATTGTTAGATATTGTTTGTATTCATAGAGTTGTAAGTATAACATGAGAGAGAAAGTAGATCGAGATCTGAGTTTCAAGACTCTAGTTCTTTCTTGACTCTAGTTCTTTCAGGACTCTAGTTGTGTTAGGTTTTTCTTTATGTGAAAATTAGAATTAAAATATTATTATTTGGTTTAGGGGGTAAGATAAGGGTTGTTGACCCCTTATCTTATGTTTTACCCTAATGTATGTGGACAAACTATGTTTTAAACATTTTATATAAATAGAGATCATGTGAATCTCATTTCATAACATAACTCTCCCATTGTGAGAAGTATTTGGATGAATTTTTTGCTACCCTTGGTCATTTTCTCTCTCTTTTTCATTTGTCATGGTTTTCTTTGCTATTGGTGGAAGGAAGTGGTGCGCTACCTCTTGTTGAGTGTTTCTCTTGCATATTGGTGGATAATTCTTAGTAAAGTGGAAGTTTCTATTGTTGATTCTTGCTCTAGGTGAAGGGTTTTATCTTTTTATTGTCTCGTTTTCTTGGTTGCAAGGTTAACTGGTCGAATTTCTTGGGGATTATAAATGCATACAATCCCACTAAGATCATCAATATTTGTCTTGGAAATAATTTGTTACTTAAGGTAGTGCTAGGAGAAGTAAAATGGCTTACACCCTGCTAGCACTTTCCTAGTTAATTGTACTTGCCTTGGGGAGTAAGAGGGTTTACACCCCCAAGGAAGTAGTATAGTTAACTCAACTTTTGAATCCATAAACCCAATAGTTAAAGCACTAATCATTTACAATTTGAATTGGAGAAATAAAATTGTTGCATTGGGATATGTGAGAACACGAGATAATCAACTTGTTTAAATTGCAATCTCTTCTTCATGTTATGGGCTTGTCATAGCCACTAGGGCATCTTAATTGGATAAGTATTTCTTGTGGCTGTTATAAAATTTCATCTACAACCATTAGGGCTGCATAAACCCTAACACTTTTTCATTTATAACTTGCTTTTCAACCGTCCAAATTTGCTGAAAATTTGCCAAGATAATCTACTAGGCCTAGCTCCACTTTTGGATGGACTCTTTGTAAGTTTTATTGGTTGGATTTACTGTTGTAACAACTTGTTTGCTACAGACATAAGGCTGAAAAATATCTCTGCAAACATATTTTATTATAGCCTTGTTTCATTGCTAAAGTCTTGTGCTTTCATTCTTGAGTATTACTAATGTTTATCTAGCTTATCCCTTGCATCATCTGTTGGAATTTTAGCAATTGTTTAGTATCTTAAATACTTATTTTATTTTTGATATACATTGTTGTTTACTGATGCAATTAGGGACAACAATGCTAAATTTCTTTTCCACCTAACATTATACATGTATATTTGGCTTGTTCTTGTTTCTTGGGCATGTACAATCACTCTTTACAGGTGCTCTTATCTCTTGGAAACTTTTGGCTACCACTTAGACTCTTTCTTAATCCCTTCCCCATTTTTTGTCTTTTCCTATAGGGGGACCTTCCTTCATTTCTTCATTTTCCATCTCATTTTCCCAGGGTCACTGAGATCCCCTCCTTGAGGTGACTTCCTCATCTCCAAAGTGACGAGAATACCTGCCTAAGGTGACAATGGGTATGTGTTCTCTAAGTTGTCGCCATTTGGTAGTTGGTTCAAGCTTTTTCCAACCTGCAACTTGTGTGATAACATGTAAAGCACGATAATTAGGATAAGAGGATTCTTGTAATATTATGGGAATACAGGACGACCTACAAATGATTGACTAAGCATACTCCATTCAGGTTGGTCTATGGAAAAGAAGCAGTGATGTCATTGGAATTTGGGTACCAAGTCTTAGAATTGTAGTCACAACATAGATGTCAAACGACCAAGCACTACAAAGGAAGTTGGATGAGTTATTGGAACTCGACAAAGGCCAATTAATTGCAGGACAGATTCAGATAGTCGAGAAACAAAGACTAAAGGCGTGACATGATCACAACATTCAATGCAACAATCTACAACTCGGATGTTTGATATTACTATATGAAAACAAGTTTCTAAAACACCCAGGTAAGTTGCACACACACTGGTTAGGACCCTTCATCATTCAAATGATTGATCAATGGAAGTTGGATGAAGGCATATTATGGTTCATAGGGGTCGAATGCACCATGAATTGAGAAATTTTCAGAGTTGGTGTAGAGTAGGAGTTAGGTAGGTAGGAGTAAAGGCATGTATACCTATGCAATGACTAGTAGGATAAAACAAATATAGGGAATTTGTGGGTCAAGATGGGTTCGTACCCACACAAATCTAGAAGATTCATAAAACTTTAAGGGTTAAATGTGAGAGTAAAAGAGAAAGTACAAAATAACCGAAGGACAGTGGGCCAATAGGGCCTATGTGCGAACATGATAGCGATGTGATAGGAAATTGGGCTTAGACAGGTCATAACAACATGGTGGAAAAGAACAATTATGGAAACATATCCCAAAAGGCGTGTTGGTGGTACATCGATACAATGTGTTTGGTGCCATGATAGATCAGGATGACATGGGCAATGTGAATGATCATTGTAGCAGATATAAACGGACAATAATCACAACACATTGAGAATTAGAGGCACTGTTGAGAAAGTGGCCACATGGGAAGAATGACCCTCATGGCTATTTATATTCACCATTGTCTCGCTACCAATTAGTTTGCTAAGATTTAAACTGCAACATTTAGATATTTTAAAGAGCAACATGCAGTTCAAGCCAAGCCAAAGAGTCGAACTCGCTTCCTTCCTACCTTTGGGCATGAGCGTCGTGGCTGGTCCAGCAACAGAGTAAGGATCAATGGATAGGACCTAGTAGCGGTGAAGATTCAACTCAACTGAGGATTCCCCAACATGATGGATACTTCCAACAAGAGAGAAAAACGTGCTCGAATATAGGAAACAAAAAAATCCCAAAGACCAACAACTAAACTCCCAAGAGGGTTAAACCCCAAAGAATGTCTATCAGGAAGGGTACCCAACCTATATTTTTTTGACTACAATGTTCAAGCCATGACATAGTTCCTTGAACTGCACTTTGAAGTTTATGCAGAGTTCACCTCAGGGACCAAGGGGTGAGAGTAGGTGATCCCCACGCAATGGACAAACCCAATTTTTGAATCAGGCAGTTAAAAGCTACCAACTTTCCCCCATATCATGCACAAGTACCCTAGTCTTAACCACCCTCATGTAGCCCATAAGAGACAGGAAGAAGACAAAGGACAAGCACGATGGAAATATCACCCTAGTCAATGAATTGGAGGTCACTAGGGTGATAGTGTCGAGTCTAGGATGAAGTACTTGGCTCGAATGGCACATGAGGTTTTGGATTGCATGATGAAGGGAAAATATCCTTGGATGATCGAGACTGAATCGATGATAGAGAGGTCAAGATCCCTGACAACTAAAGTAAGAATTCACATTTAGATTATGAGGGTTGTTGACACATTCAAGGGCTTGCGAATGTCTACCACATCGATCGAGATAGAAATTATTTTCCTAGATAGGGACCATTAGAAGCATTCCACCAGTTTGACTCAAGAGATCCAAAACTTCAGCATAGAGTTAATGAAGACGGTGTTATCCATCGACCAAGTCACAATGCAATGAAGTTCGTCGACTAAAGGATGAGCCAATTGATAGTGTTGGGGGGCTGTTGGTACCCTAAGGTTTTGACAAGACCACGTGTTCACCACAATTATACATTGCATCTGCGCCACAAGTTTTGCACCACACATTGCTAATATTCATTGCCCGGGCCAACCAATTTTCTACTATGCGTGCCAACCAATTTTATATTATATGCAATGGATTGTAAAGTTTACATGCATGCCAAATCCTTGAAGATCTTGTATAATGATTGTAATAGTTTTTGTAACAAACTGACTAGTCATAGTCGAGGTTGTGAGTAAGGTGGAAAGTTTGTTGTGATTTCCATGCTCCAATAGAGATAAAAGGAATGCATGTGAATATGTAAGGGTTTGGTTTTCTAGTTAACAAATGATTCATTGTTAGATATTGGTTGCATTCATAGAGTTGTAAGTAGAACATGAGAGAGAAAGTAGATCGAGATCTGAGTTTCAGGACTCTAGTTCTTTCTTGACTCTAGTTCTTTCAGGACTCTAATTGTGTTAGGGTTTTCTTTATGTGAAAATTAGAATTAAAATATTATTATTTGGTTTAAGGGGTAAGATAAGGGTTGTTGACCCCCTATCTTATGGTTTACCCTAATGTATGTCGACAAACTATGTTTTAAAAATTTTGAATAAATAGAGATCATGTGAATCTCATTTCATAACATAACTCTCTCATTGTGAGAAGTATTTGGATGAATTTTTTGCTACCCTTGGTCATTTTCTCTCTCTTTTTCATTTTTCATGGTTTGCTTTGCTATTGGTGGAAGGAAGTGGTGCGCTACCTCTTGTTGAGTGTTTCTCTTGCATATTGGTGGATAATTCTTAGTAAAGTGGAAGTTTATATTGTTGATTCTTGCTCTAGGTGAAGGGTTTTATCTTTTTATTGTCTCTTTTTCTTGGTTGCAAGGTTAACTGGTCGAATTTCTTGGGGATTATAAGTGCATACAACCCCACTAAGATCATCAATATTTGTCTTGGAAATAATTTGTTACTTAAGGTACTGCTAGGAGAAGTAAAATGGCTTACACCCTCCTAGCACTTTCCTAGTTAGCTTTACTTGCCTTGGGGAGTAAGAGGGTTTACACCCCCAAGGAAGTAGTATAGTTAAATCATCTTTTGAATCCATAAACCCAATATTTAAAGCACTAATCATTTACAATTTGAATTGGAGAAATAAAATTGTTGCATTGGGATATGTGAGAACACGAGATAATCAACTTGTTTAAATTGCAATCTCTTGTTGATGTTATGGGCTTGTCATAGCCACTATGGAATCTTAATTGGATAAGTATTTCTTGCAGTTGTTATAAAATTTCATCTACAACCATTAGGGTTGCATAAACCCTAACACTTTTTCATTTATAACTTGCTTTTCAACCGTCCAAATTTGCTGAAAATTTGCCAAGATAATCTACTAGGCCTAGCTCAACTTTTGGATGGACTCTTTGTAAGTTTTAGTGGTTGGATTTACTATTGTAAAAACTTGTTTGCTACAGACATAAGGCTAAAAAATATCTCTGCAAACATATTTTATTATAGCCTTGTTTCATTGCTAAAGTCTTGTGCTTTCATTCTTGAGTATTACTAATGTTTATCTAGCTTATCCCTTGCATCATCTGTTGGAATTTTAGCAATTGTTTAGTGTCTTAAATACTTATTTTATTTTTGATATACATTGTTGTTTATTGATGCAATT
The DNA here is from genome assembly GCA_000966675.3 of Picea glauca. Taxonomy (NCBI): domain Eukaryota; kingdom Viridiplantae; phylum Streptophyta; class Pinopsida; order Pinales; family Pinaceae; genus Picea; species Picea glauca. The sequence goes on from JZKD02S1673879.1 coordinate 277,075, forward strand.
AGGTTCAACAAGCCTAAATTTCTTTTCCACCTAACATTATACATGTATATTTTGCTTTTTCTTGTGTCTTGGGCATGTACAATCACTCTTTACAGGTGCTCTTATCTCTTGGAAACTTTTGGCTACCACTTAGACTCTTTCTTAATCCCTTCCCCATTTTTTGTCTTTACCTATAGGGGGACCTTCCTTCATTTCTTCATTTTCCATCTCATTTTCCCATGGTCACTGAGATCCCCCCCTTGAGGTCCCCCGGTCCCCCCCTTGAGGTGACTTCCTCATCTCCAAAGTGACGAGAATACATGCCTGAGGTGACAATGGGTAGGTGTTCTCCAAGTTGTCGCCATTTGGTAGTTGGTTCAAGCTTTTCCCAACCTACAACTTGTGTGATAACATGTACAACTCAATAATTAGGATAAGAGGATTCTTGTAATATTATGGGAATACAGGACGACCTGCAAACGATTGACTAAGCATACTCCATTCAGGTTGGTTTATGGAAAAGAAGCAATGATGCCATTGGAATTTGTGGTACCAAGTCTTAGAATTGTAGTCACAACATAGATGTCAGACGACCAAGCACTACAAAGGAAGTTGGATGAGTTATTGGAACTGGACAAAGGCCAATTAATTGTGGGACAGATTCAGATAGTCGAGAAACAAAGACTATGTGATGTGAATGGACCTTGTGGAAAAGGTCGAAGAATAATATTATGAAATTATATTGCAGGACTGCTGAGACGGGATGTGCTGAAAAAGAGACCACGATGGCGGTGGAAGGCACCTGGAAAGGTGGCGTTAACTTCCACCAAGAATTAATACCGTATTTGGACTTCACTAGCCCGGAGAACCAAACGTGGCTCGCTGGCCCCGAATTAAATGTCTCGTCGGCTGGTAGGTAGATGGCTCCTCAGGAATTAATGAGGGATGGGGAGGTGAACCGCCCATCCGTAGAGCCATCGGGCCTGACCAGCGCGAGGGAAATCATGCCACACACAACCTCACAATAGGATAAGGTGTGGGGGAGAAGCTATTGGGGGGCAGACACGAGGGGAGGAAGAGAACTCTGGAAATATGCAGAGTGGGTGATAGCAGAGAGGAAGGAGAGTAACCTTCACTTCTGGTCACTGGAAAACAGAGACGCAGTCTCACATCATCGTGGTCTCAAATCGGGGGTGGCTAGTGGTAAATCCACTGGGAGTCATTGAGCCTACGGTTGGGTGGAAACGAGTACCCCTCTCAAAAGTTGCATAACCCCTGGTGTTATTTTTGATAAGTGTTTTGCCTCTGGAATCTTGAAATATATATTTAGTCTGACATTTATGTTTATAAGCTGTGAAATGGTGAATGATTCTAGAGTAAGAATGTATGTATTGTGTTTTGATCAATACTGGTAGATGCATGTTTATAATGGAAAGACTATGTATGGCTTATGTCTTCATAAATCGCTATTTATATGCTTACCAACCTAATTTAGACTACATGTCTGATTCGTGGGAGAAAGGTACCCTTATATGCCTCAGATAGTACCCTAGGTAAAAACCTCCCCATAAAGATACCCTCCTTGAAAAGCCCGTCAAGAACCAGGAAAGAGAATGTGAAGGCGTAAGGCCTTAGTAACCCTGCACGAGGAGGAACGATCCTCTTGAAAACCCGAGATGGCAGCATAAGGATGAAGTGTCGAATCGATGGACGAGTTCCCGTCGAGAGATCTGTGGTCACTCACGACCGTAGGATCGGAGGAAGAAGATGGAGTGTTAAGTACCTTAACTTTGATAGGTATTGTTCGACGGACAAGATTCCATCGGGAAACCTATGGTCACGCATGACCGTTAGATTGGTAGGAGTAAGTAGGGTGTTAAATGCCTTACCCCTTTGTTTTTTGTGTCTTTGTGGGCAGTGAAGGAATCAGGACTGTAGATCTCCAAGGTCCATGGGAGTATCTGGACCGTTGAATTTTCCACGTTCAGGGAGTCGTGGAAGAATGCACAGGTAGGAACCAATATGAGTCGTCAGATCTTGGCTAGAAAACCTGACAGCCATTGGATCTGTCGAAAGTCTTGGTGACGGGAGTTCGGGACTTTCCATGGTGAAAACCCCAGGATAGATTTGGATCGTCCGAATAACGAAGGCCACGTGTCATGAGATTACCCATTTCGGGAAATCGAGAATCGCAAACTCGGGAGTCCTGGTGACAAGAGTTCGGGACTTTCCATGGTGGAAACCCTGGGATGGATCTCGACCGCTCGATCTTGGGAGGCCACGTGTCATAAGATTACCCATTTCGGGAAATCGGGGATTGGGGATTCGGGAGTTCCGTTGACAAGAGGTCGGGCTCTCGCCTTGATAAATCCCGACGGAAATAAAACTGTGGTCATATGAGAAGAGGTCATATCGACCAAGGCATAGCCCAGGGGGATAATTACCAAACGAGGCATGTTCGACACTTCGACATTTCGGTACTAGGGACACCGAAGGGCATGCTTCCTTGTGCCAACAAATCCCGAAATTAAGACTTGCAAACCCCCACCTGTTAGTATGAGGGTTAAGTATCGATCAACGGATGAGATCCTTTCGGACGATCCGGAGTCTGTGACTCCTATAGATGTGGGGGGGGGGGAAGGAATGAAAAGTATAGTTCCTCGACCCCTCTCAACCTTTACAAGCGATGAACAAACAAGATCCTTTCGGAGAATCCAGGTTCTAGGATGACCGTGAGATGTGAGGAAGAGATGTCGACTTTAATCTGGGGCGTGAATGCGCATTAAGGTAAGTAACGAGCAAATCTAGATGGCCAGAGTCCACCCGCTCAGATCTATGGATGAGGTTTCATTCCGGAGCCCCCTTGCTATTCTGCCTTTAGC
>JZKD02S1673879.1:317177-335343 GCA_000966675.3 Picea glauca
CTGGAAATGTTGTTTCACTGCTGATATGTACTTTCCTGAAGCTGAATAATAAATCTCTCTCTCTCTCGTTGGGTTTCCCCACATTTGGGGTTTTCCCTGGCATTTGCCTAAATTTCTGCGTGTTATGGGTTGCTGTCCATTGTGTATTTCCACTGCATATTTTGCTTAGCAATGTGTACTTCTGCTTATGGAAATTTCTGAATGTGGGTTTTATGCATTTCTGAAATTTATGAAGACAATTATCTCTAGGTTGCTAAGTGTTTGACAGAATATTAGCTTGCTGATTTTTGTCATAAAAAATCTACATGGTATCAGAGCTTGGGCTCTGAGTGACCGTGGGGCAGTGCGATATTTGGGCAAAAGGGTGTGATTGTTTTCCTTGAGTTGTGACAGGGAATATGGTTGCAAGCATTATATATGAGGATCGGTCGGATGACATTTCCAACTACTTGCAGTGGAAGGTTTGTTTGTCAGCCGTTCTCAAGGAGGACAAGATCTATAACTATGTCACCTCTGTTGTAGCAGCTCCCGCAGCAGATCCTGTTGCTTTGGACTTGCATGAGACCAAGGAAGTCAAAGTTCAGAGGATTATTCTGGATGGCGTGAAGGATCGCTTTATCCCACACTTGGCTGAGAAAAAGACTGCCAAGGAGATGTGGGAAGCACTTAAGAACTTGTTCGAGGTGAAGAACGAGAACCAAAAGATGGCCTTGAGGGCTAAGTTGCATGATACCAAGATGGGTAAGGAGGAGAGTGTCTCTTCTTATCTTACCCGGGTGGCTCAAGTTAAAGATGAGCTGACAGCTGTTGGAGAGGTCGTTTTGGATTCTGAGTTGGTGAGGATAGCCTTAAATGGCTTCACCAAAGATTGGGAAGTCTTCATGAAGTGCGTGGTGGGTCGTGAGCATCTACCAGATTGAAGCAGACTGTGGGATGATTTCACTTAGGAGGAGATCCGAGAAAGATCTCAGAGCAGTGATCAGAAGACAGACAGAGCTGATGAGAATGTTGTTCTTGTGGCAAAGAGCAAGAAGAAAGGAAGTTTCAGAAGGGACTTGAGTAAAGTTAGATGCTATTGTTGTAACTAGTTGGGGCACTTTGCCTCTCATTGTCCTGAGAGGAAGAAGAAGGAGGAGTCAGAGGGGCCTGAGACAGCTGCTACAATAGCCATAGAGGACTTTGCTTCAAAGTTCGATAGGGAATTTTCTTTGGTTACCCTAGTTTCCAGTGTCGACAACGGAGGATTTAGAGGTGATGTCAGATGGATTGTGGATAGCGGAGCCTCTAACCACATGACGAGAATCTGGCGAGTATTCCTAGACTTCACAGAGATTGGTCCTGGCCGACAGGTGGTAAATGAAGGTGGTATGGTGAGAGCTGTACGTGGAGTTGGGAATGTCAGATTCCAACTCGAGTTTGGGGGACTCTTGGAGATTGATGGAGTTCTCTTTGTTCCAGGGTTGAGTGTTAACTTGCTCTCAGTCTCAGCCTTGCAGGGTGTAGGATATTGCGTATTGTTCAAGAGGGAACATGTCTTTATCTACAGAGAGGGAGTGGACCCGGTATAGCTGCAGCTGATCGGTAACCGGGTGAATAGGTTGTATATGTTGAGAGGACAGCCTATGATGTATGATTTAGCGTTGGATGAGGAGCATGAGGAGGCTCCTGAGACTGCGGTGGCTCCAAGGTATCAGTCTTGCATTCCTAGAGAAGAGAGCGAGTCTCTTCTGAGCGCTAGCAGAAGGCTCATCTAGGTTGATCTAACCGATGCCCAAGATGAAGTGAGCTCAGGGTTTCTGGAAGTTGCCAGGAGAAGATCTTCTAGTTCAAGTTCTGTGCAGATGTTGTAGATGGCTTTAGGTTCAGAGGGAGCTCCTACAAAGCACAGTGTGAAAGGACCAGATGATGGAGATGGCAACGAGTACATCCCTCACTAAGAGGGAGTGTTAGCTTTTTAGCTCGGGAGGTACTTTGCATGTTTTGTCTTGTATGCGGATGTTACCTTAATGTTTACACTATCAGGCACTTAACTTTGTAATAGTTTTTATAAAGTTGTTTAAGTGGTTCTTTTATTAAAGTGACTTTTTAATAAAGTGTACCTTCTATTTTTAATAAAGTGTACCTTCTATTTTTAATAAAGTGTACCTTATGTAACAAAGTGAAATTCACTTTAATTTTAAATGAGACATTTTGGAGGGAATGAATCATGACCCTTGATCTTGGAAAGGGCAAGATCTAATTTTGGCCTTTGGATCTAGGGTTGGGGAAGGTGAAAAGACACTTTTGGGGGGAAAATGTCATTTTCGGATTATAAAAGAATGCATTGGGTAGTGTGCAAGACATGTCGAATGTTGAGAGAGGACATCGGGAGGAGAGTTAGAGAGATTTTTTGAGTATGCTTGAGAGAGGAAAGTGAACAACAAAGAGGGCACATTTTTCGAGGAAAGTGGGCATGATTCTCGAGAAAAAATTTCTGTGAATTTTTGGTCGAAATGTTTTTCTGCAGTGGGAGGCCGTACTGTACGGATTTGTACAATCCGTACAGATTTGGCATGGAAATCGAGGCAATTTTGGGCACGGTTTTCGTGGTGATTTTCAGCGGCTGATTTTGGGCCGTACGGAACAGTCTGTACAACGGACTGTGGGCATGAAAAATGAGGTACAGAAGAGACTAGAGAGCGGTACGGTTTTGGCATGGAAAACGAGGCAGATTTCTGTGGGACAGATTTGGTGCTGTGAGGTATTTTCTTTGGCTGGAAATGTTGTTTTGCTGCTAATATGTACTTTCCTGAAGCTGAATAATAAATCTCTCTCTCGTTGGGTTTCCCCACATTGGGGTTTTCCCGGTTTCCCCACATTGGGGTTTTCCCTGGCATTTGCCTAAATTTTTGCGTGTTATGGGTTGCTGTCCACTGTGTATTTCCGCTGCATATTTTGCTTAGCAATGTGTATTTTTGCTTATGGAAATTTCTGAATGTGGGTTTTATGCATTTCTGAAATTTATGAAGACAGTTATCTCTAGGTTGCTAAGTGTTTGACAGAATATTAGCTTGCTGATTTTTGTCATTAAAAATCTACAGAGGGTTCCAGATATCTATTATTAGCATGCTTCTAGTTCAGGTTTCCAAAGATATATTTTTAGCATTTTTTCCCATGCACAGATTTACATTTAGACTTTGGAGGATGCATGGGGGATGAGAACAGTGAGATGGACAGTTTTAGATTCTTGATTCTGCTATTTTTAGAAACTTGATATTTTTAAGTTGCAGATAACAATTTTGGATACTCAATATCAGTGTTTTAAGCACCGGCCCGAGTGGATATCAACTCGCCAAACCGACCGAGTGAATAGCCAACTGATTCAAACCGGCCTTCAAATCGGCTTGGTGACCAGTTTGGTACCGAACCGGCTGAGTCAACAAATGACTCGGCCGGTTTGGTACCAAACCGGTCAAACCAGTTGAGTCCGTGCCTACTCGGCCGGTTTGATTCCGAACCCACCTGCGCAGACTGTAAGTTAAAAAATCAGTTTACTTGTATTTTAATGTCACACTCTTTTCATAACTTCTCTGTGCGTTTCCTTGACTGCAGAGTTATGATCCCTTTGGTAACACTCGAAAAGCATGACATAAAATCTTGAAATCTATTAAACATTTCTACTCTACCCGACTGTTTTCCTCATCTCATATCAACAAGTGGTGATAATCTGCCCTAAACACATGGTATAGATTGCTCTGAGGATTGATATATTTTCCCGTGGATCAAATACTATCTCTTAGCACAAGCTTCCTATAAATTTCCCTTGAGAATCCTGTGGTGTTATGCTATGAATATTATTATATGATCAATGACCGAATTGGTTGTAATGTATTTTGAGTATATGGTGGTAAACGTGGCCTGGGCCCTGAACACCGGTACTCTCATGATATCTGAGCTTGACATCTTTTAAAACACTGTTGTGGGATATACTGTTCACTGCTTTTATGCTCTAATGATGATGGAATGAGCTCATCTTTTAAAACACTGTTGTGGGATATACTGTTCATTGCTTTTATGCTTTAATGATGATGGAATGAACTCACTGTCACAACTATATCTCTTTATGGATATTGATGGTTGTATTTTGCTTATGAATACATAATTCCATGGTTAAAAAATAAACCTTAAGAGGTTCCTGGTGGGTGAAATACTTCTGTTTGCATTTGTGGTAACATTCTGCAATCTTATATTGTTGGCTATCACTGCCCCAAAAATATTAAATTATTTAATGTATTTTTAAGTGAATCGGGTCAGTGAAATTAAATTGCTCTGAGTCAATCCAAGTTCGAGTTGATAGGTGACCAAGTCGACGTTCGGTTCCGAGTTTAAAAACTATGCTAATATTGAGCTATACAAATGGACACTTTCATATTTTCAAGATTTACAATCTTGAAAAATTTCTACTTTTAATTTTTTTTATCTTTCTTGAAATTTGAAAATAGATTTGGTTACCCATGGGGGAGATGAACACGAAGCTCTGCTTGTGTGAGTTTTCGAGTTGTCTTTGGCCTTGGTTAAAGGCAATCAAACTAGGTTAAATCAAGGTCGAAAAATACAAATTTGTAGTGTTTAGAGCTTATCACATTTTCAGAGAACGCTTTTTGAGTAGAGTGTGGGGGTGAAATTTGGTGGCAATCAGAGCTATCGATTTTTTAATCTATTTTTAGCAAGGAGATTTTTCGAGATGTGGTGCTATTTTTAGAGACCACTATTGCATGTTGTAGTTGGGTCAAGATTTTGGGTTTGGATCACTTTGGAGCATTCTAGGAGATACTTGGTGTGTGCTGTTGAGAGATGATCTTGTTATTTTTAGAGGTATATTCTTTATTTCTGAGTTGGGCTTCCACTTTATTGCTATTTTTGGAAGAGATTATTGCACTTCTTGAGGAGACTCGTGACTTATTTTTGGGTGTTGTCGCACTATATTTGGCCTAAGAGAGGAGCGCCCACCTTTTGAGCATGAGTGGGTTGACTTAGGGTGATGCATGCTATATTTGTCCCCAGAGAGGAGCACCCACCTTTTAAGCATGAGTGGGTTGACTTTAGGGTGATGCATGCTAATTTTTACCACTTGGAGAGTTTGCATGGTTTGAGAGGCTATTTTTGGTGGAATTTCGTTATGTGCACTCGCTATGATTACATAGAGATGGAGCACATTGTTTGAGGAGGCCTTTTGTGGACTTTCCTTATTTACATATCCTATTTATTGCATAGGAGTGGAGTGCATGAGTTGTAGAAGCATTCTTGGATGGTTCTTATGTGGATTTTTCTCTATTAACACATGCTATTGTTGACTAGAGATTGGAGCACATGACTTTAGAAGGATACATTTTTGAGTTAAAGGAGCTTTTCTTGGCTTCTATTTCTCAACAAAAAGCATATTCATATTCATATACCTTGGAAGACATGGAAATTGTTTGAGTGGCTTGGAGGGTATTCTTGGAGACTAGAGTGGTACTTTCACACCTTAGTTATTTTTAGAGTAAGACACACTTGCAGAGGCATAATTTTATCGAGATGTTGTTTATCATGATGGGTTTTCCTTATGTTGCTCATGCACCCTAGTTGAGGGTTGCCTTTCTTTGAATTATGTTTATCTTTAGCTCTTCTACACATAGTAATGCTATTTGCACACCTCCAAGCCTATTCTATAAAGGGTAGAGAGGAGAGCGTTTTTTCTTTGGTTTTTGGATTCATGGCTCATGTTCTCTTGTTTTCTAATCCTACTATTGGGTTTGAGTGAGGTGAGAGAACATACTATTCATTGAGTTAGAGGTCACTTTCATCATGTTCATGTGAATTTGTTCTTGTACTTGGTGAGAGAAGGTGCTTTGGAAGCAATTTTATGTCCTCGAGAGTGCTTTGAAGTTGAAGTTAATATCTCCAAATTTTGTAGTACTTGTAGCTTTGGAATAAAGATACCACCTTATTTGGTGGCTAGATCTCAATTATGGGATGTGGTTTCTTACTTTACTTGAATTTTTTGAATCAATTAACCTTGGGAATGACTTCCGTGTGGTTAATTTTCTTCTCCATCACACATGAAATTCAAGTGATTAAGGGGTCACAATTACTAATTTCTAGATTTAAAGCTCAGTCTTTATATTTTTTCAAGAAAATGTTGTAATTCCTTCATTTCAAGAAGAAAAGGTGAAATTACATTTAACTCATGTTTGAAGGGGACACTAAACCGAAAAGGGAGCTGAAAGCAACTCAACCAAGACAACAAAAGCATTGAAGGTGCAAAAAGTGAAGAACATGACCCATCGAAACCAAACCAACTAAAGAGAATCTTAAGCACCACCAAGAAGCCTTCAACCCCAAGTGCCACTAGAAAGTCATTAGAAGGTCGAGCCCAAGGGATTTTGCCTCCTATGGTACCAAAACAACCTACTGATAAGGAACTTGAGCACCACAACCCACGTAGGGGCAAGTGACTTGGGATCCACCGAGTATCCAAATGAAGAAAAGGGTTCCAAAATTGGAGAAAACTTGGCTCTAAACCGACTAGAGACTAGGTACATAGAGGGCCAGAGGGAAGAAACCTTGGAAGCCTTGTCTAAAGTGCTAAGGAAAAAGGGCTAGAAATCCGTAGCTCACACCCATCAACCTACTAGGTAGTTCCAAGGCTTGAGGGCCCAACAAAATGCCCCATAGAAGAATGTTAGAATTTAGGGAAAATGAAAACAATAATAATCTTTTAAAATTTATTCACTATTGTAGATATAGATCAACATTCAAATCAAATTTTTTTGAAGTAGACTGAACATAGAAATAAACAATGAATCTAATCAATAGAGAGAACAATTCTAAGCAATAACAGATCTACTCATTGGCTATAAAAATAATTCTGGGCAATGACTTAATAAGGAACATATCTACTTATTAGCAAAAACAAAATCTGCACATATTTTAACCAAAACATAGAACATAATTATCTTAGATGCATGTTGTTGTCCTCAGTTTTGAATGCTCATAAAAGCATGATAAAGATCATGGATTAAAACCCTCAAGGGTTTGATCTCATCATGAACTAAGTGGACAGATTGCCAAGAACTAAGGAACTATCCAAAACACAAGGGCTGATATAGTAGAGTGGGCAAGCTAAGATGGCAGAAATAGCCCCTAAAGACTGTGACAACAACAACAAAGGGACAACAACCTAGGAGTGTACCAGCGGCACTAAGGGCGAGCTCCAACGACAACCTAGGAGAGATGCAACAGTTTGGAAGGAGAGAGAGGAGGGACCCGTGACACCTAAAGCAGCGGAAGAGAAGCTGCTCTTCCTCAACCAACAAGGGGAGTCCCACAACAAGGCAGTCAAACCCTACACCAACACAATACCCAAACTCCAAAGAGGCCACAACCTTAAAATAACAAGAGAAGGTCCCCAAGGAGGCTGCACCAAACAAGAAAACCAAATTGAGGTAGCCACAACAAAATCAAACCAAGGGAGGAGAGAGTGGAATGATCATGAGTAAGAGTGAGAGGGGGAGAGGTTCTTTTTATTACTTAGGTGGGTAGGTTAGGGTTTTCTAATTTAACCCTATCTTTAGGATTAAGTCAAACCCTAAAAAAATAAAAATAAAAAATTAATATTTTAATTATAAAATATTAATTAGCAAAGTCAACAAAGTCAAGGTGACTAACAAAGAACCAAAACACATAAGACAATAAGAAGGATGTGGCCCAACCAAGGGGAGGCAACAAGACAAAGTCAAAGGGGTCTTCTTCAATTGGTAAGATGTTCACATAAGTCTCATGATAACTTATAACCTTTTATCATCCTAGCATAAGAGGAAAGTCTGTGGTGTGGTCATGTCCTTTTTCGTAACTGCTCCTTGGTCTCATGGACCATCTCGGAAGAGAAGAAGATTACACATCATCTTGTCTTGGTACTTAACCAAGAACCTCCCTGGTTCTAGACCAGGATACCCCAGAACACATCTGGGGGCCCTAGGTTGCAACTAGGGTCTTATCCACCAAGGTACAAAACCAATGATCAACCCAAGCGCTAAGCAAGGATTCCCTGGAACACATCCAGAGGCCCTAGAACACATCTAGGGACTTATATCATCAACCACCAAGGTACACAACAAATAATCAATCCAAACAAGGATTCCCTGGAGCACATCTAGGGGCCCTAGAACACATCTAGGGGCTTATATCCGCCAAGGTATACAACCAAGGATCAATCCAAACAAGGATTCCCTGGAGCACATCCAGGGGCCCTAAAACACATCTAGGGGCTTATATCCACCAAGGTACACAACCAAGGAGATATCCAAGCATCGAGCAAGGATTCCCTGGAACACATCCAGGGGCCATAGAACACATCTAGGGACTTATATCCATCAAGGTACACAACCAAGGATCAATCCAAGCATCGAGCAAGGATTCCCTGGAACACATCCAGGGGCCCTAGAACCATGTAGGGACTTACTGTTTGGTCCTTGACCAAGAACCCCAACAATATACTGGGGGCCCTCACTAGGATCTTTTTCCATGGCTCTAACTGCTTGGTCCCAGACCAAGAACCCCAGGAGTGTACTGGGGGCCCTAGATCTCAGCTAGGGTCTTTTCCATCATTCGGAGAATGGCTCTTGCAACTGCATTAATTTCAACAAAGAAAAACACCACTAGAGGAAAGAGAAAGGACCGAACAAAAAACTTGAGCAGGCCCATCAGACACTGGTTTACAATGAAATTGCCATTGTTGCCAAGTCCTTGAAAAAGGAGAACAAGAGCAAAATCCTAAATCTACATAGTTATAGGGATGTCGATCACTAGTGTCTAGGCCTAAGAAACAAGGAGAGCCACAACTTTGTTGCCTTGCCATTGAATAATCTCCAAGGGCGACCACATGTACCCTGAAAACTAGTCTTTGAAAGTAGGAGAGTTAGCATGAAAACACCACAAACACTAGCAAATATGAACTTTGGAGGTGGGTAGGGTTAAGCCATAGTGAATGGGATTGTTGTGTTGAGAAGTGTGGCTAGATTAAACCCTAGCTTCCATCCTCAAACTTGCATCAATTTGCTTGTGATACTAGTATCAATGATGTTTATATTTTATACACAAATCTGCACTTTGAAAGGAAGAGTTAAGGTGTTCTAACATCATATTTGTACTGTTCCAAAGGCATAATTAGATTATTAGGTGTAAATCTACGTTATAGCTTTGTCTAGATCTATTTCACATAGGTTTCAAGTTTGATTTTTGTTATGATTTTTATATAACAACAAATATATTTCACAATTTGGAAGAATATTTGACCTCGGTTCATATTTGTTTCCAGATTGCATAGAGATTCGTGCCCCCCCCTCGCTCCCCTGAGGTTATCAAGCACTAACACAAAGTGTAGAGGGATTGTGCGATTTGACATTGGCACTTTCCCTAGTTAACTTTTAACTTATCTAACTTCAAGTGTTAACTCTTCTAGAGTCTATATTTGGAACTATATGGTTTTGAGAATTAATGAGGCCCAAGGATTTGAGCAAGTAGATTATGAACATTTATAAGCACTAACGCAAAGTGTAGAGGGATTGTGCGATTTGACATTGGCACTTTCCCTAGTTAACTTTTAACTTATCCAACTTCAAGTGTTAACTTTTCTAGAGTCTATATTTGGAACTATATGGTTTTGAGAATTAATGAGGCCCAAGGATTTGAGCAAGTAGATTATGAACATTTATATTTGACTAAGCGTTGATCTTGGAGTATCTAATGCTCAAAAAATAGACTCCTAGGAGGGGATCTAAGGTTCCAATTAGGAAGGTTTCAAATATTGAATTTTGATGGGATCTAAGGTTCCAATTAGGAAGTTTCAAATATTGGATTTTGACTAAGTGTTAGTTCATGATAATCTAGTGCTAAAAAATTAGACTTCTAGGAGTGGACATGAGGTTTTGAGCAAGAAGGCTAAGTGTTGGTGCTCAAGAATCTAGTGCTAGGAAATCAAACTCTCAGGAGGGGACCCAATGTTCCAAACACCAAAATTGGGCAGGTGTCGGGGCCTAGGAATCACTAGGAAAGCAAAATTTTAGGAAGGGGCACAAGGTTTTGATGAAGTTTGATTAAGCATTTGGTGTTTGGGGATTCATTGTTTTGAATGTGGATTCTTAGGTAAGGCTGCAAAATATTGAATAGGACATGAGAAGGGTCAATTATGATTAGAAGGAAGAAGAATATAGAAGAAGGTATCAAAAGTTGTGTTAAAAATATATCGTTTTTTTCTTTCTTTTTCATTTTGAGATATCTCTCATATAAGAATTCATATTTACGTATATTTTAGGAGAACGACAATGGAAGCATTATAACTGTTTTGACAATAATTTTTTTATTGGAGTTTGATTTGAAGATATTTGTAAACGTTATGTATTATGGGATTGGGTTCTAAAACCCTTGTATGATTTATATTGAGATGAATTCTCAACTACAAGAGCTGGAAAAGTTGTAGACCTCCACCCAAAAACTATTTGGTAGGCTTCTTTACCAAGCTCAAGAAATCTCTTAAGAATAGAAAAAAAACATTATTCTCTAGTAGGGGTTAAAAATAGTGATTTAGGCATCTCAAGAATAGAAAAAAAACATTATTCTTTGGTAGCACTAAAAATAGTGATTTGGGAAAAGCTATGATAGTTTTGAAAACAATTTTTTTACTAAATCATATCCTATACATGATTCCATTTATTTTTCATTTTTTTTTTGCACTTTTGAGTTTTACTCTTTTCATTATAATTTGTGATTCATTAAAAGACAATGAATATCCTATACATGATTCCATTTTTTTCATTTTTTATTTTTATTTTTATTTTTGAGTTTTACTCTTTTCATTATAATTTGTGATTCATTAAAGGACAATGAATGGTGCACTATTGGACACTTTGGGTAAATTAATTGAATTTTGCATAAAACAAGCTCTTACTAAACCATATCCTATGCATGATTTTATAAAACTTTATAATTTACAGTTTTACTCCTTTCATTAAAATCATTTCAAGAATTAAAAACAACATCATTCTCTACTACGGGTAGACAAAAACATTATTCTCTAGTAGGGGTAAAAATTAGTGATTTGGGAAAAGCTATGATAGTTTTGAAAACAAAATTCTTACTAAACCATATCCTATGCATGATTCCAAAAAACTTTATACTTTAGAGTTTCACTCCTTTCATTATTATTTGTGGTTTCGTAAAGGACAATGAATAGTGCACTATTGGACACCTTGGATAACTTAATTGAATTGTGCACAAAACAAGTTCTTACTAAACCATATCCTATGCATGATTTCAAAAAACTTTATAGTTTATAGTTTTACTCCTTTCACTATAATTTGTGATTTGTTAAAGGATAATGAATGGTGCACTTTTGGACACCTTATGTAACTTCACTGAATAGTGTACGATAGGCTCAAAAAATATTGGAAGGCACAAAAGATAAGATACAATAATTTTATTAGTGTCTAACAAGTGACCATAAATAGGTCAAAGGGACTACTAGGTACATTAGGAACAATACATAGTGGGAGTGTGAGTGCGGTTCCTATAAAAGCCTATCTAACCTCTAAGGTTAAAGACTTATAATCTAAAGTGTATCGTCTAAGAAATAAAAAGATACAAAGATGGGATGCAAGAGAAGAAAGGTTTTGTCTCAAGAATTTGAGAACATAGTGAAATATCTCGACTAGAGGTGCTTTGAGGAGTGATCACCTATTGATGAGTAGGAGAAGTTGCTAATCTTCAAATTTGCATTGGAATTAGGTGGATCTCTCCTACCATCCAAGGCTAAAGAGAAGAAACCCTTGATGGAGGATTGTCTAAATGAACCATAAAACTTGGAAGTACTATAAAATTTGGGTACTACAAGATGTTCCTAGAAGAGTTAATTCTTTATTAAGATCTAGATGAGTGGGAAGGAGGGTGTTTGTTGTAAACAAAAGAATTAACCCGAGTGTGCACCCAACACTATCATAAGGGTCTCATAGGTAGAGGTCAAGGTTCTTGAGATCTCATGGATCTAGATGTTGAGGTGGAACTGCTTTTTGCTTGCCTCTTGGTGCCTCTATTTATGAGCATCGTGAAGGAGGTGATAATCCTGGTAGTGTTTGGTAGTGGGGGTGGTTTGATAATAGATGATCGAAACTCGAAAGCGTCCCTCATGTATAAAACTAAGCATCGTTGGTTTACATATATGAAGAAAATGGAGAGGGAATTTTGGGACTCCTTTAAGAGGCAATGGTATCAACTTTGGATCTCATAGTAGATGGGGCACTGGAAAATAAAATGCTCCTCCATCTCAAGCTTCTTGTAGGTGGCATAGTCAACAAATCTTGTTTTCTCACTCGTAAACCTCCCTCATGTATACAAAACTAAGCATTGTTGGTTCAGATATCTAAAGAAGATGGAGAGGGAGTTTTGGGACTCCTTTAAGAGGAAACAATATTGACTTTGGATCACATAATAGATGGGGCATTGGAAAATAAAATGGTTCTCCATCTCAAGTCTCTTGTAGGTGGAATAATCAACAAGCCTCATCTTGTCACGAAATATGGTGATCGATTTCCACTCAAAGTCGATGCGAACTAATCTAGCATTGGTTGAGAGAGAGATCTTGAGGGAATGCATCTAATGTCAAAGTGTATAGGGCAGTATGATAATGAGGCCATCTCTCATCTCCATGAAATGCTTTGCATAAAACGCCATCTTGGGTTTGAGCCCATGATGTGGGTCTACTTAGGTCACTTGAATGCATTGTTTGTAAATGTCCTCTCTAATGATCTTGGTCAACTACTACTTGTTTGATAGGAGATAGTGAGGAGCATCTAGGGAGTACCTAAATGAGGGGAGCTTGTCCATTGAGATGTCGATTAATTGACATAGGTGTGTAACCTAGAAAAACAACAATGGACATGTTGGGAGGACCCATATGAGGCAATGGAAATGGATTTTGAGGAGAAGTATGCAAGGTAAGGGTACCAATCTTCGTCGATGATTAAACTAGTGAAGTTTTGGACTTAATGAAGTAGTGAAAGTAGGCCAAAAATGGCTTAGACTTTGAAAGGGTAAGCTACAAACTCAGTTTGGATAATGCGTTGGGGAACAATCATATTGCAATGAATGATGTGGTGGAGCAAGATAACTTGAACCCTCACCATCTTGGCCTAGTCTTACTCTAATAGATTTCGTCCCCAAACCTTAGAGTCGTACAAAATTGTGGGCCCAATAATGCTTTCCAGAAGCTCCATCTTGGCTAGAATGTCCTAAAAGTGGCGTTGAAAACATTGTCGCTCTAGAAGGGCTAGGGAACCATACCCCTTGTTGATTCAATCTTGGAGAACCAATCTCAAACTAAATTGAGGTTTATAAAATTGAGCACCTAGGGAACTATACTTAATGGTGATATCCATATCCTCATCGTGAAAATATAAATGGAAATTTGACAAGAGACTCTTTAATCAATTGAAGATCAAAACCTTTTTTTTTTACCAAAGTTGATCGTCAACTATCAAAGGTCACAAAACTTGGCTAATCCATCTAGTTGTCTCTAGAGACCCTCTGGAATATAGGACACGAGGCCCACATTGTTGGTGAAGAGTAGGATGGAATCAAGACAAGGTGAAGGAGGCAACCATCCTCAAGTTGGATATGCTCCTACAGAAAGGATTCAAACTCATTTATATGTATATTTTGAACAAAGTGGGCGACAGAGGACATCTCTGCTTCATATCGATGGCATTCTTGATAAAATATGACAAACCATGTGTTGTGTGGAGGCAACCCAATATAGATTCATAAAGATGCATAGTAGTAGTGAGGAGAGTCTTTGAGATGCCATTGCCATTAAGGCTTTGGAACATGGCCTCCTTCAAAATTGAGTCAAATGCCTTTTGAAAGTTGTCAAAACAACAATTTTTTTTTGAAGAGTAGTGTCTCACCTCCTTTGTGATGGCTTTGAGGGTGAGAATATGGTCAATGGTCTGGTGTTGTGATTGGAAGTTGGCTTGGCCTTTGGCATTGTTAGAGCAAGTGAGTGTTGTTAGACTGATTAACATCAAGGACTATTTGTACCATGTACAATGTTCTCACTGATTTCTTATGCAAACATTTTTATAATTAGTATAGGCCGGTCCTCATAGAAATTTGCATGGTCGCAAGAAAGAGTAGTTGCAAATTAAGGTGTAGAGTGGACAACTTGAAGGGCTTATAGAAAATTCACTTGAAAACCATTGGAAGCAATATACCAATCATCAAAAACTAGTACATAGAAGAGCTCCTTTGTTTATTCCTTTTCTTTGTATCTATCATTGCTGAGAGGTTCACATTCAAGCGAATTGGCAGGGTATCCAGTTTCACACATTGGAATTGCTAGAAAAAAACAAGCTATCAAATTTTATAAGGTATGGTAGATGTCAACTTGTGAGAGGCTTAACTTTTGTATATGAACTTTGATTGAGGTGGTCTTCATGCCATTTGAAAGATATCATAGTGTAGAACAACATTGAGAGGTTGGGAGCTAAGCTCACAAAGTTTTCAACCCAAAATTGACCATTAAAGCCACAAATGGGCTACACAAGGTTTTGGACCCCAAATCACCAAAGTGGGGCCTGCCCATAAAATGGGCCCTAAAAGCCAATAGCTCAATTTTTTCCACCCAAAAAGTACCAAAATAGATGACAAGTTATATAATAATCCATTCTGTGTCAACTATCCTCAATCCTCAAAGTTTTCCTTGGGCTTGGTATCGATGGTAGTTGGTGGATCATTCTCCATGCTCTTTATACATTTCGTTTTGTTTCATGTTAATCGATTCTTAAAGCACTCCTAGTTGGGAAAATTTAGATAGGATTAGATAGGCTAGATTAGTGATAGATTCGTTGCATATTGCATTTTCATACTTAACTACACTTTGTTTAAAACATAAGAACCGATACGGTAATTTGGTCCCTAACTAGAGGATTCACCATTTCAATGGAGGAAGGTCTTATCAATTCCTTTCACCATTGAATGAACCTATGGATTTGAATTGAGACATTTTCTCACATCAACATTACCCTCACTAGTGAAGGTAGACCAAATAAGTAATTTGATAATGCCAGTGCAAAATACACTTATTAGATGTATGAGACTTATTTATGCATATTTCTATTAAAAACGATAGGGACAAGGATGAAAATAGAATCCATCCATGATTGAACATGATCTACATGAACATGAGTAGAAGGCATATAAATGAAAGAAGAAAAGAGAATTCTACCCCTTCCCCAAGTTGACATTGCTACTCATGAACCATGATTTCCTCTTCTACCTTTTCTTTGCTACTGATATAGGCTAATCTTTCCAACTCTTTTTGTGATTATTCATAAATGTAGTGATTTTGAATAGCATGAGTAGAAATGATATCCATCCTCACCACCTTGGATGTGTCACTTTCCTTGTCAAACCCATGGTATTCCATTCCAATATCATACACCTAACTACCATATTTAGTATACTGTTGAAAAATCATATTTGTTGGTGTTACTCCTTTATTGTTGCACATTTCATTCCACTACAAGGAAAACACCACCTAACGAAGGTTTTGGTGGAGGCTTTAATGGATGTTCACTATAACTAAATATTCTTGGTAGTCGAAGGTTCTACCATTTTTTTTTTGTCAACGCACTTATATGGATAATATGCACTAGTGTTATATTATTTGATATGCACGGGCTCTTCAAAAATATATAACACACATTGATGCATATTATATTTTTTTTAAACCTTGGGACATATTTTAGATATTGAATGCATTGATGCTTATATCAATAATATGCATTGGTGGTGCTCCAATATGTTTGATATGCACCTAAGCTTCAAAAACATATAATATGCATCGGTGCACCAATTTTTGATATGCACCATGGCTTAAAAAATATATAACACACACTGATGCATATTATATATATTTTGAATCTTGAAGGCTTCTTTTATATATTGAAAACAGATATGTGTATTATATATGTAAAGGTGCTAATAATTATTTTACCTTGTGCACTGTAATGTCTTGTAATGGTTACAATAATAATAATTGTAATGATAATGATATTTTGTTGAAGGAAACAATGTTGTTGTTGTTGTTAGGAGCATCAATATCGCTACTTTTATTATAGTTATTTTCATTTATGTGTAATACTCATTAAAATGCACCAATGTGTAATAAGTATGCTATTATGTTCAAACGAATACAATGCATTGATATGTTTTGACATTGAATTTTTCCACATTGCAGGGATGCAAATGTGACTTTTTTTTTTTAACAAAATTTCAATTGATCATTAGAAAAAAATATGTTTTATAATAATATTGATTTCTAGATTTTAATTATTGTGTTTATATATAATCATTGCAGTAATGTGTCTTGTCATTTAAACAATTGTATTAGTTGATTACACTTTTGTTCATTGAACAATGTAAATCGTTTATATATTTAATCAACACCATAACATTTTGCAACACCAGACAATGCAATAGCAGAATAAATTCATTTTACTATATACAAATAAGAGATCCTTCGTAGAAAAAAATAGGACAAGATAAGTCCATAACAATCAAAATGTTAATATGTAATGGTTACACTTATTGCTAACATATAATCATTTATTTGGAACAAGATGTCCAAATTAAATAAAATCTCTGATTTTCATAGATAAGCATTCCAAAATATACAACTTGTAACACTCAATTTTGGTGCATCATTCATCACTCGAACTGATGCTGTTGCTTGAGTTGCACACATGCCTCTTTTATTCATCACTTGTAAGGGATATTTTATTTGGATTTTTGGAATGCTGTAATATTCCAACTAATATGATGTTTAGGCTGTACATTTTTTTTTCTTCCCTTTCACTAATAGTTTAATGGGTTATATTTGCTGATAGGAGAGAAACGAAGGGCAAGGTACGGGTTTTTGCAAGGCTAAGAGATAACGCTAGATGTCCTGTAAGAGAGACTAGGGTACGTTTGTTATGATACGTTAAAGGCTGTCATGCCGTAAAGTCAATAGCTAGATACCTGTTTTTTTACTGGAGATGCTGCGGTAAAGAGCCCTTAGGATAAATAGGTACGGTATATATGCGGTGAAGATCCCGTACCTGGGCTAGATGCGTTAAAGAGGCCTTCCCCGAGAAAGCAACAGTAAAGATGCCTTCCCCGACCGACCTAGATAGCTGTAGGAAAGAGCCTGTACGATAGATGGTTTCAAGATCCCATACATTAGGAGAGCGGGCTATATGGTTTCAAGATCCCATACGATATGTTGAAGAACCCTTCCCGTGTAAAGATGCGGTATAGAGCCCGTATATCCTGGATAGATGCGGTATAGCCGTGGTAGTATAAGTATAAGCGTGAAAGATGAGGTGTGAAATCGTGTCGGGTGAGGTATGCCTGAAATCCCCTCATGTGTCTGAAAGATGAAGTGACCGACGAAAGGAAGGCTGGTGGGCGAGCCTGAATCCAACCAAGGAGGGGGCAGTCCGCAAGACCTCAAGGTGAAGGTCTTATCCCACCAACGAAGCAGGGCAAGGATCCCCCAACAAAGCAGGGCAGGGTTCGAACCAAGT
Organism: Picea glauca; assembly: GCA_000966675.3. Lineage (NCBI taxonomy): Eukaryota > Viridiplantae > Streptophyta > Pinopsida > Pinales > Pinaceae > Picea > Picea glauca. Next base: position 334,817 of record JZKD02S1673879.1, read on the forward strand.
CAAGGTCAATACTAGGGTCAATATCTTAGATTCAACCATAACCTCATATAGTTCATATAGTAAGATAAGTAAGATAGTTTAATCTGGATATTACTAGTGTGTGATATGCCTGTTTCTTTCCTTCGGTATGAGACTATCCCTTCCCATGCCTTCGCTTCGTTCAGTGATTATTTCCATCCCTTCCCTTCGGTGAGTTATTATTTCCATATTAAGTGGGATAAAATATACGTGGGATAGACTTTGAGAGAGTGGTGTATTCTCTTTACTCTAGTTACCGAAATGATACGAGCTCGCGGCCAAGTGAAGGCGTATCCAATTGAGGAGAGTTCCTTACAAAGCCTTATATACTTCTTTCTCTGGGGGGCGTCGTAGAATCAGAGTCTTTGTAAAGACCCAAAGGATTTATTCTTCTTTATTGTCTCTCTAGTTACCGACATTAGACTCACGGGGCAAAAGAAAGTGCCTAAAAAGAGAGACGGCCAAGGTAAAATAGAATAGCTAGAGACATTGAAAGCCCCTCAAAGGAA